>JAAWXA010000026.1:6324805-6597293 GCA_038090715.1 Florisuga fusca | reverse complement strand
AGTGTGGGCGGGTGGGGAGCTGCGAGGGGGCGACGGGGGCGGCCCTGGAAACGTCTGTGCCCGCCCACACTCCGCCCACGCCGGCCCCAGCCTCGGCCTCCAATACCCGCGTACCGGCTGATCTCGGTAGAAGCGCGTCTGCGTTTCTCAAATGTCGTTGTTTCTTTCTCCGCTCTTCCCATTTAACCTTTTATTTCTTTTTTCGTTCACACCACTTTTCGTCTTTTGCCACCTTTTCACCCCGACTTTTCTTCCGTTTCCTCTTTGTTCCCCCGAGTCTTACTATTCCCTCCCGTTTTCCCATCTTCCTTTATCCTATCTCACTTTTCCCCTCCCTTTTCCCCATCACCTCCCTCTTTTCCTCTCACATTTCTTCTTTCTCCCACTTCTCCCCCTTTTTTTTTCTTTTTTTTTCTTTTTTTTTTCTTTTCTTTTTTTTTTTTTTTTTTTTTTTTTTTTTTTTTTTTTTTTTTTTTTTTTTCCTCCTCCTCCTTTTCCCCATCCTTCTCCTCCCAAAACCTTTTTGCAAAGGAGAGTGGCTATCAGCCAAGCAGTCTCTCTCCAAGGAGATGGCCAGGGGCTGGGGGAAGTGGATGGTCTGGGGAAGAACAGGCTTCAGCAGCCACCACGTGCAGCAAACACACTCTGCTTTTCCCTCCTTCCCTCCGGGCCCTGACCGGACTGACCCAGGACAGTGTCACAGGAGGGCACTTCCATGGCCATCATTTCTTGCCACACTTGGAATAGTTAAGGCAGTGCATTTTTTTCCAAAGGATCCAATAAAAATCAGGAAAGCAAGGTTTACATTTAATCCTGAGTGGCCCATCCTGCTTCTGGCTGTTCTGAGATACCCTCAACATCCCAGCCCTTAGGTCTAGCTGCCCCCTAAGAGCCCAACCTGCAAAGCATCATCACGGCAGCAGGCACTCAGTTACCCAGCATGTGGAGCTCTCCTCGGTAGAGGTGCTCTCCAAATGGTAAACAACAAGGAAAGGTGCTATGCTGGACCTTGTTCTCACCAACAGGGAAGGGCTGGTGACCAATGTAATGCCCAGACACAACCTTGGCTGCAGTGATCATGAAGTGCTTGAATTTAAAATCCTCAGGGTGTCTAGGAAGATGTATTCCAAGTTTACAACCCTGGACTTTAGGAATTCAGACTTTGATCGCTTCAGGGATCTGTTCGCCAAATTACCATGGGACAAAGCCCTAGAAGGAAGGGGGGGCCCAGGACAGTATTTACCTGTGGTTAGTATTTAAGGGTCACCTTCTTCATGTCCAGGAGTAAAGTTTACCAACAAAGAGGAAGGCAGGAAAGAGTACGAGGAGATCTACCTGGACACACTATCACACAAAATAGGGGGCTGAGCATGTAAGGAAGTTGTCCAAGCAGCAAGAAACCTGGTTAGAGAAGCTAAAGCTCAGTTAGAATTACATCTAGCCAGGAAGATCAAGGGGAATAGGAAACATTTATATAGGTATATTAACAACAAAAGGAAGACTAGTGAAGGTGTGGGGCCCCTCAGAAAGGAAACAGGAGAACTAGTGACAAGTGATATGGAGAAGGCTGAGGTTCTCAACAACTTCTTTACCTCAGTCTTCACTGGCAACGGCTCCAGCCACGCTCCCAAAGTCACAGAAGACAGTGGCAAGGGCTGGAAGGAAGAACTGCCCATTCTGTAAGTGAAGATCAGGTTCATGACCATCTGAAGAACCTGAACGTGTACAGGTCTATGGGACCCAATGGGATACCCCCATGGGTACTGAGGGAACTGGTGGATGTGGTTGCAAAACTGCTGTTTATTCCAAAAGTCATGGCAGTTCAGCGAAGTCCCCCCTGACTGGAAAAGGGGAAACATAACCCCTATTTTCAAAAAGGGAAAGAAGGATGACCTAGGGAACTATAAACCAGTCAGTCTCACCTCTGTGCCTACTAAGATCATGGAGCAGATCCTCCTGGAAGCACTGCTGAAGCAGAAGACTAATGAAGATGTGATTAGGTATAACCAACACAGCTTCACCGAGGGCAAATCGTGCCTGACAAACCTTGTGGCCTTCTATGAAAAGGTCACAACGTCAAGAACAACCAATGTAATTTACCTGGAACCGAGCAAAGTCCCACAGTGGTGGAAGCTCCATCCCTGGAAGTTTTTAAGGCCAGGCTGAACAGGACTCTGAGCAATCTGATCTAGTGGGTTGTGTCCCTGTCCATGGCAGTGGGGTTGGAACTAGATGATCTTAAAAGTCCCTTCCAACCCTGAAAATGGCCCATTTTCCCTTTGAGTTTCAAGCGCTGGAGATGGGATCAGTGAAAATGTATTTTCTTACCTTAAAAAGTTGTTTGTTTTGTCACTATATGCAAATGCTTTCATTTTACCAGATGGCAATGAATGCTTTCTTCCCACAGATGTATGGATACACAAATCAGAGGGTCTGCCTCTGTCAGTTTAGTTGAGTTGTTACTACTAGGCTATAAAATTAATCGTTAACAGGATATAAATTAGATTCAAGAGTTCATTGGGGTCTTTTTCTTTGTGATTCACTGAGTTGCTACTATGCCACTGAACCTCAATGGTGCTATAGTGACAGAACCAGATAAAATTAAATGAAATATGAACCCTCCTGATTAACTAGAAATATTTTTCTCTTTTTTCATCTCAATATCATGCAGTTTGAAAGCCTAGTGATGTTGTCATCTCTTTTCACACAGAAAAATAAAAGTAGGAAAAGCGTATACTAGGCAAACTGACTAGATATAAATAGTGGACCGCTCCCAGTAAATGCATCCTGAATATATCCCCAACCTGGGACTGGTGACAGTCTCTATCCCAGAACTGGGCAAGCCCTAATCATATTTCACATGTACCAAGAACACATAAATGCTGTTCTGCCATAGCTAAGATTACTTAAAGTTATGGTGTCAATGACAGCAGCAGCTGCTGCTCCTGACCTCAAGGGAATCACAGTTCTAAATAACAAAAACTACTCCTCTCATTTCTCACTGGGACTTATAGGGATGTGAGCAGCTGCAATGGTTTCTTAGTGCTGTACGGACCAGAGGCAGGAGTGTGCTGCAGGGTCAGAGGGAAAGGCAGTTCAGGCAAAGACAAAATAACTTTTCCTGTTAGAAATTACTCTATTTATTTTCCCTGCCTTTAAAAACAGCTGCTGCTCAGGTTTGTCAGTACCCAGCACTCAAAAAATGTGAACTTGTGAGTGAGAGACTCAGAAACAGAATGACTGTCTGTAAAACAGTCTGATGATGGGGGGAAAAAAACATCTCTTTCTATTAGGCTTGTGATTTCTAAGTCTGCAGGGATCTTTTTTTCCAAGTTTTTTCCTAAGTTTGTGAGGAACTGAGTTCCCTTTTTTTAAAAAAAATTAGTGCTGCTATTCTAACATAATCAACAAATTCCAGGAGCTGAATCTTCACGATAAAAAAAAGTATACTATGTCACATAGCTCACAATGCAATCTGATTGCATTGCCATTGGCAGCGGTTCACTTGGCTCTGGAAATAATAAAGTGATAGACTGAAATGACAAACAAACCAGAGATCCAAACCAAAGTACCACCAGGGAATGAAAAGCAGATGGCCAGCTAAAGACTACTAGCCCAAAGAATCACTGCAGTCTTTGCAGGAAGTTTACTGACAACGTCCACCGTGGTGGCCTTCTTTTTATGAGCTTGTCTGGCATGGTTTACAACTTCACGTCCTCATCATGAATTATCACTAAGAGAAAGAAACAAGCTAGAGAGTCCTCTCAATTGTAAATCATCTGTGTATGCTCTCATAGCCAACAGGGGAATTTGGGAGCATTGCAGACTCTAAGTAAGGGTCAGGAACAACTCTACACTTCTATACCTACATTGTTTACTTTAACTGATAATATAGTTATCACAAAGGTAACAATGATGTGTGCTTTCAAGAGGAACTGATTATTCAGCATGCTTCTACTAAAATATCTGCTTTGTTTCAATAAGCTATTACATTATTCTGTCAACAGGATTTATTTAAAAGTTGCAAAATTAAGTCTATGCTAAACAGGAACTGTCACAATGGAAATTAGATTTTGGTACTAACCATAAATATGCAAGTGTGAGCATAGGAAATCACATGTAGCAATTCATTTTCAGGAAGTGGAAACAACCCTAAATTGCACTGTCTTCTGTCATAACCAGTTTACTTGGTAGGGGAAAACACATATCAACTGTAACTGTTTGAACTAAGCTGTGTGGTAAAATGACCTGCAGAGCACCATTGGGACTGATCCTTTCTGCTTACCCTAATCCATTGGTTTAATGGATTATTGGAGAAGAAAACAGTTATCACAGAGCAGGTTTCAGACTGCCAACTCCAGCAGATCCTCTCTGCCGTCAAACAGAGTTTCTCTCTAGTTTATGTCCATCCCTAGCACTTAGCAAAGCTGCCCTGTCTTCTTGTGCTTCTAAGCACATAGCCATTTTCTTAAATTTTTGCTCCTTTTTCAATCTAGAAATGTGATGTTTAACACTGATTAAAATCTACTTGCTTTCCTCTAAGGCTGTTCACAGGGTTTGGGATTTTGAACTTTGGACTCAATTAGAAAGTTTTTCAGAAACATGGAGGTAAATCCTACCCACCATATTTATTGGTGTAACTCAATTACCTACCAGTTTGAAATAAGCATGATTTAATCACTTGGGGCTGACAGTGAATTACATCCCCTCATGAAAAGATACAGGACTCCTGTTCCCCCCTCCTATGCTGTCTGCTCACAGGTTGGTGCATCACTGGAGCACAGCCAGGCAGCTATAGAAATGCATTGAGTGAGTAAGGTCTTCCTTGCCTATCAGCCAATAAAGATAATTACACAGGCCAGCATATATTAATCTGGGTTCAGTCCTTTTCCCACTCAAATTAATGGTGGTTTTGCTGTTGTGCTGATGTTAGCAGAAGATGGTCTGCCATCATGGAGCTAAAATTAGATTGTTTCTGCAGGTCTCCTGTATATTCCCTGTATTTTCCCTGTACTTCCTGGTTAGAGAGGTACTAGCCCAGCTGGGAATGGGTCCTAATTCCAGCAACAGCCCAGGCAAACTGACAATGGGTTTTCAACACCAACTGCAGAAGCTCAGGGGCAGCAGGAGCCCCGCAGTGATCACAGATGCACCATCCCCATCCCCACACCAGCACAGCCAGGCCCCCAGGTGTGCTCACCCCTAGGGAATTCATTTGCCAAAACCAGCCTTTTACAAGGGCAGAGGAGTTGCACACAGAAAATCCTCATCCAGTGGGGCTTGGAATCAGGGAAAGTTTCAAAGACAAGATGACAGCTTTCCAGTAGGGTGTCCAGTGCACACCACTGTCCTCCAAGATGCCCCAAGTGTAGCATTCTGCTGGTTTCCACAAGCAGAAGTTGCCTGTTATCAATATTGGTGAGGCCACTCAAAATCAAAGGGCTGATCTTCATGGCCCGGGAGGTTATTCCGGTGTAGCAAAAAGCCCTTGAATCTCATTTTACAGAAATGAGTCTCAATCCTTAAGTCTCATTTCTGTGTTGTGCAAAGCCACATAGGCAGTGCCTCAATGCAAGGCTCGTAGGGCGTTTTGCAGTCCAGCAGCTTGTGATCTCCCTGCATACATGCAGATGTGGATGCATGGGGTACACTCACACATGTACATATATGATTATCCCCTACAGTTTTCCTCTGAAACAATATTTTTTCTTTTAGGCTGTATGCTCAGTGTGTCTGAGCATATAGATCTAGAGATATATTTACCAGCAAGGCTGAAGTCTCTCCAGCCTCTCTGAGTCTCTCACATTCTGGGATTGCTCATATGCTGTTCAGATTCTCTAACAACTAAGAGAACAAAAGAAAATAAAAAGAGAACAAAATTCAACTATTTCTTACAGAGGCACAATCTTCTGTTGTCTCTGCCCAGGCTGCAATTGCTCTCCGTTTCACTGATTTCCTTTAAACTGGTGAATCCTCACTCTGCTTACACAAATACGGAAAGCAACTGTTTATAATTCCAAACTCTCAGCCTTGTGCCAGATAACATTTTCCAATCAACTGCCCAGGCAAGCTTCACACAGGAAAAAAAAAATATAAAAAAAAAAAAAAAAAAAAAATGAAATGCACTGAATCGTACAGGCCTCCTTTTGTAAAACAATTTCCCAGACTCACAAATAATTTTAGTCATTCTTTCCTANAAGAAAATGGCTATGTGCTTAGAAGCACAAGAAGACAGGGCAGCTTTGCTAAGTGCTAGGGATGGACATAAACTAGAGAGAAACTCTGTTTGACAGCAGATCCTCTCTGTGATAATTGTTTTCTTCTCCAATAATCCATTAAACCAATGGATTAGGGTAAGCAGAAAGGATCAGTCCCAATGGTGCTCTGCAGGTCATTTTACCACACAGCTTAGTTCAAACAGTTACAGTTGCTATGTTTTTCCTCTGAAACAATATTTTTTCTTTTAGGCTGTATGCTCAGTGTGTCTGAGCATATAGATCTAGAGATATATTTACCAGCAAGGCTGAAGTCTCTCCAGCCACACCTCTGCAGAGCACATGTAGCACCATGATTTGCCCATATCTCGGAAATACAAGCAGTTCCTTTCTTTTTATATTCTGCTCCTACAATAACTTTTGCAGAAAACTTTGCTTAGTGGACTTGCCAGCAATGGCTTGCCTGCTACTCAGAGCAGTCACATTCTGGGATTGCTCATATGCTGTTCAGATTCTCTAACAACTAAGAGAACAAAAGAAAATAAAAAGAGAACAAAATTCAACTATTTCTTACAGAGGCACAATCTTCTGTTGTCTCTGCCCAGGCTGCAATTGCTCTCCGTTTCACTGATTTCCTTTAAACTGGTGAATCCTTACTCTGCTTACACAAATACGGAAAGCAACTGTTTATAATTCCAAACTCTCAGCCTTGTGCCAGATAACATTTTCCAATCAACTGCCCAGGCAAGCTTCACACAGGAAAAAAAAAAAAAAAAAAAGGAATGAAAAAAAGAAGGAATGGCAGATTAAACAGATCAGCTCTGATTCTTACCTTCAGAAGCAGACTTCACTCAAAGCCCACAAATATTTTTACTTTGCTGGAAGTCTCTGAACTATTTTTAGCTTCCCTCAGGGATGCCATATAGGGAGAGCAGCCCCCTCCCTATCATTACTAATCTGCCTAACATAACAACAGAACACCTGCTGCTAGTGAGTCATGTTTTATCTGAAGCTAATGTTATATATATAGGCACAACATAAAGACAATGGCTTATTTTTCTCCATACATGTTTATGTCTTCCTCTTAACCCTATGCAAATCAAGTCGGTGCAAAGAAGACAGCGCATCGAAGATAACTGCACAGGAAAATTCATGTTCTCTTCATACCAGAATCTCTAAAGAGGCATAGCAGAAGTATGCTTGTTTATATTTGTGCTAGGTATACCTGTCTGTAAACATATATCTGCACTTTTACAGATGCACAGAGTGATTGAGTTCTCATAAGCTCCTGCTCTGGTACATAGAGAGTATGTTTGTGCTGAAAACATTCATAGAAATTCAATTATTATAAATCTGAAGTTCTATCCTGAGCCCATCTTTCCTATTCACAAACAGTAACAAAGAGCAAACATGGCAAAGGTGCATATCTCAAGGAAGCTCAGGTTTATAACCTGCTAGAATAGAGAAGAGAAACTTACCACATGTTCCCCATATAAGCTTCCCGATCTGAGGCAGTGGTAGCTTGGTAGTTGTACAGTGGCTGTTAAACATTAGCCATATTGTCCTTTTCTTGCTTCATAGACATTACTTGCAGTGACAAACATATATATAGAACAACCCTTTCGTCTGTGATAAGAGCCTGATTTAGCTCTTCTCCCAAGCCCATGTGTTATGGGCTCCACTTCTAAACTTTTGAAAACTGCAATAAAGAGCTGCTTGGTCTGGTTTTCTGATCTCTGGAAGACCTCTTTTTTATTCCTTTCCTGTCTGTCTTTCCTTCCCATTTGCCCTTACCCCAACATGGAATTTTTGTTATTTCTGTCTTTGAAGAAAGATATTGTCCTCATCTTCTGCCTTGGGCAATACTGTTTACTTCCACTTGTGAATGGATACTGGTACTTACCCTTCTTTACCTTAGCTCACCCTACTGTCCTTAAATTCTACAATTCAGTTATTCTTAAATGGCAATGGTAAAATGTCCACTAAGAATAAATATATGTAAAGAAAATATCTGGTATCCAGAGAACTTCAGATTATCAAATAAATTTCTTTAGAGGTTTTTTTTTTCCCCTCTCATCTCCACATCTCTTTCTCCTGTTGAAGTGGACAAGGGATGGTAGAAAATAAGAAAGTCTCTCAGTGTGCCTGGGGAGGAGCTGAACTAGACAGCAGCAAATAGCCAATTTTTTCTTCTTTGAGCAGTTCAGGGACATGTGGTGCATAAAACCTCTAAGAAGAAGAATGAAGTTTCTAAACAATTGCACTTGCATGTGTTCTAAGAGTTCAGAGATATATTTTAAACTAATTGATTTTAAATAACCCAAGTGAAATGAACGATCAACATTTTACCTCTTAGCATGACCACCCACCAAATCCTGAATATACAGAGGAAGCAAAAGATTGCAACATGTCCCAAGAATCAATCCTGGGTCTTCTCCAGAAAATAAAGGTATAGAAAAAGAAAGCCTTGGGTCCTTTGCCTTCTGTCTGCAACTGCTTCTCCATCTTCTGCTGTAGTAGAAGCAGAAGGATTTCAGGTAGACAGACCCTGAAGCACTCACAGTTTTCACACAGAGCATGTCAGTGACCCACATGCTCTGTGGTCCTCTATTCCCCCCTAGTGACCAGAGCACTGAGGGTATTGAATCAGCTGTAGCCTTTGAGCTCAACATAGCTTGTGCTCTGTCTACTAAGCACAAGCAGCACTCATGCTCTGATTTTGTGCTTCAGGAGTCCTCTCCTGTGCCAAAACCCCACTCAAACTCCCTGCTTCACACCTGCCTTCATCTCAGGACAGAAGTACTGTGCACAAGTGTCTGTTCTCTTCTGCCATTCCTCCAGTGATAGCTTGAGCATTCCATTAACATATTAACTGACACAGCACCTTTATAAATCTGCTAAACAAAAAAGTAGAAGATGAAGGGGGGAAAAAAAAAGCAAACCCCTCGACATGTCTGCCTTGAATCCCAATTAGAAAAGAATTGTTTGCCTTAATTCTAAACATATTCAGAATATGGAGCATATATTTCCAAAGGACATTTTGTATTTACAGCATGTCTGTCTGGTTATACTGCTGCAATGTAATTGTTTTCCTGCTGAGAATTATAGCAATGAAGTTACTGTGGGAACAATTACAGCTAATTATAGTTTCGCTTTGGAATTTAAAATCTCCCCTGTGACACTTCCTCTTCCCACATGGAGGTACTGGCCTTGGAGCACTTTGTGACTGCTGCCCACAGTAACTGAGGTCTCTAATGTCAGTGCCAGATATGTGATGTGAGGATGCATTTGAGGTTTAGTTGATAGAAACTGTAAGTCATCAAGGTAATGTTATGAGGGCAAATCTATAAAGAATACCCATCACTGAGGCTGAGACAACCTCCCAACATTGCTAGGTCTGTGCCTGGGGAGAGCTCAACCACAAGAAGGCAGCAATCCCTGTCTGACAAGGTCCAGGAGTGAGGGCACTGCAGAACTGGTAACCAAATGGAGGTTTCTGACAAAGAGCAGTTATGCTCAGAGTGGTTAACAGCTGGAGAGCAGGGAGACATTCATCCCTGTGCACTGGCTTAGCACAAGGTGACTGCTTTAATGTCAGAAAGGTAGATGACACACATCTGGGCCAAGCCATGCAGAGTTCATCCACTCAGTGGGGAGTACTTCTTGATATTTTTCATAACTGCAGTTGTTCCTTTTGCCTCTAAATATTTAAAACTAGAAACAGGTTTGCGTGGTAGTTCTCTTCCTTCTATCACAGCTTTATCTGTTGCTGCTGATACAGCTGAGCAGATTGCTGAGCTGTGCTGCAGCCCAAGACTGCCTCATCATAAGTTCAGCAGAAACCGTGTTGATGGGAGTGGAGTAGTTCAGGCACTTGAGGAAACCCTGCCAGCCTCTTTAGCCAGATGGGGCAGAGCACACCTGGGCAGCCCTGTCACTCTCCCTGTCCCAGATGGTGCAACTACAGGAACAAATTCATTCCATTGCTGAGGAGTACCATGTGTTTCAAAATAAAATGTCAATGAGATTTCCAGATTAAAAATCTGGAAATTAAAAATGTGTGAGCAACAACTGCTGCACATGAGGAACCTAATAACATTAGTGGGGTTTTTCCTTTAGAAAAAAAGGTAAGATAGTTTTTAATATGAGTGTGTTTGCATGCAGTTATATTTTCATTAAGCTGAAGGCCAGAAATACTCATTACGTATTCATTTGACCTTATAACAAACCATTCACTTTACCCAGTTGTTTCTAACAGAACACAGATGGAATTCCCAAGAAAGCAAATAATGGAGAAAAGCCTCAAGTCATACTCTATAGCCATCAAAAAGCACACTCCTCTTTTTTTTTTCTCTTGGTAATTTGCTCTAATAACCAAAATCACTTCTCAGTTAAAACCAAACTAAAATAAACCAAAACAGTAAAACTTACACCTTATATATATCTGGTTCAGCCTTTAGATGTGGGCTCTTCCTTCTCCCAGAAACACTCATGCACAAAAAAAAAATCTTACAGGCCTCCTTTTGTAAAACAATTTCCCAGACTCACAAATAATTTTAGTCATTCTTTCCTACCCATTCTACAACTTCTCCATATTCTTTCAATGTTTCAACACAACATTTTGCTATATGAGAGCTGGCTTTAGCAATGCTACACATAAAAGTAAAATTAATTCTTTTTCTGTTATCCACTACTTCCTTGTTTATATATTTACAGGCCACATAAATTCCTTTTTTTAGGTCATCACAATGGGATGTATGTGCTGAGACTTCCCAAGCACAGCTCCCTTCCTCCCACAAGCACTACCTGAGCTCATGCGTGCAGGGCTGTGCCCTTGCGCATACCAACACGTAGTTTGATGGATTTCTTGTCCTCTTTACTGAAAGATTCAGCTTCCCTAGTGCCAGTATCCTTTCCTCTTCACTGCATACCAGTCTCCAGATCTTTGTGCTTTGCAAAAAACTTTTCATCTTGTGTTTCGCTACAGGACATTGATTCAAACAATGGAGAGTTTTGGTGCTTATACTTAACCCTAATATGATCCAGAAAACACAGGTCCATTCAGTCCTGATTCTTCATCAACAGCTACTTGTTGAGCTTTTTCAAACAGTTTGTAATTCATTTAATGCCTATTCTAATGTTACTGAATAGTGCTAATGTTTAATCAGCACGCTATTCAGTGCCAAGCCAAACACCTCACAAAAGTCTAAATGCACTAAATTTGTACAATGGTTTTTGTCAACCAGACATGTAATATAATCAGAGAGTGAAAATTAGGTTTCTTTGATAAAGTTTTCTATAAAACCATGTCGTTTATACTACTTACTAATTTACTTTTGCATGAGCTTTTAAATTATTTGACCCAAAGTGATTACAAATTAACTAGCTTGCTTGAGTCTTAGGAAATATTTCCTCATAATCAGTTTCTCTCTAAAATTGATACAGACATGTTTCATATGAATGCATGACTGTTAGCTCATTCACAAGGCAGCTCTCTGCTTTCAGGGAGGCTGGACTGCATTTGGTCCATTTTGGAAGGTTTCACAGGTAAATTGGGCTTTGATGGGACCAGATGCTGAATCCAGGGGTGCAGTACTCTGGTTCTCTAAGTAGCCCTGCACATTTGCCCTGCTTACAATGCCTCACTAGCACTCATAAGGTAAATAGAAAAGTAGAAACACAAACAAAAAACCCAAAGATTTGCAGTAGCGTTTTCTTTGCAAAAGTTCCAAAACATCTTTATCAAAATGTAAAAAATGTGACTTGTGGCATTTCTGCAAATATCCAGCAGCATACAGCCATTGCTGCACATGATCTAAGGCCCCAGATAGATCTGCTCTTTAACTGCAGAAAGGATAGACATGTTTAGAAAGAGATCCAGCTGCCAAGAGGATTTTTATGTCTTTATTCTACGTAATGTCCATTCAAAAAGACTAACATTTCTTTGTATCAAAGAATTTGTACAATTGTACAAATTTTGGTATCTGTGAACCTCATTCCGATTGCCCATTCCCCATCTTACTACTTTAAATAAGTTCATTTTGTCCTGCCAGAACTGGTATTTCCTACCTCATCAAATAATAACAAAGTCTTAAGAAATTCAGCAGAGGGCTGTGTGTTTTTGCACATAATGACACAATGGTTTCTCATTGCTCCTGCTGTTATTCAAAAATCATGCAAAATGAAGCTAAGGCAGGGAGCAAAGCAAGATACAAAACTGAAGCCTTCATGCTTTATGAATACATCTCATTTTCTCTGCTGTCAGTAACTCAAAACCAGAATGAAAAGATGAGAGTGGGGAAAAAATCGCAAGCCACTAGACTTAACACTTCGCTTTTGGCAAAATATTGACTCCTGAATGATCTTTGTCAAATCTCGTAAAAAAGCAGCCTCCAGCTGATGAATCTATGAATCTTGCCACAGGCATTAAATAGGGTACTGCTGGAAAATGAAAGGAAGGGAAATGGAAAAGGCTACTGTATGTTAATTAGGTAAACTACCTAGCTGCGTTTGTCCCTGGCTCTCATAATTTGGAAAAGTAGAGTGCCTGAGGGCTTGATTTTTTTTTTTTTTTTAAATGTATATATATATTTATGGTATTTTAAATGTCTACGGTGCTGAGATTTGTGGACCTAATGGTAAATGGCTGAGCCAGCTCTGGCATTGCCTGAAGTGAGGAGACTTGACAGCAGTGTAGTCAGCTCCTAAGGACACTCAGCCAAAACCAAAGATGAGAGAAGAAAACTTATAGTGAAGGTTCTGCTAGAACTGCTACAGGAAGCTGAGAGCACTTACTGATTTCTGGAGGATGAATGTGCAGCATATCTGTATCATCAAACCAGATATTTTAGACTGGTTTTGTGCACTGATATTTTACTATGACCTGGGTTTTTGTATAGGCTTTAACCCAACTCTTGACTCCAGCAAGGACTGTACTATGAACAAAGAGTAAGCACTGGTGAGGAAGAAGAAAGTATTTTTTATCTAGAGCAATAATTTATCATTTCTAGACAGTACAGCAGGATAAAGAATGGTCTCACAGATGAAGAATTGGTTTAAGACTATGAGAAACAGGTCTGTCCCAACCTTGGCTGCAGGCTTCTGGACCTGCCAAATAGAGATATAAGGTGGAAAAAATTCCACCTGCCCCAGATGTGGTCTGCATGGTGGCCCATGCCATACTAACAAGTTCTACTGCAAAGCCCCAGATAAATTCCCAAAGAATAAACTGATGTTATATAAAGTAACTCGTGTTTTTTTGCCATAAAAAAATGCCAGAAGCGATGCTGAGATATTTCACACTCAGTCTGCCATTTCCAGTTTCAGTCTAATCACTGATAAACATTAAGTCAACATTTACTTAGGATTCCATTTCTTCACCCAACTCATGTTGGCATCAGGCAATCCACCCAACAGTCTCTCCCTCAGACTCCTTTTTTTGGAAGTGATTTTTAAAAATCACTTCAAGTGATTTAAGAATACTCCTAAATGTCAGCTGCAGGCAGGAGAAGATAGTTATTGGTCTGTTTTTAGAGAGACTTCTTGGCTCGGTTTCTTCTTCCTACCCTGTTCATCACTGATGTATTTTTAAATGAATCCTAAAATACACACCAGGAAACTCTATTAAATAAAAATCATGAATGGCATGCAGACTGTGCTATTACTGAGCATAAGAAGATAACAAGACTCAAGAGACTGCCCTTTACATTCTGCTGCTTTTGCTAATGACAGATCTGGCCCAGCAAATGCACACATTTCATGAAGAAGAGTGTGTCACAACCCCTGAACAATATGCCTTGAAAGATGCTGGAGGAATAAGAGATCAGAGAGATAATCAGAATGCCATGAGCTGCATCTCTCTGTGTTCTCAATTAACTAAGTGATTGGACATACACAATCAGAGATCCCAAATGCATTGTTTGTGGGTTATCAGCTATATCAGACATTAGACGGAGTGGCGTTGGACTCTCCCTGCCAACAAACTGGAGGGAAGGATTAGAATTCTGAAAGCTGTTTAAAGCCAGACTCTCACCTCAAGACACAATAAAAGAAGAGGTTTTAGATCATTTCTGGCAGAGGAGTTGGAAAGCTGCCATGCTCACACAGAGTAACTATGGTAATCTGTATCAGGTTGCAGGAATCATCTTTAGCATGCAGTCTTTTAAGCTCTCCAAGAAGATTTCTTCCTAATCTACTTAATAAGAAAGGCTGTTTCAAGGTCAAACAGTACCAATAATGGGATCAAAGACACTGAATGGTAAACAGGTCAAAGGTACATGTCCCTGACCACTATCCACTCTCTGCTAGGCAGGAGGACTCTGATGCAAGTGGCCATAGCTGGGCAGGAGAGAGACATCCCTGTCTTGTGCTCTGCATTGCCATGTGAGCTTAATCATCAATCATCTGTGATGAAGACTGTGCACTTAGGATGCACTGCAGAAAAGCTATGCTTAATTGCATCGATGCTTGGGTGATTGAGTGCTGAATACATTAGTATGTCAAAATTACTGAACACAAAAGCCTGGATTCTGTTCTCATTTGTGCTGGTGTAAGGGATGCCCAGAGCTGGCCTTCGTGGGTATCTGAGGGTTGCTGGAGCTTATGTTCATAGACAGGCTCAGTCTTCAGTGACAGTGCAACTCTATTTAAATATTTGGGGTTGCACTGCGTCTAGTCTGAAGTAATTTTATTCTACTGTTTGTTCACTTAGGAAATGACAGGAGCATAGAAAATAAAATTCCATTACTGCAAAATTAATTCAAAATTGACTTTTGCTACATAAATCCCCATGCTACACATAGCCCAAACTTTTGCCCTGCTTCACCCAGTTGCGTATGCACAGCAGCCTACACTATCACCTATTCACCTTCATGAGTATTGATCAAATGTTTGAGGGATCCTTGCACCTCTCAGAACACAACTGAAATTAAAGGCAAATGAGCATAATTTGAAGTGGGACCCAAAAAGGATCAAAAAGAGCAAACATAGTATAGAGGCATTTGAGAGACCTGGCAACATATGACCAATAAAAAGTCTCACACATTTAAATCCCAAATGGCTGTAAGGAAGAAATAAATATCAGCCTTCCTCAAGCCTCTGCTGCTTCACTTCACTGCCTGCTGAGCCAGACACCAACTTTCCCTCTTTGTAAAGATGGGAATATCTCTGGTGACTCCAAGAGAACGTCAAAACTGAACACTGTTCCACATTGATCTTACACTAAAGGGCCAAATTTTCAGAGATTAGGCATCTATCTTCTTTTTTAGATACTTCAACTCGCATTTGCTTCATTTATGGGTCTGTTTTTTCCTTTCCTTATATGCAAAATAACTGTACTTGCATGCACAAAGCAGCTCAACAGATCTGGCTGGTCTGTTCAGATGAATACAATACAGGCCAAACATCTGTGTGTTTTTTTAAAATAAACAGATGTCCAAAAAAAGCATGCAGGCAAAAAGCCTAAATGATGATAGTCACTCAGCTTTGGAGATGCTTTGAAAATCAGGGCTAAAATATCAGTTTCTCTTATTCTGTGTTGCAATGACAAAATGCTGAATTGCTATGATTTCAGTAGTCCACAGCTTAATTTTATTATGTTCATTCTAACAGTGCTAAGCATTTCTTTTTTTATTATGTGTTAGACATTTTACATTAGACATTATTGTGTTCTAGGTCTGGGAACACTTTGGGACATGGCTGTACTACAGTGCAGTGAGTGCTTGGCTACCCAAAATCTTCCTAGTACCTCCTCCAGGCCAGTCTCTACACAGGTCTCTGACAAAGAGGGCAATATAACCAGGAGTGCAGCTATACAGAGTCCCTTTGCAAGAAGGCAAGTACAAGCACTTTCATTCTTCCCTCGAGAAGTTTCATGTTCATATTATCACAAAAAAAGGCAGCCATGGAGTGTTAATTAGTATTTAATTAATCAGTTATTCCAGAGCTACTCCACTACACTGAGCAACCTTTACAAAAATAACATCTCAGGAGGAAAAGAGTGGATGAGACTCCAACTGTCAGCTTTATGAATGTCTGCTGTTGGGATATGGCTTCTTCAGTGCAAAGGAAGATGCTTATGCTTTGGGAAAGAGATGTAGGAGCTCACACACACACTTCTTCTATGAACATTTTCCACCTGGAAAATGTGAAGATATGGTCAGCTAAACTGTGTCTCTGGCACAGGAGGGAGAAACAGATGGAGAGATCATCTAAAACCTTTGTTCTCCATAGTTAATTACCTGGAGCTCTTCTAATTTCTTACATGTGTAGGTTGGTTTCATCTCTGTGTGCATGGTCTTCAGAGTAAAACAAAAAACCAACTGCATTCATCTCATACAAAGTGGTGAATGAAAAAAAAAAGCTCAAAAATGTGAGACTATTTACAACAGATCTGTCATGAACATCAGTAACTCACCTGGCTGTCTTAGTGCAATACAACATTTTAGTGCCAGGGCAATTGGGAATTAAACTAGCCATGTTTGACACAAGATTAGATTACATGTTGATCTATTCTAGTAGAAGACTGCAGTTCTTCTGAACAAAGACTTTCCAGCACACTATCTCAAACTCAAACTATAGCACTGGGCTTAACTTGAATGAAACAACATTTGGAAATTATTTTTCCCATGAAAGAAATGTCCATTTCAGTCTAGCCTGACCTAAGCAACAATAAAATATTGCTGGTGGAACAAATTTCCTTCCCAACACCTGCAGAGTTTGTTCTGCTCTCTGAAAAAAAATATTTTATTTTCCTTTCCTTAATTCACCATGCAAAGTTACAAATAACAGTAGCCATAGAATTATCCATCCCTTAAATGCAGATGAAATACTCAACCTCCTCCAATGGCAAATTCCAGAGGGAGATGTCACAATGTGTGAAGGGTCACAGTCTTTCTTCCATCCAAGAAGAACAGGTAGTGCTGAGTGACAAGAGCCAATCAGAGCATCTTCCCAGCTCATGCCAAAACGTACACTTCAATAAGAGTAGCAAAAGTCTTTAGCTCCTGTAGAGTCCTTAGCTGAATCTGGAGCTCATGGCTCATGGCAGTGAGACTTAGACTCACAAACGGAATTAAATTTTTTTGCTTTTCACCATTAGGCATTGTCATGGGAAGCCTATGTGGTTCATTCAGTCTGCAGCTCAGTATTTCCTGTTCATAAGTCATCTGATGCTTTATGACTTAGAGGGAATACAGATTTTTCTTGGGACATCAGGACTCAAGAGAATTACCTGTAGTTAAACATCTGATTAATGGCTCATTAAGAATCAGCAACAGTGTTTATTCAATTCCTGTCTGAGTGCAGTTTTGCAATTATGTTCTTTTGAGACTGCAGGTGTGTGAAATATTCATAACCCAAATGGAAATATGAGAGAAGTGCAGTTTGCACTTACTCAAGGGCTAGCTGTTCTGGATTATAAATATAAAACAGAAAAGCAAAAGTCCAATTATTACTCTTCCCAGAGAGTACTCAGACACTCACTAGACTCTTTACAAACATACTCAACTCTAAATTTCTGTCCCAAATAATTTATTCTAAGTGGCAGAGCCTACTATACCCCTCATGATACCTCTGGTGCAGGCAGATTTAAGCCTCACTTGTAAAGCAATATTTATCATCAAATCACTCATGTAGTAACCACTGTACCTCAAAGGGTCTCTGCTTAGCTGGGGGCATATTAGAGGAAGAGAGGGGAGAGAGACTGATAGCACTTGGATGGATCTGTCTTCTAGGTTTCTGGCCATATATTAAAATCACAGTATTAGAGCTTTAACTTTGTTTAATAGTGACTGCTTCATTATCCTCATCTCTTAGCTGACCCCAGAAGGACATAGTGTTTGACCACTCTCTCCTACATGATATGCTGCCATTTTTCTCCATCAGCTCCAGAGCAGTCATGTACATAAGCAACTGCAAGTTCTGATAACCTGTCTGGCCAGCGAGCAGCACACTGCAAGTAATTTTAAAATATGCAACCATAACACTCTTGTTTTGAAGATGAAATAAGAGTGCACGAGGAGAGATGGGAGGGTGGTACCTCAGCAAACACTGTGACTCAGGAAGAGTTTCCCCATCAACTTCAAGTGGGGCAAAGCCCATTCTGAAACAGTTAATTTCTCTTTCTGGCTTCGACTTTAAGAATCAAGCCTTTCTGAAAAGACGGTTCCTTTTTCAAACTTATTTCACGCTGTTGTTTTTCAAAAGGGTCATTTCAGAATTCCCCTGGGTCCCATCTATGCTGTGCTACCACCTTGCAGAGGCTTTCAGTGGTACCGTACAACTAAATATTAGTCACAGGAGAACTGAAATGGACAGCCAGGCAGAAACAAATCTAAAAGCAGTAAACCATTGAATATGAGGAACACAGGAGAAAGCTGACAGGTGAAGGACTGTGCAGAATCCCTAAATACAAAGTGCATTTCTGAAAGGGCACTTTTTTTCAAGAGGAGTATTTCTAGTAGTCTCTCTTCACTGCAAAAGGGAAGGACTTATCAGTTTGCCATCACTGATTGCCTAATGTGAAGTGCTTTATATTAGCCTAAAAGAACAGTCAAGTGCCTCCAGATGGTGTGAGGCAGCAGGCAGGGATGGCCATGGCCATGTAATGCCAGGTCTATGCTCCTCACTCACTGCAGGTTTTGGGCAGAGCTGTTGAGCACAGCCTGGCCCTGAGAGCTCTCCCTGTCTGAAGGCAGTGCATAGGTTTCCCCTCACTTTTCCTTCTCTTCCCCAGGCTGAACAAACTCAGAATATTTGGTGCTTCCTTCTGTTGGCTTGTGGGTAGGAGTAGACTGAGAAAGCCACTATGGATGGTGTCTTTATTTCTCTACATAGTGCTATTTTTTCCATGAACTCATTCTTCTCCAGTTCACATGTTCAAGGTTCCTATTTAATTTCTCAGTCACTGCAGCTCACATTGAGGTGTTTATCATTTCAAAAATACAGTCACCTCAGCAAGTAAGCATGACCTATTTTCTTGGGTCCTGGGCCTCATATTCTCTGTGTTGTTTTTTCAGAGGATAGAGATCACTCTGAAAAATTGATTTATTCTTCATTAATCTGCTTAGATTTCTCTCATCTGTAATTTTTGCCATTAGTATTTGGAAATTTTCTTCTAGATCATTGATAATGTTGCTCTACAACACTAAACCAAAAACAGATTGCTGGGCAACTGAAGAGAAGTGACCTCACTGAATGTAGGTCCCCTGCTCCCAATTACTGTGATGTAGCTAAAATATCTGTAAAAGCATAGGCCATTTTGAAGGCCCATTTAAAAAACTTTTGGAAAGCCTCCAAAACGGAAAAAGGAAGACTTCTGCTCTGTTGCAGAAAAAACCCCAAACAACAAAGCTTAAATGTGTGGGTTTTTTTCAAATAGCCTT
Organism: Florisuga fusca; assembly: GCA_038090715.1. Lineage (NCBI taxonomy): Eukaryota > Metazoa > Chordata > Aves > Apodiformes > Trochilidae > Florisuga > Florisuga fusca. The sequence goes on along the minus strand of JAAWXA010000026.1, from coordinate 6,577,696 downwards.
TTTTAAATGAGAAAATACTTCTTAACTATGTCAGGACAGCTAAGTCCTGAAGAATAAGGACATGACAGAGGAGTTGTTCCATAATTGCCTTCCTAACTCTTTCCTGTTGCTGGCATACATGCAAAATTCTCCTAGAAAGTTTTCCTTGTCAAAATGTCTTTGAGATTTGACGATAGTCACTGTTTCTTCTTAGCTGTCATTTCTAGCAAAACAAAAGAGAAACTCTACATAAAAAAATCCCCTCCCAATTTTCCATCTTATTCTCTTTTTGAAGATGTATGTTTGATAAGTTCTAGCAACACAAGATTTTAAAAAGCCAACAATTTCCTTTAAGTTTGAACTACAGGCTCAATAGTTTCCCATTATGATTTGAACCTGGTCAGACTTCTCAATCTACAGCAGTAAGGCACTCAAGGGTGTGACAAATTCAGATCTTTGCATTACTGTCGTCAGTGCTATATATATCTGTGTGTGTGTATATATATATATATAAATTTTTATTTTTTTTTTAGTAAAATAAATACACAATAGTAGCCCTCAAGCTATAGAGCTTCCACCAAGCAGCAACTCAAGAAATGGGCTTAGGGCACAGATTTAGTGACAAAAATAGCAAATTACCTGCAATTCTTAACTACTCTTGAACTACTAGCAGCTTCTGCCACCTGGCCAGGATATTTGTGATGTACTTTTAGGAAAGATAAGCTTTGAAGCAGCTTCAGAAGAAGATATGGCTGAGAGAAGGATGTGTTCATGCATTTTCTTGAAAGTATTTTTTCTTTGCAGGGCCCAAAAGAAAGAACAGAGAAGCAAGCTGTGAGCAGTCTCAGAGAAAGCACATAATTTAACTGTAGGTGTGTACTTGTACCCAGATAAATCAGGGCTCCAGTTACTTGTATTTTTAACTTTCATTTTTACCATGGGGACTTGTCGAGCTGCTTGGCCGTTTGTGGTTTTCTTCTTATCAGACAGCTTAATACCTAATATCTTTCTAATGGTGATACAGAGAAGGTCATGTGCTTTTCCTCAGCTATGTGATTAATGCTCTTAAAGGCTTTAAAAAAATATATATATACAAAGACAATCATTATCAAAGCTTAGGTCTATGTCTAGTGAATTCGTAGCTACCTTTAGGAGACAGTTTGCCACATCTCTAATAGACTAAGACATTTTTGTAAACTGCATAAAATTCAAATTAATATAACAGGAGAACAATGAGGCTTTTGTCCCCATTGTCACATAAAATATTTCCCTCTCCCCCCAGAGTAGGAATATTTACCAACACTAAGTTTGAAATCTAACTATTAAATAGAAAAAAAATGTCATTTTGCAGAACTTAAGCCTGCTTCTAAAAGAGGGAGAGGTTCAATCTGAGAATTCACAAAGAACATAATTAAAATTATAGTCCATTTCCCAGGCTCCAGCCAGCAGTCCCATAGGGCAGGTACAATACTGCACTCAGTGTTGTCCTGAGATGGTGAAGGCTCATGTGTGTCATGGCCAGTGGAATCTGACCTTGAGAAGCTCTTCTCATTCCTTTTATCTAAAAGTCTTAGCAAGGAATCTAAGGTCTCTTCGTTGTCACAATATACAGAGCAGGTCTGCCCTTCATTTCAGGGTTTCAAAGAAAAAGAAAGCCAACTAGTGCTCTAATTAGCAGCTCTGCTGAATTCTTCTAGACTGCAAAGGATAGAGGAGTCATAGTTTAAAATCAAGAGGGTTACAGCCTGGCCTTCCTTTGAGAAACAGTGATTTTTGCACTCTGGTACTCATTAGGCAGGAAGCTTTTACCACCATACATATGCAATATTAAAAGACTCAATTTTTTAACAGACACAAAGTTACACCCAGATGTTCAATTCCACCCCTTTCTCAGTGCTCAACAGAGATCCACAGGGACAGGTCAGCAGTGTCTCTGCTGCACTATTTTCCCAGTTCATTGGAAGAAAGTTTTATGCAGAGAAAAGCTGATGTGGTGATGAAGGTTATTTTGCTGGCTATGTAAGGTGGTTTCTTTTGGGGGTGTGTGTTGGGTTTTTTTATTTATCTGTTACCAAGGCTTTCAAAAATCCACAACACACCCAGTTTAGCCAGAGCCAAGACTGAGTGCCTTGCAGAATCTCTGAAAGCGATTAAGCAGAACTATTCCCAAAGCTGTCTTCTCCTCAATTATGTCAGCAAACAAAGAGGCATGACTGTGCAAGACCCTCTCTATTAAAGAAACCAGGCCTACTTATTTTAGCTTTGATCAGGGGAGTGGAGTCAGCAGGGAACAAGGAAGGCAAAGCAGCACATTCCCTTTTGCACTTCCAAAGTTTACAAACAAAAAGGAGAGAAAGGAAGTAATGATAATTGGCAACTTGAAACTAAATCCATCCTTTCTAAGGATGCAGAGCACAGTGTACACCAAGCACTACACAGGACATTGGGGTCTCAGGTTCCTGGGACTGGAAACCGAGCAGACATTATAGTTAGCATAATAAAAATCAAAGAGAAATTTTCACTGGGAATTTATGATCCAAAATCCCTCCATTTTCAGATGAGCTAATAATGGGCTGATTTGCAGCATGTGTTCATTTTTTCCTTCCCTTTGCCTTTCCCTTTCTTTCCTATTTCTCTTCTTTCTTTCATATTTCAGTAACTACCACTTTGTTTGGGCTAGGGTTTTTTTAGTTCAGCTCATTTGGACTAAGTTTTTTTTGGCTGAGCTTTTGTGCTGAAACAGAGTAAATGTTGTGCCACATAACAGACCGCCCCATCACCTCTACAGTTTCTTCTGAACAAAACTGACTTTGCATTATTCAGCTAATGAAACATTCAGTAGTGCCTGGGCAGGGAGGGTTAGTATCAAACTCTCCCTATGGGGAGGTGAAGCATGTCACAGTGTTTCTTATGTCAGATAAACAGCATCTATATTTGCTTCTTTGAAATCACTCTTAAGTCACACCTGGTCTTGCATGTAACTGTGCTAGTTCCTTGGGGTACCAGGGAAGCAGTCTCAGGAGTTAAGGTAGCTCCAGCAAAGCTGCACCACATGGAAGACTTTCACATCGGTTGACCGACTTCCCAGCAACATCTCCAGGATGAATGAATAAGGGTCTTATTTAGGGGATAATTTTTTAAAATATAGATTTAATGTTTACAAAAGAGGTGGGTGCACAACAAGGGAAAGAAAAGCCTCTTCTGGATTAGCAGACATGTCTTGGTGCACACAGGGGAATGAGTACAGACAGTTGGGAAAACAACAAGCTGAGATTATAGCTCTTTATGTAAAAACTTGACCGACCATTACTTCATTTTAATCTCCTATTTATTACTGGTTGCATATGCTTATAAATTAGGACAGTAAGTTGTGTGGAGCTCTTAATGGCACATTTGACTGCTGCTTTGAAAGATCATCTGTACAGCCAACAAAATAATATTAATGGGTCATTACTCCAGTAAGGCAAATGATAGGATGATAACAGCAGTAGCATTTCAGGACGGTGATAATGAACTCCTGGAACCTCTCTAGTGCCTGGTATCAAAAAACTTCCCAAGGGACAGCAGTATCTGCCCATTTTACAAGTGGGCAGACTGAGAAAGGGACCAATCACTGTCTGGATTCTCAAATAGTAACACAAGTAGGTGCCTGAAGCTTATAAAGTGAAACTGACATTTGTCACAGACCATATTATAGAGTCTTTTATTTCCCACCCCCTTCTATTTTTGAGTCTGACCCTCTTCCAGCTCAGGGGGAAGCTTCTCTGAAGGAGGGGCGAAGTCTCTGGTTGCCAACTACTACCCTAGTTCATGCCTGTAGTCTTTCAGCTCTCTAGAAGTATTCTTCATCTCTTGATGAGCTTGTTTCCTAAAGGCATACTGTGAATGCCGATAATCTTTTTAAAGTCTTGCCTGGATGAAGATATGTGGGAAAAGTAATCCAAAACTCCCTTGTGAACTTTCTCAGAATCAAAACATCCTCAAGTGATTTAAGCTAAGTTAATGACGGACTGACTGAGCCTATCTGCATAAAACTTTTGGTGCTATTTGAATCATCCACTTTATCATATCCTTAAGTTTAGATCAACATCATTATAGACAAAAAATCACAAAATAAAGGAGGAGCACCAGAATGACAATGGATGTGGCTAACTTTCAGTAACCTTTGTCACAGCAACTAGTCTACAGAAGCCAAATCTTACATCCCTGACCAGGGAAGACAAGAGGAGTCTGCATAAGAGTCTTGTGAATAATGAAATTGGGATTTTGGCAACTGAGAAATGTGCCAGAATGTGCTCTGGGTCCTTACTTCTGAGCAAGAATAGAAGAGGGAGTGATTTGATGCAGACAGTGCATTAGCATTGAAAACCTGTATTTGGACAGAGGGCTGTGGGGAGAGGAGCTACAGATGTGGGAAGATGCACAGCAGTGAGAAAATTAGACTTTCACTAAAGTCACCAACCAGATTTTTCACCACTCTCATGGTACAAGTGCAAACATTGTGATGTCTGGTTGAGCTTCTAAAACTCCATCATCAGCATGATGCAGTATGATAATATTCAACCATTTGATTGATCTGTGAGTGCCATTAATTTTTTCAGTTTCTCATTAATTTCAGACCAGTCTCACCATGGTTATTCAGGACCCAGTTCTGTCCCCCCAGTGACACAGCATGGGTTCTAGTAGCACATTTCCAGGAGGAAGCCTAGCCTCTTGGGGACCTTCCTCTCCCAGAAGCAGAGGATTGATGATGCAGAAGCCATACTTCAGATACCTTAAACGCTAGGGTTTTCTGCTAATCTGCTCTATTTGAACAGAATCAGCACAGTCAGTGCCAGAAGCAGACCAGTGCCTTGGAGAAATACTTCAGTTTCTCCCAGCTTCAGAACCTAGGCATTATTTTTGATCTGCCCTGTATACTCTCACTAGATCAGTGTATCATCACATTAGTTCTGTCTGCTGAAACAGACAGTCATCCTTCTCCTTGCACAGCTAAATGCAATGCTCTCATCATCATGTACCACAGATCAACTCTAAATTTATTTTCTCTAGTACAGAAAACTGCCATTTTGCCCTGTTTTATCCTCTGGAATGACCACTGTAAAGACAATTTCCTTAGCTTGACTTCAGACTATACCCTACCCTACTATAGTCCTCCTCTCACCTCCCACAGCAAACTTAAGCTGCTTGGTCTGTATTTTCAAGGTGCTTCACAACCTACCCATCATTTTTCAGTGAATTTCAAGAGACCAATTCTCACCTTCAATCAGTACCAGATGGAAGCAGCACCAAATCCTCCCCCCAACCTCCCCAATACAGCTAACTAACATGAAACAGCAATTCCTCCCTTCTGGGCCAGAGACTGTGCCAGATGGCACCACCCTGTTTACTACAGGATAATCCTTTTTTTTGAAATAAAATAAGGAAAAATAAATACACAGACAGTTTAATGAGGGTTTTGAAATGGAGTTCATGCATCTTTACACAGACTGGAAGACATCCCTGGGGTCAGCGAGTGCAGTCTCTGCTATCATATGCACTGCATCCTATCATCTCTCCATAAACTTACAGAGCTGTGGCTTAAAAAGTAGTTGGGGTTTTGTTCACTGCCATTCCTACCAAAAATCTGTTCCAGTCTCCCTGTCCTAGCAGCTGCAAAACTTCTTTTGATTTTCAATGTGAGTTTATTGACGTCCCTTTATTCTTGCAATAATACTGTTTTCCAGTGTAAACAGTCCTTTCTCCTCCCTGATGTTTTTACAGACAGTAATCATAACCCTGCTAAGTCTTCATTTTGCTATGAACAACAAGCCATGCTCCTTTAGCCTTCTCTTGTAAATCAGATTCTCCATTCTCTTGAGCTCTGTAATCTCCCTATCTACATGTGTCTGTGTTTTAATTCACGTTTTTTGAATTAAAGATATTCCACAAACTACTGTATCGTGTCTGGATGTTAACAGCTCCTTATCTGTGCAGTCAATACTTTTCCTGACATAGCCTACGTCCTTTTCACAACTCATTACAGCACTGGGCATAAAAATCCTGGACTAAAAATTTTGATTCTGCAGAGCTGTGTCAGACTAAAAGGCCTGTACACTGGTCTCCCTGCTTTTCTCCCTTTCTTAAACACAGCGTGTTTGCTAGTCTTCAGTCACACAGTGTCACCCTTGAGTTGATAGATTTATTAAAAACTCTTACTACCAGATTTGCAATTTCACACATCAATTATTCTAGAACTTTAGGACCAAACATTTCCTCTCCACACCTCTGACTCTCACCAGCTTGTGGTATGGAAATCTTCTAGCTTTTATTCCACTTATGGTGAAGCAAACTTTCTTCCCACACACTCCTTCCCATTAGCCACTGCACTTTTACTCCTGTGCAAACTGGCTACCTTGAATTTCTGTGCACACATGTTGAGCTATGGTCCCTAATACGGTAAGTGATGATTCTATGCCTACAGGGAAAGCACGATATTGGATTTATGCTGAAATGTTAAGAAACATATAGGATATACTGAGCATTTCAGAAACTTAGGAGGGTTATTAAGATGAACAAGTATGTTTTAAAAACCTCTATGCAATGCTTGAGGTAGAATAAGCACCATCTATCGACTGCGCTATTAAAACAAAATCTATCCCAGAATTTGAGTGTGTTTTTGCAATAAAAAGAAGAGAACAAAGCTTGTGGCAACAACAGCCCCAGTAATTGCCTGGGGATCTTGCGAGAAACAGAAGCTGAAAAAATGAAGGAAAGAGGGAATACCACAAGAAATAGGTGAAAATAAATCTTGCAAGACACCTGAACAGCCATTTCACTGCTACGGAAAAAATGTCATGTACTTTCTTTAAGAACAGCATCCTAATGCTCTTGCTTTCAGTGAAATCAATGCAGAACACTAGAAGAGCCTATTAGCATCACAGCCAGCTGCTGTGCAATGGATTTGCTCTCTGACATCAATGGGAGACCTCAGATCTCCAACTATAGCCCTCCTAAAGTCTATCTGACACAGAAATGGGCTCCACAGCCAAAATACTTCCCTCCGGATTCCCTCCAGATAAGTCTTAACTCAAAGCTCTATAGCTGGTGAAATCTCTTGGCTGCAGGGCTTGGCAGGAGCAGGACACCTGTTTATTACAGGTGACTGGGACTGGAAACTGAGCAGACATTATGCTGTGTGTCTTGGTGAAAGTCCTGAGAGGCAGCTGGCGTTCAAAGGAGTACAAGCAGAAACAAGAAAGGGGCAATGGAGGATACAATATTTAAAATGCAAGAGACATGAGTACGTGGGGTACCAAGACCATTATTTCAGCTTTTACGTCCAATTCCACCCTGGGCAAATCCCTCTGTAAGCTAATACCAAGCCAGTCTAGGTGCAAAGCACAGATTACATCTCTTCCCTTGCCTCTCCCTTGAAGCATAAAGACATGAAGCTGAAGCCACAAGGGCTAAACAAGTTTAAGAGCCAGGCAGAAGGAGCAAGCCAGCCAGCCCTGGCCTGGGGCTGACATGCTGCTGCTAAGCAACGTGAAGGCACAACCTGCAGCCCTGCCTTGGAAAACCAATCAAGGCAGCATCTCACTCCCCTTACATTACATGTCAGTTTACAAATGAAAGAGGCAGATCACAAACCATTCCCCTCTGTGCCTGTGTGGTTTCATCCTGAAGTCGCTTCCCTGCACCCTGCTTGTGCAAGCTGATTCTGTGTGCCCTGAGAGCACACCTCTGCTAAATCACTCCCCAAGTCTCCATAGTACAATTTTGTTTTATAGTTGCTGTCAAACCAAAACGTTTCATGTTAATTTCTTTACAACCTACTCTGCTGTCTGTTTCACTCTTATTTGATATTTATTCCCTCGTCAAACATGCATTTATTTGTTGACATTTTTATTAAATCACACTGCAATAAATCTGTCTGCACTTATGTTTATATCTCTTCATGCTCAAGTATGCGAAGAACCCAGAAGGAAGCTGCATACAAGAGACGCATGGGCAAATTCTCATAAGCATTTCACAGTGGGTAAATAAAGTCAAAATTATAATGACCCAGCATGGTTGGGCTGCAAGGGGACCACTGGAGGTGGGCAACCTTCTCTCTCCTGAGCAGAAGAGAAGATTCTGGGAACAGCCTCACTTCCAGCCTGTGAAAAATCACATTTTTTATTTCCTTGTAGACAGGCCAGAGAATTTCTTGAGAGTCAGCATACTTTTTTTAGAATAAACAGATAGCTCTTAAATGGTTGCATGTTACAAAACATTGTTGTAAGATACAGTGATAATGAAATTCCAGCATACAAATGAATGGTCAAATTCTGCACAGATCTTAATGGAGAATTTTTAAACATCCTAAGTTCACCAAGTACTGGGTTAATACAATTCTGCATGGGAAAAGTGAAGCATAGAGGGGTATAATTTGCCTGATGTCACCCATCAAGCTGTCACTGGGCAGGAATAAAGATCAGAGCAGCCAAATTCCATCTGGAAAAAAAAAAAAAAACAACTGAGGGACCAGATCAGCTGTCTCATATTTATGTCATTTGAAGCTTCTTCCCAAAAAGTCTATGCAAAAGAATATTTTTGTGTAGAACCTTTTTATCACAGCTGCAACAGGGAGAAGGGTAATTTAAAAATTCAAAACAGCAAGGTCACTCAAGGTTGAGGTTTTTCCTCAGCTCTCTCCTGCTGTCCCTTGTTGTATTGGTCATGTCTGATATTATGCACTACACGTGCCCTGTAAGTCATAGGCATAACAGTGCAATGCTAAAGAGGGTCCTCATGCCTTATTTCTCCCTCCATGTCATCCACACCAAACTTGATAAAAGGAATGCAGAGAAATGCAGAGCAGTTCTTCCAACTTCAGAGGACTCTGGACACAGGAAATTTTTGCTAAATTACAATGTCTTGAAATTGGCAACAGCACACTGATCATGTTTCATTGTGACTGTGATGTCCTTGGTGATGGAGCTGGGAGACCGCGAAGTGAATATCGTGCTTTTATGTGTGACTCTAATGACTGATGATGTGCTACTGTGGGTAGCAATTTTGAAATAACTGAGAATGAGGACAAAGAATATTGCCTTTGTCTTTTTGCTTCAGAAGAACTTCTTGTTCAGCTAAGGACTACAACACAGCATAGCCAGCTACACATGCTGCTAATAGGGAAATTTGCAGCCCCATCAAGTAGTTTGTGCTAATCTGCCCTATTTCTAATCCTGCAAGGTAGGCTGAGTGAACAAAGGGCAGAAATGTTGATGGTCACTCCTGAACAGCCTGTTCTCTCATGCAGGATGAAATCTCAGGACACAGGTTCAGCAAATAAATGCTCATGCCACAAGATAAAATTAATAAATTAAATTAAATGTAGCACTTTAAAAATTGGATGCCAGATGCTTTCCTTACTCTGGTTGCTTCTTGTCATTCTGATAGCTCAAAGCAAGCATGGCACAAAATAAAACAAGTGCTGATCCCACAGAGTGTTGGATTGAATGCTTTGGTGACACTCAGCAAGCACAGTTATATTGTCTTCGAGACCTGACCTACCATTGTTGTTTGCCAGCCCTTCATGCCATGGAGAAGCTCCCGTGTGCCCAGGAATATCTTGTGTTTCATGACTTAGGGTTAGCATATGTACAGGGGACAAACAAAGAGTGCCCCACATTAGACAGGGATGATGGAGTTTGACTTCTTCCTCAACTACCATCTGACAGAGCACGAAGGACTTTGATACAGATAAATGCTGCTGTCAGTTGAATGGAAAACACTGTGTCAGCAGTCATAATGTGGGTGGTGGAGATGAAGAATAACTCAGAGAAGAAAAAACAGGGAGGCTAAGATTTCCCTGCCTATACTGTCTGTAGGAAGCTCCACATCTCCTCTGAGCTTTACTTCCCTATGCTCATCCTAGCCCAGCATAAGGAGACATGCAGAGTTGAGCCCTCACGAGCAAGAGCAGGCTGCAGAGCCAGCCTGGCTGTGGAACCATCAAGCACAGTAACTATTACACATGAGCTGACTATTTTGATTTTTACACACAGTCTGAACAAGTTAATTTAAAAGTGTGAAGGTCAGCCTCCAGAGACCAACATATGAGGGACACAGAAATTTTTTCTGATCTGCTGGAACAGCAGGCCTGGTGAAGTCCAAGCACTGTGCTATCAGCGCATTGTGGGTTGCCCTTGATGGATGGAAAAATCAGAAAAGAGGAAATTGGTTATCTTCAAGATAAAACAGCTAATTTGGAGAAGCACCACCAAGAAGCCTTTGCTTTGACGGTCACAAGGACTCCTGAAGATACTGAACTGAGCAAATTTTGTTTTAATCCATCATAAAGGATTTTGAAGTCAACATATTGTTTCAAGAATGAGCTCCTCACTCAGCCCCCCCATGCAGATTCAATTACCATGGTGGCCTTTCTTTTCTGGTAGTCATGGTTTAATAATCTTCTCCCCTCCCATTACAGCAGGAGCCGTTAGAAAACAGAAATCTAATGACAGGCCTGAGTAAATCCTTCTGAAACTCTTTTCCTATGAAGACAGCAAGTCAGTGCCCACAGCATTTTATCTCCCCTCAATCATGAACTCACAGAGAAAATGATGCAGAGAAGGTGAAGTTTTCCTGACATCTATGCAGAAAATTTAGTTGGGTGCAGAAATCTGTGTCCTGTTCCACCAGCAACAAGCCAGAGGGTCTTTTTGAACCAGAAGAAATTAATCACACCTAGGGCTGTTCCAACAGTCTACTAAGAGGGGGAAAAGGTGGCTTTCTGTGCACTAGAGGCCTGCCTTTTTGCTCCTGCCTCACATTGTTCCTTCTCAGTGGAAACCTCTGAAGCTCAGCATGTGTGCCCTTAATACATTTCACAGTATTGCAGCTTTCTGGCCAAAATTCAATCCTTACACAGGGTGAAGGCCAAGACCGAGACCTATTTCCACCTCAGAATAGAGGGCTGGGCTTTTCACAACTTTAAGTGGTAATGACAGCTCCAGCCATCAAGCTCTGAGGAATCTAGCGGAGGCAATTTAAAGTTAGTGCTCCCCGTGGTCTGCAGTCCCCAGAACAATTAGAGACAAATATGTGCCTGCATTTCAATGGCTTCAGTGTAGAGGTTGGCATAATAATGTGATTCAACCATCATCCACAGCTTCAGCCAAAGGATTGAACTGAAGCAGCTGTGTGGCTCTGTCTCCTGGGCAGCAACTCAGGGGAAAAGATCATTGCCAGCCCTGTGTCTTGAACCTCTCTCTCCATGCCCTCAGCCTCCTGCAACCCTCTCAGCACACAGACAATTTGCATTCCCGATGTTACTTCTGCAGGATTTCTTGTCCAGGCTGCTTTGAGAGGTTTGGTGGGGGTCCAGCAGCATTAGTGAGCTGGGCACTGTTGTAACTCCAGGGGCTCCAGGTGTCTCACAATCAACAACTGCAACCTCCCACCTGCAGAAAAGGAGCTGGGACACAGCATCATATGGCTGGTGGGAGTGGGTGTGCACACCTGAGTGCAAACAGCACATGGCAAAGCCCAGCCACAGGGATGATTTTTTTGCATGGAAATTTACATCTACCCAAGTGAATGGCTGTCCTAGCTTCTCCTTCCTCAGGCCTGTTTTTGGAACTGGGGAACCATTAGAGCAAGAAAAAATGGTAAAAAGAACACAGACCCAAATCTTCCTAATGACACTGACAGACAGAATGCTGTTTAGTGTGTCAGAGAGCAGAAACATTAACATGCTTAGTAACTAAGGTGAACACAATCTATACTTTCAGCCACTAGCAGTCATGCACTCTTTGTTAGAAATATTTCAAAAAGCCAGAATATCTCCATAGCCTATGAGCATACTTAACAGTGGTCAGTAATTTGGCACTTGAGATGACAATCACTGTTGGTTTTCTACTGTGCCATTTGTGGCAGCACTGCAGTACAAAACCATTCAAAGACTGCTAGGTTAAAACGTGTGTTTTCCCAGTGGTAATTAGTATAAGAAAATCAGGCTAAATATATTAGTTTAAGTTGGATTTTTCATTCTCTTCCTGTACTTCTACACTTTGCAGTCGCAATAATAGTAGCCCTTATGAACAATTAAGTAAAATTATATAAAATGCAATATGATCAAGGTATTAGGCTATTATTATCCCAGCTGCAAATGCATGAATCATTACTACAGAGTACCTAAAAATGCCAGAATTGTCTGCCAGTTTGTGTTTAGGTGGCTTTTTTTGTCTTCTGAATGCTCATGACAATTAAACCATACCTTAATAAATATGAAAGGAAAAAATCCAGAACAATTGCCCTAGGTCCTCATTAGGAAGCAAAAGAGCAGTTTTCATAAGTTGTGCTTAGTTTTGACACTTAGTTAATTGACTGGCTTCCTACTTAGCTGGAGAGTCCTTTTCTGAAGCAGGTATCCTGGCAGGGTCAGATATGTGGGGGTGGGGGTGTCTTGGGGGATCTGCCTGGTGGATTGAAAAATTTTTGGCAGACTGGAAGAGTGTTTGGCTTGATCATGAGTGTTTATCAAGTTACTTGTTGATAACTATTCCCACTAATTTTGGGGGAGTTAAACTAACATGATGGGGGGGAAAGAACACTGTGACCTGTTTATTTCCTCTCTATTTGCCATGGATGGGCATGCTGATTTGAACGTAAAACAAAATTCTGGTGATTGCTTAGGAAATTCTCATGTAATCTAACCTCCCCTAAATGATACAAGAAGATTATGGCACATTTCAGCCTTGAAATTAGAGAGGAAAGTTACAGAGAAAGATATGACTGAGTCCGGTTATATTGATATTACATACTGCTGGCTTTTTTTCTGGAAAAGAGGGGGAAACAGAGTAGAGATAAAGCACCATCAAACATGTGAAGAATAGTCTTGTGTACTGAAAACTGAATAGACACGATGAATTGCTTAAAATAATAAGACAATTATTTGTATGCAGAAAGGATCAATTCTTGCCTTTGATGGCAAAGCTACTGGGCTGGATTTCTGTTTCACCCCACTGATCTTATAGCCCACCTTTCTTCTTCCTCCTGACCCTGCAGTAAGAGATACCAATCGGCTGTCATCGTCCTTTGCTATCCAACACCTGTGTCACAAAAATTGGACAATTACCTCATTTAAGAAGAAGAAACTGGACCCAAGGCAACAACAGATTAAGTGGCAAAGAGGAAAATGAGACAGTGACTCATTAAGGAAAGGGCAGTACATATGTTCCCCTTTTCTAGTTCAAAATACACCAGTCACTCTGCAAGAGGTTGTTATGGAGAGCTAGGGCTTTTAAGGAAATTGCAGTGAAAAATTCATGCCTCTTCTTTCCATTTGCCCAGAATCAGGTGCTGATGTCAAGTCTTTCAATGACAAACACAGGTACTGACAGCAGGATCCAAACAACTCAAATCTAAACAATGAGCACTTAACATGTAGATCTGGAGCAGAAAGCCATGTCCTGTTTTAAGTTATCACTTATATGGAACAGTAATAGGCCTGGTTTTAATCTGGAACCTGGCTGCAGATGCTCAAGTTTGCAGCGATTATACATCTGGCAAAGCCAAACCTGTCAAACTTCATATCAGCATTAATAAATGCAAGAGAAAACTATCTACCTAATTTTCTGGAAAAAACTATGTTCCCATTTGCAAGAATTAAGCAATATTAATTTTCACTCACTAGCATGAAGTTCCTGTTCAAGAACTTTCATGTGCCTTTTTTTTTAAAAAAAAGAAATAAAAACAAAAATAAAGAAATGCATACAGGGGGGAGAAGTTAATATAACTAGAAATGAAATGTTAATGTTCCTTCATTAAATGATTGGTGGAGAATGAGATAAGAGATTGACATTCTAAAAGAATAATTTCTTTAAATACCTTGTGTTCAAGATTCCCCTATAGGTAACTTTTAATCTTCATTAAAAAAATAGCATTACATTTTATTAAAGAGTCCTAATTAAGCTGGTTACTTGCTCCAAAGAGCATCCATGCTTAGGGGCATTTGTTAAACATTAACAGTGATGAGAAGATCCACCGGTAAAGCTGATTTCAAAAACAGCATCTTTCTGACTGGTACAATTTAGCTTGCTAACCCTTAAGGTATTCTTCCAAACCTAACTGATGCTTATTTTGGGAAGCAGCACATAAATGCTTGGATTTAAGGTCAAGTAGATGGCAAAGTTAGCTGTAACAAACGCAAACTTTCCTTGACAGCTTTGGAAGGTGGTATGAGCATTTTTCTTGTATCCCAAATGGATCTGATTCAAAAGTGGCATGAGATGCATCTGAAGAAAACTCAGTGCATTTAGTTTTAATGCCATCTACCCTGAGAGCAGCTACCTTGCCTTCTTGCTTAAGGCAGCTCAAAAATCTACACCCAGTCTTGATTGTAGAGATGTCAGAGGAAGAAAGATGCAAGTCCCAGGAGCCTTAATTTTCACAGTCAAAACCAATAGGAAAGCAGACACACCATCTTGTTTTCCACATAATACTCAGAGCATGAAGTTAGGAAAAAAAAGAAAAAAGACAGATGTTACCAATGGCCCTTGTAGCCCAGTGCATGGGAAAGGGGCTGCATGGGTGCAAGTGATGTAAGGGTTAATATAAAATGTCTGCTAGTAATTGTCTAGTGGTCACATTGACCTGATAGAAGCAAACACAGAATGCTTGTTTAATAGAGGCTAAGAAATTGTTTAGGTAGTCATCACCTTATAAGGGAAATGTATGTGCTAAACTGATAACTATAGCAACCTTGAGATAAGAAACAGAACTCATTGTCAGTTTGACTGAAGAATTGCACATGCCCAGAGAAGAAGAGGTGAAAAGTTTACATAGAGAAAGACCTTCGCTTCATTTTTACTTCCTCCCCATGACCTTGACGACGACCACCAGGAGACACTACACAAGCACAGGAGGGAGGAGATTATGGAAATGACCTCATGGGACTAATTTTAATACAAAGCAGGAGTAGGTGATGCATATGTATCGGCCTATTGTGAAATCTAATGAATATGCAAAACTTCAGTGTATATAACAAACGCCTAATTGCGAGATTGGCGTGCACAGATTTTGGAGGAATTAGCCCCTCGTGCGCCCAGCACTGAATAAACACCCCCCTCTCTATAGCTTTCCAAGTTGTAGGCTCATTTTCTGCAAGTCACAGGGTGCTCCTGAGCACAATGGCAGTCACTGGGAGAGGTGAGAAACTATCTGGTGGAGGTAAAAGCTGAAGTACATTCAGTGCTGACAAGGGTTGAGAAGCATGAACTGACTGCGTGGCCTGGCCAAATACTCCTTTGCTGATTGCCTGCCTGTGGGTATATGATCAACACACTTCTTTCATTACTTTATGCTCCCTGGAGGAAAAGTAAGACATAAAGAACAACATGGCACAACTTTTCAGAAGATACAGTATGCTCCAGTCTGTTACTCTAAGGAAAATTTCAGAGAAAAAATGTTAGACAAAAAATTCATAGAAAATCACTTGTTGGTAATCTTGTATAGTGACAACAGAAAAATAGTATAAGGATTAAAAACTGCAATGTTCCCATGTCCCTGCTGATCCCAGGGGAAAAGGTTTTCCACTTCTGAAAACCACCTTAAATCCAGACTTCTCCTACCCTGTGGAAAAGCACACTGGGCTGTTCCTTTGGCAGATCTCCTAAGCAATGATGAACAAGGAGAAAAACTATGCGGCCATATAAATGTCATATTCATATTTAGACACTGAGGTAGTCCTTTCTTTTACCTTACATAACCTGCATTGCTGTCACTTCTAATCAAATGCTAATTTCACACTCATTCTTCATAGCCAGATCTATACAAGGCAACCAGTGGTACATATTTAGAGGAGGTGTTATTATTATTATTTATTTTTTATCAGAGTATGTCATTCCCTGGTAAAGGATATGCTTCCTGCAATGTAGTTATGCATGCTGGATAATGCTTGCACTGACTGGGAAGCATATAAGTCAATTGCATATTGTATTGTGCATTATTTCATATTTATTATTTGCTGTCAAAGTGCTTTTGAAAACCAAAGTTTACAAGCCGTGTGTACTTCACTATAAATGTGGAGTCTCTTAGAGAAGGTACAGGGATCAGGATAAATTTAATTTGACAGTTCTATCAGAGGTAACCTCCACTTCTTTGCAATCTGCCACTTGCAACAAACAATACAAACTGGTGCTGGATGCAGAGGAAAAGTGTTGAAGGTATTAAGTAGTAAATACGATAGCGGGAAGATATAGAAAAGCTTTTTTAATTAGGTCAGTGAAGTGTACAGTGAGACTACATTTTCCTATGAAAACTATTAATAGCACCTTGAGATAAAGCCTACACTTTGACTCCTTTATTTCTGCTTAATTCTTTGTATAGGAGTCAGGTTTAAAATTACACTTCTTTTCTTCTTCTTTCAATGAAACAGCACATCTCACAAGGAAAAAATACCTTCTAAGTAGAAATCTTGTATACTGCAACATTTATATGCAATAATTCTCCTCTCCATCATACACGTTTTCATCAGTGATAAATAACGGAGTAAAACTGTGGTGGGGAAAATGAGGCAGCAGCTCTACTGATTACTTACTCTACATTTTACTGTATTTATTCTGCCCCAAGTCAGGCCAAACAATTTCACCTTGTTACAGACAACAGAAGGCTACTGGTAACTTTTTACCAATCCAGTATATACAGGGAGCTCAGAAGAAGAAGGGGAACAGGGTAAGGTTCCCTGGAAGCTATCTAAAATGTTTTACTTCTGCAATTATGATAGATGTCATGGCTTTTCACGCTGTGTTACTTCTTTTCCCTGTGGTGAGCCTTGTCATCCCCCTCCCTGGGAGCCAGTGCTGCTGTCTAAGTGACTCTGGGCTGTGTAAGACGCTCTGTGTGGAGCCTGATGGATCTGAGCTGGTAGATAACCATGGAAGGTTTGCTTCTACAGCTTCACTTCCTTGCCCTTCCATGCCTACACATGCACATTTTTTGAATGGGAGAAAAATTGAGATTGATATTTAGATGTGTCACACATGTTCTGGACTCATGAGCAGGGTGATATTATTTTTTTAGGACCAAGAAGCCTAGGAGCAGCCTTTCATCTTCTCCTACTTCTGCAGTATTGTTTGTGCTAAAGCTCATTTATCCTGCTTCTGTCTTCTCATCTATCCAGCACAGTTCTGGCACAAGGTGGCTGGAGGAAAAAACAGTTATATTTTATGTTCTATCTTCCTCTCTGTATTCATTTGATTCTGCTATAAACCTTCACGGGGGAAAATCAAAAGAGGTCCAGTCACTGCACAGCAAGTTTGCTGAGGTCAAGCCTGCTTGAACTTGCAACTATACCTTAACAATCATATCAAGACAACATATTGCCCTGCTCTCCAAGCTGATTAGATAAATCTTGAACACGACTCTTAATCACCCTCCTTATTCCAGCTTATCTTTCACCAAGGAGAGAGCACAGTTGCTTGGTTGTTTATCAGTGTGGCATAGTATTATCTGCCTTGAAGCTTCAAACTCCCCCTGCCCAGAGGTGTGACACTTAATAGGCATCAGAACCACATTTTTATAGATGAAGTAGGATTTTGCTGAAGAGCCTTTCTAATCAGAAAAAAAAGAAAAAACAATACAAAAGCCAGGCAATATTATGCTTATTTTGCACAGACCACTTGCCAGCACTTGCTTCCTATATTCCCCATTTTAGGCAGAATTTTTATCAGATCATCAGGTTCCAATTCATAGACTCACGAACAATTAGAAATTATCTCCATTTCTCATTTCTAGCTACCTCTCTGCTTTAAACCCAAGTTAACTCCCAGAAATACTTTTAAGCTTTTATCTGCAAAAGCAGTGAAAAGATAATATTAAAATTAAAAACTAGCCAATATTTCCAGCCACAATAATAGAAATGTTTTTAATGCTTCCAAGAGATCTATCAAGAAAGAAATGTTTTATTGAAGAACACAGTGACAGAAGGAACTGAAAATTATGTGGAGCTTCAGTACCTTGGGAAGGAAATATAATGTCAAAGTAGCAGGCATCACCTTAAAGGGTGAAATGTGCTTTGTATTTATCAGTTTCTGGCGCTTTTTTGGCCTTGTTGAACCCATCATTAACCTCAGGGAGTATCTTTTAATTCACCTGAGGGCCAGACATGGCTCCTGGATACTTTTATGATGATACCTAGGCAAGACTTTTTCTAGAAACCAAAGTCACGATAAGATGTGATGTTCCTGCCTGAAGGCCACTCAGGGGCTGGACAGGAAAGCAGAGCAGGTGGCAGAATGTCAGTAATGCTCCCAAGCCTGAAGAAAACCTTGCAGGCGAAACATCACCTTTCATACTAGTCCTCTCCCCTCACAACTCCTCCAGTTTTCTAATGTGCATTTCCTAGACTGTAATTTTATTTTGCTGTCTGCAAAGTGATTAAAACACAGGTCTGGATTTATGTTATCTGTATTTTTAAAGTTATATCTATAATTGACTTCTGGAGAACAACAGGATTCACAGAGTGAATTGTTTTAAAATTGCTGTAATAATACTGCAAAATTCCTTTATTAATGCTGGAGTACATCAAAGAGAATCAGTTAGATTGCCATGTAGGATAATAAATACTTATAGTCAAGTGCAAGCAGCCTACAAAAAGCAGCAATTTTACATCTGCTTTCTCCTTCATTATTTTTCTCCAACAGCCACTAGCCCATCATCACTATAAATTAGATGCTACCTATAGGAACCACTTGAAGGGATCTGTTTTTCATATTTATTGTGAATATGTGAAGAGCACAAGGGAGAAAAAAATGAGAAGAAATAGTAGCTACAGCACTCATAAAGTGAACTGGGCAAATAATTTTTCATTACTTGCTAATGTTGGGAAGAAGGGACTTACTGTCCTTCTGTTTATGTCAGTGTAAATTCAGAATCACTCCAGTGATTCAGGGGGAAAGTCCTGCCTGGATGATCTGCTGAGAGCATGAATTCCCAGAAGACTGCATGCCACAATCCCTACATGAACTAATAAAGCTGACAGCAGGAAAAAGCTATTGTTATAGCATTTCTTATGCTTTAATTTTTTTTCTTCTAGATGCAATATTTCAGGGATATTTTACTGAATCTTTTCCATGAGAATTAAGGTCAAGTTTAACTGTGTTACTTTGACTGCCCCATTTGGTCTGGCTTTTTCACAGAGCTAACCCAGAGACTGTCTGAGCCTCTGCAGTTCTCTGAGCTTTCAAATCAAAATACAACATATCACCCACACCTAAATTACACATCCCATACTCAGATCATACACAACTGAAAAAATCACTCAGTAGTATATAATTAAGGCAATTATAGTCAGCAATTTTCAGATTCACTGACAACTCAAACTTCAACCGCAGAAGGATTTTCAGAAATATATACATCCCATGGGATCTATTTGGTCTTAGAAATCAGGGTTTATCCATACCTATCACATCTCTCATCAGTAAACTCTGACAGGTACCTACACTAGAGTAAGGATTGGTAGGAGTATGCCAGTCTGTCCGGGAGGGGGGGCCTACCCTGCCTCTTTCACTAAAGAAGGCTTATTACTATAGCAACAACTGTATCCTATTATTTTCTTGCTAAAAACACCTGCAGAAAATATTCTGAACCTTTCCATGCAAAAAACAACAGTTACCTTGACCTGGTGCAATTAATGTGTTCAAATCTGAATTATTTCCAGCACAGGTTAAACATTCTGAATTCAGATGACTCAAGCAAAAGGCAGAAGTCCCACTGTACTTTCAGTTAAGAGGGGAAGCTCTTCTCTAAAGCTCTTACTACCCTCTGTGCCATGTCTGAACTTACTCAGAGAAAGAAATGGGAAACAGAGTAACAGCTTGGTCTGGTTGGTGGGGGAGACCACTCAGTGAAGGGAGCAAGAATTTTCTACTCAGGGCCTCATCGTGGGGCCCAGAAATCCCTTCCTGATGCCACTTCTGCCTTCAGATTTCTTTGCTCAGGGCTTAGCAGTCACAGTGACAAGATATGAATCTTCTGTTTGGAAGGAATGGGTGATTTTATAGAATCATTTGCTGCTGTCCTACTCAAAATTTAGAAAAAAAAAAGAAGTTGATACTCTCCAAATTATCAGGGTTCTGGTCTCACCGTGGGAGGTGACCCTGAGCAGGGTTGCTTATTTTAAGTGCTACATTCCTCAGTTTTGCTGTCTGTGTTATCATGCAGAAGGCATCCAAAAAGAAAAACACCCTGAAGCCAAATATTAAGGTGTACCACAAAGGTGTTTGTCATAAGATTTGAAGATGATAAATGAAACAATATAACTCCTCCTTCTGTATCGTCTCTCTCTCCTGTATGCTGTCCCAGTGCAGAAGACATTTTATCTTTTTGTAATATTCTCTTGATCCTGCAGAATTCTCTTTTTAAATGTTTCTTTTTCATGTCTCCTCATGTCTACTGACAACAGAGTTGAATGAACCAACAACTGTTTACTTGCTAAAGGAATGATAATAATGAAATACAAGGAGCAAAAGATGTTGGTATTGCCAATGGCCTAAGTGAAAGAAGCATCTTCTGGTGACCAGGAAAGCTCTTTAAAAAGCAGTATGTGATGGGCAATGTCACAATAGACTGCTGATCCCTTGGAAATGTCCTGTATATTACCTCTCACTCCACATCTATAGCATCAAAGGAGTCAAGTAATAATGTCCCTGTCTCATCTGAGAAACTCAAGAGTGTGTTTCCCAAGTAGAGTTTTTATGGTTTTGAGAATTTACATTTGTGGCAACTACCAACAGCGAGGAGAAAAGCAGTGATACTGTCTTTATGGAGGGATTCACAACCAAACTGTACCAACTGTTTCTGAATAAAGAATTGTCTTTTCCCTCCCACTAGAAGGCTTTTTACTACTCAAGCATCTTTCAAAATATGTTTAAAAACAGAATTGTAATTTCAGCCCAGGAACAAAAAATGTCTTACAGGCTTGATTTCCTTCCACACAAATAAATGCTTAGCAAGAGAAACAACTTCATGTGTTAAAGTCTCAAACTTGTCAATTGCTGCAAGAAATTCCTCCTTGCAAAACTGCTATTTAAAACAGCATGGCACCAATTTGTGATATGAATGATCTATTGTGGTGAAGCTGATTCAGTGCCTCATAAAAGAAAATGCATCACTCCAACCCATCTGTTCTAGGGACATAATCTTAATTACAAACATAGGGTCACATCGCAATAAATTAGCAATGCTGAAGTGAAGGTGCCTACATGTACAACAGCTGAACATTTACCCAGTACTGTCTACAATCATTGCTCAACAGAATTTAGGGACAAGGATAGGGAGATTGTTATCAACCTCTTTTTCCTTACAGGGACTCATATTTATTAAACATAAAGAGCTGCATGGGTGAGACCCAGGTCCTGTTCCTATAAAACTCAAAACTTCCATGGACCACAGCTTCACTCCCTATCTGTGGCAAAAGACAACAGAAATGTCTGGAGTGAACGGCAGGCCACACAAACACAAAAAGGGACATATATATATATATATATATATATGAAATCACAGAGGAAATGCTATATGATATATTCCAGCCTTGCAAAGCCCAGTGTGCAGAATCTGAGCATTGTTAGTCACAAAATAAAGGTGAATTATTAGAAAGGATAGAAAGGAGAAAGCATCTGCATGTTTCTCTCTTCCTCAAACAGCACAGACACAGATGACCCCATTAACTCATCTGTGTAATTTACACTTCTAATATGTCTGGGGATTAAAATAAATATTCAGAAACAAGCACCACGATAGGGATAGAAAAAGGGGGGAAACCTCACAGCACTCTCTCATCTAAACTCCTTCTTTCCTTGCCAAATGTTGTATTTCCTTCCTGGGAAGCCCTCCAAGTTTGTGTCTCCAGATGCTACATTGCAGCAGGCTGCCTAGAATCCCTCCTCCCCACCTCCCCTCATGATGATCAGACAGGGCAAACACAGGATGGAGAGAGTGTTTTATTCTTATTTATTTCCAGATGGAAAATCAAGCCATGAAAATAACCTACAAAGGAAAAAAAGAAAAAAAATAAAACACAACACCACCTCCCCCCAAAAAAAACAAAACAAAAAACCCCACAAAAACAACCAACCAAAAACCAAGCAAAACCTTAACTGAAGCAGTCTTCTTTGGGAAAAAAGGGAAATACAAATCACAAGTGTAAATTTGGAAGTATTGACACGTGAGTTGTTTTTTCTGCTGTTAACCTAGGGTTCTAGCAGGTGATGTAAATTCAAAGGAGATCACTATGGGTCTAAGGGAAACCCTCATTACCAGCATGTGTAAATGATCAAAAAGCATGTCCAGCTGAAGCCCAAGAGGGTTCCCTCTTAACTGATTATTTGGGTATAGGTTTATCCTAGCTAACTCTCAGAACACATTTGAGCCAGGAGCCTGGCTGTAGGCTCCTATCAGGGCACCTACCTTAAATACATCAGTTTGAGTGAAGGAATTTCCTACTGGAAGTAGAGGCCAGTCTATTGAGGAAGTTTAGGCAGAGATCTAAGAGCTGGTGCCTTTTGTATGAATGTACAAAGTCTGTGAAATGATATAAACCCTTCTCCTCCAGGGGCAAGAGCTGAACTATCAATATGTCACTCTCCATCTCTCCCTAATCTATGGAGGAAACCTAGAGTGAATCTTCCTCCATTTTGGGACTGAACTTAGGTGGGCTGGAGCTGAGCTTAGGAGCTGCCTACTTGCTGGAAGCAAAGTAATGGGATCCACGGTTACCAAGGAAACATGTTGATCTTTAGTATTTTTGACACTTTAAAAATGCACCTGATTTAAATTCAGATAAATCTGGTTGAAGAAGAAATACAACCAGACCTAATTAGAGAACTGAACTGGTGTAAAATGAGGCTTTCTCAATTTACAGCCTTCTTTCATCCTCTTCCCATGTATCTCCAAAGACCACTGCTATCCTGTTTATGTGTCTCTACCTAATCTTCATTTTAAAATGTGCTTTAATGACTGCAAGAAGGTCTGCAGTCCAGAAATAAAAGTCTCAAAGGAAAGCAGGCATTATGTTCCCTCCCACCTCACAGGGCAGGCTGGACTGGCATCCAGACCCAAATTACCTGAGTGTTAGAAGGGACCCCTCTGCAGTCTTTTGTTCTGGTCCCCTTTTGGATGCTATTTTGCAACACACAGCTGGCCTTCAGTCCTTGTAAGAAACTCTCTTATACATGATTCTCTCCATCCCTTTCTATTTCCTCTCCCTTCTCATTCCCTTGCACAAAGAATGGCTGGCAAAAATTTATTGTGGGTGGGATTTTGAGGCAGGCAACCCATTAAATTTAATGGAAACTGAGCATCTAAGTCCCTTAGGCAGCTTGAAAATTTCAGCCTCTATTACTAATGCTCTTCTCATTATACCAAGATTTGTACATGACAGCTCAAGAGCCCTGACTCTGCTATTAGTGGTGTGGTTCTGTATTGTGCCACTCACAGCAGCCAGTGTAGGCTGACTTCCTCACAGCTCATCTTGTCACCAGTGCTGCAGCTGACATGAGCCCAGAAAGCAGCCTGTAATTTCATTACGATTGGTGAACTTTCTTGTAGGGGGATTTCTACAAAACATAATGCTGGGTAAATCTGGCTTGGTTGTGATTATTTTAGAACCATTTTAATTGTAATCAGCAGCTTCTGATGTGCCATGTACAGTAGGATGGATGTGGTCATGTTGCAGAGCTGCATCATGATATCAAAATAGTTTTTCACAGGTAACTGCACGCTTTACTGGACTGTTCGAATTGCCAGATCACACCACATTAAATTTTTCATCAGCGTTCTGCCTAATTTACTGAAATCATAATTTACGAAGAGGACATGACCAGAAAGAGATCAGCTTTTTAAAAATTTAATGCACATGCTGCAGGTTTTCATTGGTAAGGTGTTTAACCATGCTGGTGTTAATCACACCTGACAGGGAAACCATTCTCATGAGTCCCTTTTTATGTCACTCTGGCCTGACTGTGCTGTGGGGTAAAAGGGACTAGCAAACCCCCAGAAAAACTGGGAAATGCAAAAAAACAAGTGGAATGCCATGATAGAATCTTACCATCTTGTACTTGCAGTGGGGAGGATGGGACTCTTGGAAACCATTATCCATAATAAACTAGGGTTGCCCAGCACCTTGGTTTTTGCTCTTCTAGGGTGTCATATGTACATATCTGCTTCTCACAGTGTGACTAAGCTCTGGAATCCAAACATCAAATCTGTAAATATATAGTGGGGCTTCCTTTTACCTGGAGGTTTAAATTCTCGGAGAAAATAGTGAAAGTTTAGATAGTTAAAAACCTTGGGATATCTAAGGCTGTATTCACAGTGTGAGGGACAGATTTTATAATGGACTGGGGCTTTTTACCTATTAGTGCTATGGCTGATACTGGAGCCAAAACTTCAAGTCTCTTGTGCTGTTATAAAATTATTGAAAAATTATCAGTGGCAGTAGTCAAAACAAAATGCTGGCTAGGCTCCTTGCTGAGCAGTATGCATGTCACGGCTTAACACTGGCCTGGCAATTAAACTGAGTAAGAGATGCTCTCTATTAATCCCCCTCTCCTCCCTGATAAAGAAAGGAAAGAATAAAACCCAAATCAGGACAATGCACAGCTCTTCATTATTTTCCTTATGTCTTGAACAGTTTTAAATATTCTCCCCACAATTCAGGAACTGGGAAATGGCACCCTTGCACCCGCTCAGGT
The DNA here is from genome assembly GCA_038090715.1 of Florisuga fusca. Classification (NCBI taxonomy): domain Eukaryota; kingdom Metazoa; phylum Chordata; class Aves; order Apodiformes; family Trochilidae; genus Florisuga; species Florisuga fusca. Next base: position 6,552,995 of record JAAWXA010000026.1, on the reverse strand, counting down.
GTACAGGTAAAAATGGTGCCTATACATTAAGACATCACTGCCTCTGCCTTCTCAATTTGCCAAGCTTTTATGAAAAAGAAAAAAACCATCTGTCTCCTCCATGCAACATCTAGAGATTCAGGCAGTGAGCTTGCTGGGCTTTCTGCACACAAGGGCAGAATATGCTTCAGTACTTCTCATGTACCTCTCCATCTTCTTCCCTTGAACTAGGACATACCATTTTTTAAATTGATTTTTCAGTTTTCAATGAAGGCCCCTGAGGAAACAGGAGCTCTATCACTCTACTGATCCCAGGAGAAAAAGGAATGACTCTTTAAGGGAATCAAATAACTTTTCCCGGGGTCTTCTGGAGCTGCTACTGTGAGAAACTTTAGAAGGCAGTAGAGAGGTTTGCTCCACTGCTGCAGAATACCTAACTTACACTGTAAGGTGGGAGGAAGGTTGAGAGAGGGCTGAGACAAAAATTATCCAGACTCTGAAAACATGCTTGCTAAGCCCAGTGATGAAAACACAGCAACACTTCATCTTTCAATCATTAAAAAGCATGTAGGAGAAGGCCAAGGCCAAAGCCAACTCCAGACAGGTAACTCCACACACAATACAAAGTTGGGTAAAAGGCACAGCTGAGGATCCCTGTGTAAGAGAGCTGTGTTGGTATGGCTTCTTGCCAAGCTAACGATCCCACACCTCACCAGTGCTGCCTGGCTGTCCCACAGCAGTGCATTCTACTGCTGCTTCCTTCATGAGCAGCTTTAAGAAAGATCTGAGCAAACTGTGCTGGGATTGACTGGCCAACAGGCACTGAGCTCTGCAGCCAAATGCAACCATCCTGCATGAGAACTGAAAACACGTACTTTGTGTTGCTAATCACTCTCGCCCCTGGTTGTTGGCCAAGTTTTCCCAGTTGTTGATGGCAGAGGGAAAACTGATACATACAGCAATTTCTGTAGATCTCAACACATTTCTCTGCTGCATGGACTCTGACTAAACAAGATGCTTAAGGCTTGGTTTTAGGGAGGTAATAAATTAAGGTAAGAATCATACTTAAAACAAAAAAAAATCAGCTATAAGTGAATCAACATGACTTTAGTTTCTTCAAATTAAAAGCAAAATTATAGAAAAAAGTCTGTACATAACGTTTTTACAAAAGGGAAAATTGAAAATACAAGAGTACTCTTTAGAGGAATTACTTGAAGCTTAGTGACCAATCTGGAGACGTACGAGATATCTTTAAGTTACAGATTCNTATGATATGAACAGAAATCTATACAATGTTATTAGAGATATGAATGATACTGATGTTGTGTTTACAGGAATTGTAGTAGGAAGGCTTTAATGCTCCAGATGGAAATTGGAGAATAAACCCTACTTATTACCTGTCTCTTATACATGATTCTCTCCATCCCTTTCTATTTCCTCTCCCTTCTCATTCCCTTGCACAAAGAATGGCTGGCAAAAATTTATTGTGGGTGGGATTTTGAGGCAGGCAACCCATTAAATTTAATGGAAACTGAGCATCTAAGTCCCTTAGGCAGCTTGAAAATTTCAGCCTCTATTACTAATGCTCTTCTCATTATACCAAGATTTGTACATGACAGCTCAAGAGCCCTGACTCTGCTATTAGTGGTGTGGTTCTGTATTGTGCCACTCACAGCAGCCAGTGTAGGCTGACTTCCTCACAGCTCATCTTGTCACCAGTGCTGCAGCTGACATGAGCCCAGAAAGCAGCCTGTAATTTCATTACGATTGGTGAACTTTCTTGTAGGGGGATTTCTACAAAACATAATGCTGGGTAAATCTGGCTTGGTTGTGATTATTTTAGAACCATTTTAATTGTAATCAGCAGCTTCTGATGTGCCATGTACAGTAGGATGGATGTGGTCATGTTGCAGAGCTGCATCATGATATCAAAATAGTTTTTCACAGGTAACTGCACGCTTTACTGGACTGTTCGAATTGCCAGATCACACCACATTAAATTTTTCATCAGCGTTCTGCCTAATTTACTGAAATCATAATTTACGAAGAGGACATGACCGGAAAGAGATCAGCTTTTTAAAAATTTAATGCACATGCTGCAGGTTTTCATTGGTAAGGTGTTTAACCATGCTGGTGTTAATCACACCTGACAGGGAAACCATTCTCATGAGTCCCTTTTTATGTCACTCTGGCCTGACTGTGCTGTGGGGTAAAAGGGACTAGCAAACCCCCAGAAAAACTGGGAAATGCAAAAAAACAAGTGGAATGCCATGATAGAATCTTACCATCTTGTACTTGCAGTGGGGAGGATGGGACTCTTGGAAACCATTATCCATAATAAACTAGGGTTGCCCAGCACCTTGGTTTTTGCTCTTCTAGGGTGTCATATGTACATATCTGCTTCTCACAGTGTGACTAAGCTCTGGAATCCAAACATCAAATCTGTAAATATATAGTGGGGCTTCCTTTTACCTGGAGGTTTAAATTCTCGGAGAAAATAGTGAAAGTTTAGATAGTTAAAAACCTTGGGATACCTAAGGCTGTATTCACAGTGTGAGGGACAGATTTTATAATGGACTGGGGCTTTTTACCTATTAGTGCTATGGCTGATACTGGAGCCAAAGACTTCACAAATCTCTTGTGCTGTTATAAAATTATTGAAAAATTATCAGTGGCAGTAGTCAAAACAAAATGCTGGCTAGGCTCCTTGCTGAGCAGTATGCATGTCACGGCTTAACACTGGCCTGGCAATTAAACTGAGTAAGAGATGCTCTCTATTAATCCCCCTCTCCTCCCTGATAAAGAAAGGAAAGAATAAAACCCAAATCAGGACAATGCACAGCTCTTCATTATTTTCCTTATGTCTTGAACAGTTTTAAATATTCTCCCCACAATTCAGGAACTGGGAAATGGCACCCTTGCACCCGCTCAGGTGTACAGGTAAAAATGGTGCCTATACATTAAGACATCACTGCCTCTGCCTTCTCAATTTGCCAAGCTTTTATGAAAAAGAAAAAAACCATCTGTCTCCTCCATGCAACATCTAGAGATTCAGGCAGTGAGCTTGCTGGGCTTTCTGCACACAAAGGCAAAATATGCTTCAGTACTTCTCATGTACCTCTCCATCTTCTTCCCTTGAACTAGGACATACCATTTTTTAAATTGATTTTTCAGTTTTCAATGAAGGCCCCTGAGGAAACAGGAGCTCTATCACTCTACTGATCCCAGGAGAAAAAGGAATCACTCTTTAAGGGAATCAAATAACTTTTCCCGGGGTCTTCTGGAGCTGCTACTGTGAGAAACTTTAGAAGGCAGTAGAGAGGTTTGCTCCACTGCTGCAGAATACCTAACTTACACTGTAAGGTGGGAGGAAGGTTGAGAGAGGGCTGAGACAAAAATTAGCCAGACTCTGAAAACATGCTTGCTAAGCCCAGTGATGAAAACACAGCAACACTTCATCTTTCAATCATTAAAAAGCATGTAGGAGAAGGCAAAAGAGCATGTAGGAGAAGGCTGTTCAGCCTGAAGAAGAGGAGGCTCAGGGGAGACCTCATAGCTGTCTACAACTACCTGAAAGGAGGCTGTAGCGAGGTGGGAACTGGACTCTTTTCACAGACGACCTTCAACAAGACAAGAGGACACAGTCTTAAGTTGTGCCAGGGGAGGTTTAGGTTAGATATTAGAAAGAATTTCTTCACGGAGAGGGTGATTAGGCTATGGAATGGACTGCCCGGTGAGGTGGTAGATTCTCCGTCCCTGGAGACATTTAAAAAAAGACTGGATGTGGCACTCAGTGCCATGGTCTAGCAACTGCTCCGGTGGGTCAAGGGTTGGACTAGATGATCTCTGAGGTCCCTTCCAACCCGGCTAATTCTATGATTCTATGATTCTATGAAGCCAAAGCCAACTCCAGACAGGTAACTCCACACACAATACAAAGTTGGGTAAAAGGCATAGCTGAGGATCCCTGTGTAAGAGAGCTGTTTTGGTATGGCTTCTTGCCAAGCTAACGATCCCACACCTCACCAGTGCTGCCTGGCTGTCCCACAGCAGTGCATTCTACTGCTGCTTCCTTCATGAGCAGCTTTAAGAAAGATCTGAGCAAACTGTGCTGGGATTGACTGGCCAACAGGCACTGAGCTCTGCAGCCAAATGCAACCATCCTGCATGAGAACTGAAAACACGTACTTTGTGTTGCTAATCACTCTCGCCCCTGGTTGTTGGCCAAGTTTTCCCAGTTGTTGATGGCAGAGGGACAACTGATACATACAGCAATTTCTGTAGATCTCAGCTGTATTGGTCAGGAGCTGTGATTCTCACTATGTGGGCCAATGCTGACCTTTCTGCTGCTGTTCACTGGGTTGTCTGCACAGAAATACTAGAAAAAGGTAATAAAGAGCATCTAGATGTTGCTGCTATATAGGTAAACTCATGATTTTTAAAAAGCCTATAATAGGTTGTTTAACATGATTTAAACTTTCTCTTTTTTTAATTGGGAGCGAGCTCAAACACAAAATTCCTGCCTACGACTTTTACTTCAACTAGACAGATGATTACTTTTACCTACCACACAACATTTATTTATGCAAAACCATCCATGGTCTTCAGATGGGAGTTTTGTCTCCAATAAACAATCACATAGCTTTCTAACTACATTAATATTAGACTGTCACTAGTTAGATAAGTCTGATAAACTGGCACTTCTATGCCAGCAAGGGACAATCTCTGGCTGGCACTGTTTGGTTTAAAAAGCAGGGACATGAAATCTATAGGCAGTGGGTTGGGGGAAGGATCCTAGGGAAAGTGGTAAGATTAAATGTAAAAGAGACAAGTGAAGATGTTAAAGCTTGTTTAAATGCACATTCTGAAGGAACAAGGTATTCTGAGCATCCTAAGTCTGAGATCCTCTGCTAGCATACTGCAGAGAGCTGAGAGACATTTAGGGGAGTTAAGCAAGGTCCACAGCAGGGTATTTCCACTGGTTCTGAGATCCACATAATATCTTGAGAAAGCCCAAATTCTTTGTGTGCAAAACTCTCCCTAATAGTTGTGCCTGGGAACACAGCAGCAGATCATCTTAAACAACTTTCTGCACAAAATCTTTTTGTTTTAGGGGCTTGAGGGAAAGTCAAAATCTTCTCCATGATACGTACATGGCTTCACAGACTGCATGACAAAATTCCAAGTAATTAAAGAGCTGATAAAAATGCTGCTCAAAGAGCCAATACCTCTTCAGAAAACTTCAGCTAAGCCAATCGTTGCACCTTCAGAACAATGACTGTCTTCTTTGAAGACAGAGATGAAAAATAAGATGAGTTGCTGCTACATCTGATATGATATGAACAGAAATCTATACAATGTTATTAGAGATATGAATGATACTGATGTTGTGTTTACAGGAATTGTAGTAGGAAGGCTTTAATGCTCCAGATGGAAATTGGAGAATAAACCCTACTTATTACAGTGAGCCTCTGATGCTTGACTCTGATTACCAACACATTTCTCTGCTGCATGGACTCTGACTAAACAAGATGCTTAAGACTTGATTTTAGGGAGGTAATAAATTAAGGTAAGAATCCTACTTAAAACAAAAAAAATCAGCTATAAGTGAATCAGCATGACTTTATTTTCTTCAAATGAAAAGCAAAATTATAGAAAAAAGTCTGTACATAACTTTTTTACAAAAGGGGAAATTGAAAATACAAGAGTACTCTTTAGAGGAATTACTTGAAGCTTAGTGACCAATCTGGAGACGTACGAAATATCTTTAAGTTACAGATTCAGCCATGACCTGGAAATGGTACATGAAGTAATTATTATCTTCCCAGTGCTGAGGGCAACACTGATAGATTTAGCCTGAGCATATGATGAAAGTTTGCAGACCAACAAGAAAAAAATCCAATGGAGAACCAAAAGAATAACCAAAGTTCTTCAAAAAGCATGAGAAAAACATGAGAAGAAGTTTAAAGAGGCTTAAATAAAAGCAAAGGAGATTTTAGTAAGCAATTAAAGAAAACTCTCTAGCATGAAACTAGATGACTAGATGACATGAAATGCTGGGCTAAACTATTAGGTGACGGAAATCCCCATGCAGCAAGTTTTGAAGAACAGATCAGACAGCCACTAGGAACAGTTAATTACATGTTCACCTCCTTTGAAGCAGAGAGATGGATTCAATGATCTCCCAAGGTCCTTTCTACTCATCATTTCTATTTTATCTATGTACCATCTCCTGTTTTTTCACTTCTTTAATGAAGCAGAAGGAAACAGTGCAAGGGAGTATTTCAGATGCTTAGACAGCAGGATGAAGGACACAGCAAGCAGAGCAAACTGAAGACTGAGGTTCAGAGGAAAATTAACTTATGACTGAGATCTTGGGCAGGAGAAGAGAGAATATACATTGCATCCTGTCCTGACTGTCCTTAACAAGACAAGCTGATTCACTCTTGGCCCATCCTTTGATGAAAGGAGTCCATAGCCTACAGGCAACTTGGAGCAGGTTGGAAAAAATAAAACACTCAATGTTTAATTTTTTTCTATCCTACTGCTTTTTACGTTTTCCCCGGGTTCTTAAAGCTTGATATTTTCTCTGCTGTATTTACAAGCACCACTCTTCATGAAAGCAGGAAGAAAAAATATAGGGCAGTTGGTATAATCTACTTTCTTGAAATCAGTAATTACTGTGGCAAGTATAGTACATTTCAGAGGCAGCCTCCAGTATTACTAGTCTAATTCATTCATGTCATGCCATTACTGGACCTTAAATCTCTGTTTCTCAGGCTGTTTGTTAAAAATAAAGTACTTCAGCACAAAAGGGAATCAAACAACAGGGATGATCCAGCCCAGTCAGGGGGCTACATATTTCTTCTCTGCTCCATCAGTACCTCTGAACTGTAGCTCCCAAAGCAACCAAACCTCAGTCTTCAACCACAATTTTACATTTGCCAAAGAAGGGGATAAGAGCAGCTTTACAGTGATTTGTGTACTCAGTAATCCTTATTCCACAGCTGCTTGTTTCCACAAGAGGGCGGGGGATTAAGTCTGTGGTGTGTTGACTCCTACAGTGTTTTATATGACTGCACAGTGACTGTTTGCCATAAAGCAGTACCAGCCATGTATTATTTCCCTATTTCACCACACTATGCTTTACCTACACTGTTGCAGTGATACACAGCATGTTGGGAATCACTTGTCTGGCTGATGTGCTGTATATTGCAGCTCCCAGCCTTGGACTTCAGCACTGCTCTGTGCAGTTTTACTCTCTGCAACCTAAACTGTGGTCCAGACTGTCTGGTATGGAAGTATCAGGCAGTGAAATACTTCCTAAAGTTTTGTGCAGTCATCAGTTCTCCTCTCTCTGCCCTACAGCTTCTAGTACATACAGCAAGATACTAACACCCGTATTTTATTGTGAAATACTTTCTCAGTTGTTCCCCTAAAATAAATAAAAATAAAATTTAGGCAATCCTAAGAGTAAAAGCTGCTGTAAGCTGGTATAGTGCATAATAGAATACAATAGCACTGTATTTTATTATGATTCAGTGTGTTTATATGTTAGTTGCCAAGAATTCAATGGCTTAACCAGGAATTCTAAACTAACATTAGTATTCCAAATAAAATACTTTCAAAACATGTGCATTTCTCATTTCATTCTAATGAGCTTCAGTAAATGCACAGTACTGCTTGTGGGTATAATTTGAATTCAGGAGGGACATAGCTAAAAACAGCCATTTGGGACCAGCCGCCAACCTGGGCACACAAAAGCAAGAGGGACAGATGTTGGGGTCAGGAAGTCTGCTTTTCAGTGTGCTCCAGAACCATCAAGCCACAGCACAGGAGACCCAGCCAAAGACAGACAGCACAGACACACATCTCCGAGCTGCCTTAAGCTTTTAAGGGACTTTCCAGGACAAGAGTTTGCACACAGGGAGTGGTGTAAAATGAAGTAGGGATCCCCTAAAACCTGCTCAGGTAACAAAGAGGAGAAAAGAACTACACATCCAAATTTCACTGTAACAGCTCAGTCTGGTAGGTTTTTAGTAGTCTTTAGATTCTTCCCCCACATTCTGGAGCAGTAACCACTCCATCATCCAGACATCACCAGCAGTCCCAACACTGCTCATACCTCAATCATCTGAATTATTGCAGCAGCCAATCAAGTTCACATACTTTGTTTTTAATACCTTGAGATTTATCTTACTGATCACTCATCTTCTTGGGTCAGTAAGACTCAAAACAATCAAGAAATTAGTCTTACACACAACTGAAAAATCAGTATCCAATAAAGCAAATTCCTCTGGTCCTTCATAGAAATTTAGTATAGTAAAAATTAATAATACAAGAAATTAAGAAAACACTTTCATTGTATTTTGGCAATGCAGATTAGAAAATGACACAGCACAAAACCACTGCTAAGGAAATAAGTACCAAAAAAGAGGAATAAATTGTACTACAGCTTTTTTTCCAGTCCAGGCTTAAGGCTGCCTTCTAACTGCAGACAGGTGAGGAGAGACATGAACCAGTGTACTCACAGGCAGGCTGCAGCAGCAGCACAGCACAGGATGGAGCCTCACTGGGAAATCTGTGCATTGCTGGATGAGCTTCTAATCAAAGGAAACTGTCCCCCCCGGAGCAGCATGCTGTACAGACTGCCTGCAAGGTACCTGCTAAGGGCTGAGCCCTGGCCCCTTCTCAGGTGAGAGGGAGACAGCTGGTCCAACTGGGAATCACACCCTGTGTTGAACAGCCACAAACCTATTCTTTGATCACCTCTTACAGCTTTGAAGGTGTTCCTTCATTTTGAGACTATGCTGGAGCTGATGCATGCAATGAGAGCAGCCATTTCTACCAGCCATGCAAAGGGTCAAACTTCTCATTTACCTCTGCTCAAAGCCCAGCTATGCTGCTCTCTTCTTGGCAAGATCAGAGCTTCCCACAAAGCACCAAAGCAACCACAAGAGCAAACAGGTTCTACAGTTTGTGAGAAAGAGTGCTAGCACCTGCGGGTCTCACCTCTCCTCCAGCACTCTGCAATGTCATATCTTTGCTGAACAGTGAGAAAAACCTTTCAAAATTCGGCTGATAGTGGGACCACCTGTGGTAAGAAAAATGACTAATGCCCAGAGCTATGAAGTAGCCGTGACTTTCTGACAACCTTACTCCCTGGGGACCCTTTTTATATTCCTCTGCTGCTTTCTTTTTGTCTCTTCATTTATTAAGACTGCATAAAATGCTTACTGAGTGGACTTCAGGTTCAAAGCTGAAGGATGATGTATTTCTAGCTTACAGCCTTTTTTAAAGAACCAGCTAGAAGAGAGGTGGTAACATTAAGCAGCAAGATAGCTCTATAATTAGTGGGAGTCATATGAGAATAAATGATTGATACACTGGGGCCAGGAAAGTGCTGGACAGAAAGCATCTTTAAAATATGCAAAGGAAAAGGAGGAACAGCATTGAAGCTGGTGGGTGAAGAAAAAGAATCTAGAGAGAACTCAGTGATGTGCAATATCCAGGATCCAGAGGGAAGGATGATGGTGCATACTCTCTGATGCCATACCTGCATCTCATGAGAGAAAGGAGAAAGGGCCAGACCAGTCATGACTTCTGGAAATAGGGCACATCCATAAACTAACAGGCATCTCTAGTGCTCTCCTACAGTTGAGATAGTCATGTGATCCCTTACAAGAGGAGACAATAAATTCAAGTGCATTGTCACTGAGCTTACAATAAAGCAGAAAATATTGTGACATTAATTCCATTAGCTACTTCCACCACTGGAATGAGAAATTCAGGCATTTCCTGCTGGTGTGTGGTTCCTGGGCTGTGATAAACTCAGGTGTTAACTCAAGGAAGCTGCAACAGGGGACTTCAAAGTGGCTGTTACGTAGATAACAAAATGTAATTTCACAAGTCTGATTCCTGGTATAAGAGCAGGATTTCGACCTGTAGATTTTAGACAGAGGAAACAGTACCCATGGCATCTCCATGGATCTCCACAATCACTGGGAGTCATCTGACCAAAAAGCATTTTCCCTAAGCTTTACAAAATAACATCTGCCCCAAATGTTACTGCACATTTGTTATCATATTTACTCTACATAGGGGATAAAAAGCAGCCTGGCTGCAATCAGTAATTATAGAATGAGACTATGATCTCATTTGGCTCTCTGGCCACACTAGGCAATGGACGATGTTTAATTAGAATTAAGTTGACTCATCTAATAGTGCTGAAAAACAAATTAGAAACTTGTCTAGATTACTGTAGTTACGCATCTAGACATGAGATAATTAGGCTGCTGTAAGTCACCCTGCTGCACATTTTAAATGGTTCTGCCACTCGTCCCTCATCACCCAAGGACTCAGAGGCATAAATGCTGAGGTTCACATCCCCTTTTAAAATGTTCTGATGCAAGATGTACAAACAGTGCTGAAAAGAGCAGGTGTGCTTAAGTTCTTATTGTGAGAAGTCACTAAAATAAATGCTGAAAGAGAAAAATAAAGTGTTTTATAGAAATAAATCATATTCTAACATAGCATTTTATTAACTGAGCCTACAGAACAGATCCAATTGATCCCACGACAGGGTGTCAATACTCTGTTATTTTGTGCTGTAATAATTATTTTTCCCTCTGCTTTAGGCTAAACTGCATGTAACACAAGCTTACAGATTCTGAGAAAAAGTGAGTTCAGATTACTCTGATTTCTACTTTCTGGTTATTTTAAAATATTTTCTTACAGAGAATTTACTTGTTGATAAACAGTGACTAAAAATATTTTCTCAAAACAGGCTTTTTTTCAGAAACTGAAATGGTTTGTTGTTACCAATTGGTATCTAATTTCTTTAGGGTGTTTCTAACTACAAAGCCTAGACCTAATCTGTCTTTTTACAGATTTTGATTTCTTTTTCAAGTTAAGCATTAAAAAGAATTAATGAGATACTTGTAAATAGTTATGGGTTTTCACTCTTCTGGGAAGCTGTCACAAAAATAAAACATTTTCATTTGTGTTATTCTTCTCATTAATGTGAAAAAAAAACCTGAAATAAACTGCAAAATCTTTATCTTCTCTTTTTAGTTTCGGTGGAATACAGAACTTTCAGCCACCTCTGGAAAAGCCAGCTGTTCAATATAAAGCATGGACAGGAGGAGAAAGATGAGCAGGAAAGGTTTATCATATGGTGAGTTCTACTTGTCCATTTTTTAGTCTCCCACATCCACAGAGTTCTTGAACTAATTAACAAATAACAATTTATCCTTGGCATAACTGTATTGACATTATATCAGAGATTGTATTCAGCCCAGTTTCACACCTGAAAGCACATTAGTTCCCTTAGACTTGGTATGAGAAAGACACAATCTTATTGTACTGACATATACTCAAACTTCCTTTCTTTGAAAAAACCTACAATATAGCCATTCATTCCAAAGGTCTCACAGGGAATTTGGAGAGGTGTTTTCCCAATGTATTGCACTTCTATGGTTACTGAAATTGAAGTCAAAATACCTATCAGTTGACTATAGGAAAAGGTGAGGCAGAACTTCCAATGCAGACATGGCCAGGATGCTATTCTCTCTCTCCTGATCAATCATAGGTCCTTCACCATTCTAAGAGAAATGTGGTATTCTTCCTCTCTTCTGCTAAATTTTATAATGATATACTACAGCACCAAAGAGCTGGAACACTGCACACCAAAACTGGCTACTGGAAGTATTCTTTCAGATATTTTGAGACTGAATCTATTATTCAAACAAAAGGCACTTCAGCTTTATTACTTGATCTGTAAACATCTTATTTTAGCCAAAACAAGCAAAAATCTCTAGTTTGCATTAACATGTAAGCTATTACTGAGACTCAGCTCTGGACCATAATTATTAGTACATGAACTACAGTGCCTGTAATTTTGCAGACGTACAATAGCCCTTTCCAGACTTTATGAGCTTTTATTTTGAACCAAAATCCAGGGACGCATAAAGGTGAAAGTCTCCAAATCCATCTTCAGTTTAAAAAGGAATCTGAATGATCAACATTTGAACATTTATTCATTATTCACCTGCTGGTATAGTACCAAGTTTGCAGAGGTCTGTGGGTAATTCAATGAAACTTTTAAAATATACTTATTCTGTACTTGTGGTTCTGGCAGCAGTTTATGCCACAGCAGGAACTGTATTTGCCAGACAATTCAGGGCTGTGGCTGATAGTGTTTTGTCCTAGCCTGGTCCCAAAACATGGCAAGTGCTTGCACAGCTAGAACAGTTCCTCTACCAAATCTGCTTTGGCCATTGTGCTCAAACTCCTACCAGTAATTCCTTGAACTGGAGAAGGTTCGGTGCTCTTCTTCTTTATGCTCACTTCAGAAAGAGTTACAGAGAGTGTCCAAGGCTGGCTTGGTTTATTGCTCAGCTCTGGTCCAGATAGGTGCTTTTAAAACAATGCTGCTTCCAACTTCTCCTTAGACCTTCCTAGCATGAGTCTTATTAAGACAGGGTTCTATGCTGCCTTTTCCTCTTAGCTTTCTCTGTATATTGCTTTATGCACCTCCTGCTAAAGCTATTTTGATGGAGAATTCTTAACTTTGAAAGGTAAGAAAAACACCATGCTATGAAGGACACCGAGGAATTCTGCAGTACTTCTTGGTGCTTTGGCTGATAAAACTGACCTAGATATCACAAACAGCAGGAGGGGAAAAATGCAAATACCTCTCCCTCTCTATAAAACTATTCAACACAATAGAAACGAAGTCATCTGAAAGGTGAGGGATGGTTTATAAGGGCATATGTGGGAGTATTCTTTCCACTTACCCAGCTGTGGATTTCTGATGTGCACAGCTGTGTCCTCTTTTTCACTGTTTGAACTGCTGTCTCTACAGCACAAGTCCCCTGACTTTTTTCCTCCTAAAAATCTTTGTTAAAGCTGGATAATTCTTATTAAGCTTCCCCATGAGATGTATGTATTTTAAAGATATTAAAATAAAGAAAGAAAACCTAAAAGAAGCCATATGCCTGTGCAAAGGCATGTGTATGTGTGACAAACTTGTCTTAAAAACAGTTTTTCCCTTTTGTTTTTTTAATGTTAGCATAGGAAAAACAAGCTCTCATTTCAGAGACCTACACCTCTGAGCAAATGTTGCAGTTATGCTTCTCAAAAGCAGACAAGTGACAGGAGAAAAAAAATAAATTCAATTAGGCAAGGCAGGTTTACAATATCTGTAATGAACTGAAATTAATTCAGTGAGTCCCCCTTTTGGTTCAAAAGCCTATGAACATTTGAGCTTTTCCTGTATTTTTCAAACACGTAATTAAGCTCCAATTTGTGATGTCTCTCAAGTCAGCTAGATTTAACTTCTATTTCCACTAAAAGGATGTAGTCGGTGTTCTACAGTTGATCATCAGGACAGCTTATTTACACATTTACATTACTAGTACCAGCCAGCCGGAAACAAAAAAAAAATGTAACAAATATTTGGGATACTCTGATTTCCTCTCCCAAGGCCAGTACTAATATATCAAATCTAGCACAAGATCAACTCGTTGCAATGCTTACAAGTGCTTCAGCTTTATGCACAGAAGACTATTTCAGGGCCACTGCTGGGAAAATTAAAGAAGCTCCAAGCAAACACTTTGATCAACCTCATCCACAACAGCTCTGCAGCAGACATTTGAAGTCTGTTCAGTGTGTGATCAGCCAGGTTTCACATCACGTTACTGCTCTGACCCAGCCAATGGTGCTGAGGATGCAGAGAACGTCCCTTCATTTTTCCTGTGATCCCTTTCAGAAGCAACCCCAAAGAAGCCAAGAGGCTGCTGTGCACAGCCCACAAGCCTTTAAACATAGGTTACTGTGTGAAGGCAAAGTATGTATCGTTATTTCAGTATCAGCCAGAGGGTGGATTTTGTTCCAGTAAAGGAAGAAAAGCTGTTGCCGATGAGCCTGTACCAGTTCCTTCCCCTGCTCCTTTTTTATTACAAATCACTAAAAATAAACATGGTGACGCAGTTTAAAATAGTCTTTAACCATCTCTGAAGCAATTCCATTATTCAGTTTGGCCACAGTACTCTGATTCTGCCCATTTTACTTTCCAATAGTGTAATACCCATGAGTCCGGAGAGCTCTGCTTTCAGCCTCCCTTCCATTCCCTCTCATTTCTTCTAAAATTAAAATTCCCAGACGACTGTGACTATGCAGGACATTTGGAAGCTGCAGTCCCAGGAGTTCAAGGCAACACTGTATCCCTTCAAGCCCAGCACTGGTAAATTTTAAGCTTTATTATGGGCTAATGACTGATCAGTATACTTTACCATCCCAGCAGACAGTTCTGTGCCCTAAGCTAAGGTCACAGGCAAAGCCAAATTCAACTCTCAGCCTCTGCTCCCACCTCTGAACTGAGATACACTGTTACAGTTGTTCCAGCAGGAAAAGTTTGATATGCAGGGCTGACTTTAATCAAACTTCTAAAACCTTTACATAAAATATTAAGTATTTCAAACAAAAATGTATTTTTATAAAAGTAATTAGTTTGCAACAGTATTCCATACCATCAAGCTGTAAACGTTTTGAAGTTAACTACAGATGACACGTATTTGATGCAAACTGTTGTAACTTGACAATAAAAGGATTAGTTATAGAGATCAAATATGTTGTCAGGTTTTTACAATCATTAATATTGTAAAATGTTGTTATGGTTTTATGATTCTTTGGCTAACAAAAACAACCATAATCTGAAGGAGACCCTGAACTTTCTTTAAGAGAGGTCTTAAATTGACATATTCAGAGAAACATCTCCTTAAAGGCCATAAAATACTCCTGCAGTCTACAGACCTTATCAATAGGTTAGTAATCAGCAGAGACCTGAAAGTCACAAAAGGCTTTTATTCAATTTGGCATGCAGTTGTTATCGTTCAAAAGAAAATAAAATCTGACATCAAGAAAAAAAGAATGATCTGTTCATTTTTTGTAATAAATTCAGAACGGCATTTAACAGTCAGAAATAAAACACACCAAGATCACTGGGTGGATTTGTGCACTGGTGCAGAGGACTGATTTGTAGGTTCAACATTTACCAGACAGCAGTAGGAAATGTGAATTGTCAGGAAATTGCTGGAAATTATGATAATTCTTTTTTTAAGGTTGGGTGGACATACTAACAAGCATCAGCATTTGGCCACATGGGAGGCCCCTCAGGAAAACAAAACCAATTAAACTTTTGAAATTGATCCACTTAGCGTGTTAACCAGAATGGTGGCTAGTTTAAGTCCTGATTAGGAATGACCATACTGGAATTCATCTTATTCTCTTCAGAGATTAATTTTACCAAATGTATTCAAAGCCATACACAATTGTGAAGCGGGGCATCCTCATGGGTCTGTACTGGATTTACTCAATTAGCAGGTATAACTGTTTTGGATAAAGCCTGAGCCTCTCTGTGTAGCCAAAGGCTCACCAGTGTACCACACTGCTTCCCATGTTGCCCACTCTGATCTCTCTCGCCGTTTGTTCTGGCCTATTTAACTTGTATTTTACTTTGCTAAAGTGTCAGTAGAAAACTTATGGAAGTCCCAAACCCACAAGCTGCATTTTTCTGCACTGTTAATAACGATGTTCTGGAGCAATAAAAAAGTTATTGGTGCCCTGATGGATTGTGACACAAAGTGTTTTTTTTTTTTAAACTGCATTTTAAATTACTCATAACACATATTGCTTTATTTTACACTGCATTACATTAGCATTCTATATTTGCTACTAATTGGAGGTTAAAACATGCAAATAGTCCTGCTTCCAGGCCTCAAGTCCAAGTTGTGATTTGCTTAAGCAAGACTGGTCAGATTTTCTCCTGAAAAATATTCAGTCAAAATCAGGAAAATTATTCACCCCAATAGATAATGGGCTTGGAAATGATACATCACAGAGGCCTAAGCAAATCCAAGTAGATTTCTACTATGAGAGTTTTAATATAAAATCAAATCTGTATTTTTCCCAAGAGGTTTTGCATTTTCATTTGCATCGCATCTTTAAGGATGTTTGCTATATGTAACCTAGTTGATGGGTATATTCCCATCCTTTTATTTTGCAGGGTTTGTTATTTTGTGGTTGTTTTTTGTTTTGTTTTTCCCTGAAGAAATCTAAGACTGGAAAAGGGACAGAGGCAGGCCTATGCAAAAGACATTTTCCTCATCATTGTGTCCTGTCCAGAGTGTGTAAGAGTGGGGAGCCTGCAACCACAGTGCAGATGGGATGGGTTGGAGAAAGGATGGGCTGGGTATGGCACTGACATGGGCAGACTTGGAAGGCACAACCTGGTGCCAGTGTCCAGCAGCAGTGTATCTGCAGAACTCTCAAGAAGGACAAGGGGAAGTAGAGAATTAAATAACTAGGGAAGTCTTTGTATTAAGCAGGGATAGGAACAGGGTATTGTGGAATCAAATCTTGAAGCAATGCCAGGAAGCTGCTCCACTCAGATAAAATCCTTCCAATCTCTTAAGTCAGAAGATACTCTTTTATTTTACCCCTTGATACTGAGCTAGAATAAGGCTCCAGATGCAGGAAATTGTGGGGCTGGATTACATACCATGCTTGGCTTTTCCTCTTAAACCATGAGCATTAGGTTCTCAACATAAGAATTTCAGAGCTCTCTGCAGGTTCAAAATGCTGGTAACTGGTGAGTCTAAACTGTTAATAACAAATGAACATTTACTTTGAATGAAAAACTAAAAAGCCTTTATCTCAAAGATCCGGTAGTAGAGCCAGAACAACATGGCTTAATAAATTTCACAAGTCAGCAACATCAGGGGACAAGAACTTATTACACCTGAATTGTCACACTAAGAGATCCTACTGTAATCTCTCTAAGAAAAACTTCACCAAATGAGGGGGCACCTAATACATATTGAGTACCAGGGACTGAAAACCCCCATCTCTGTGTGTGGTAGACGTAACAGGAGAAGAACAGTCTTCAATTAATGTCACAGAAGGAAAATGCCCTTTAGATACTCATGTCACGTGTCCCAAGCACTCAACACAAGAGGGCTAAAATCCTGCTGCCACCATCAGCTGGCATTTGTCACAGATAAGATCTGAAGACAGAAGATCCAAAATGTAGTTCATTCCCAGAGGACTGCAGGACAGGGTTACAAAGTAGGAATGAATTCGTGAGGCACTAATAAATGTCAAGACTGGCCACACATGCCTGAAGCATCACATCTGGGAACACAAGAACCTGCTGCTATTTAAAAAAAAAAAAAATCAATAAACTTAAGATTGCACTCTACTTTATCTGCCTTTACTGTTAGGAGTATGTGATACAAATACAACTGCATAAGAGAAAAACTGCAACATATATGACAGTGAATGATTATTGGTCCTTCCACAAAACATAACCTAATGGCATTAATAAGATCACTTTATATCTTCTCCTGACGCCTGCACCAGTCTGTCTGCAGCAAATCTCCATCTGAAGCCAAGGGGATTATCCAGAATAACGTGTCCACTAGAAACTTAAATATTTTGATTTCTCCTACAGCTACACTTAATAAGAAAAGCTCTGGCAGTTCATATTTCATGTCCCTACTTCCTATTCCTTTTTTAAGTTTTTATGTTTCTTGAAGAAAGTAATAGTTTTTTCTTACCTTAGGATAAACTACATATGGTATATAAAGTCAGTGTTCTCCAATCTTGAAGTGAAGAAAGCTTTGTGGTCTGGCTAAAAAAACCCAACTTTTAAAAACTTCGAGTAAAAATTCAAGGTGACTATAAACAGCCACCTGGCTCCTAGTCTTGACCTTTATTTCAGTGCAGAAGTGGCTGAAATTATCTTTAGAAATGAGATTTTGGTTCCTGAGCTCCTTTATAAAAATGTTGCTTCTTTGCCTGTGCACAGTATATCTGCTGCAGTGATGGAAATATTTTATATCTGTGAAGGCATGGGAGCCAAAACTGGGCTGGTTCACTTTGGACTAATCAGGGAAGGAAGAGGCTGGAGTACTCAGGGCAATCCCGAAGTTAAATCCTAAAACCATTTCATGTTTGCGAATGAGAGGTTTACAAATAATAATGAAAATTTGCAATGTTTACTTGCCTCCCTTTGCAGAGGAAGCAGCTCAGGAGTAGGAGAGATGTCATTTCTGACTACCCAGGAAGGGCCTGAAGGAGCTCAGACTTCTCAACACCTGCTCTAATCACCTCGACCAGGCTGCAGTCAGTCTAACGTGAGCAAATGAAAGGATGTATGTACTTCCTTCATAACTGGCACTGTATAAAAGGAGCAGCAGGGGTTTCCATACGCCTCCTATTCTAGCAGTGGGAAATACCTTCCTAAGTCTTTTCAAGATCAGTCTTTGTTAACAGCTGCCCCTCTAATTCATCATTTTTGCAGCACTTGGTTCCATTTTTCCATAGTCTGTTTTATTTTAATGCTAATTAATTTTGCTAAGGTATAAATCTCCCTTCCTCCAACTCTTGAGGACTTCCCTTCTTTTGGATTTTTATGAAGTACAAAATCACCTACATACAAGTGCTTCCATGGACTTCAATGAAAAAATTTATTCACCATTGGACCCAAGAGTGATAGCAGTTTCTTATTCTCAAAATGCAGGTATGAAACACTACTGAGTTTGCCTACACCACAGCAGATGCATCTTTTAACCAGACCAACTGCTTCTCTGTTTACTAAACTCCCAAAACAATCTGGGGATGAGAGGGAAAAAAACCTTAAAAATTAAAATCTTGAAAATCTGTCTTGTCTAATAAAATTGCAGTAAGCTGCCCAATTGAAAGTCTCCAGAAAAATGCAATCACTCTGGATTCAGTGGGGAAGTTGACCTTTGCCCACTGCCTCCAAAAGATGACCAGTGACACTGGTTCTGTGGCTCTGAGGACAGAGCTGGCTGCTTTTAGATTTTGTTTCATGCTATTATTTCTACCTCTTGAGCTCAACAAAGCTGCTTTCTGCAGCTTCTTTTAAAGCTGCTTCTTAGTTCTGCATGCAGCTGAAAGTAGACGGGTTTTCAGGGGCAAAAGCAGAACATTGGAAAGCCCTGGTAGGTGATGTACTGAGCACGTAGGAAAAACCTACTGAAAATGAGCTAAGTGTCACTGCAATTCATGTGCCTGTATTTAAGATGTTAGCAAAATGTCTGCAATTTGTGTGGTTTCAACTCCTCCTCAACAAACATCCTTTTCAAGCTTCAAGGAAGATCACTACAGGCATAGGATGGAAAATGTGGTGGGAACTTTACAGTGCCCTAAAAATGTGATTGATTTTCCCATTGTCCTGTGAGATTCAGGATGTTACAGGCTGAGGCATTAACAGCTCTAAGTGTTCAATAGAAGCCCTGGGCCCCATGCTGGAAGCAGCATAAGGGAACACTGTGTAACACCACATCAACACCTATTTACTTTTACAGTCCTATCAGACCTAGCCAGTACAACGGTGCATCTCAGCAGAATGAACTGAAAGGTCTCATTGACTTAATGCTTATCTCTGTGCTCTGAGCTCACCTTTCAAGAAAGCACCATTCAACCAACAGAGACAGGATGCTCTGCAGGCAAACAGCACTCACTTATTCAATGTTGCTTTAGGGACATTGCACATAGCTGGCTGCAGGCAGGCAGCTGCTGGAGAAAACTTTGTTGTTGAAGAGAAGGATCTGTAGTGGCTCCGGAATTGAGGGAAGAAGGAGAATCAAGTAGCCTGAGCATCCCTTGCAAATGCATAGGAAGCTCTTCCAGATGCCAGACAGGGAGGTATTGAAGTGCTTTGCAGAGAAATCCCGAGTTTTGCAGTTTGGGAGCAGTAACAAATGACAATGATTAGCAAGCTGTTCATAGGATGAACTCGCACCTTCGGGCAGTGAGAAATTATCGTGATTAACTAGCCAGAACGATTAAAATTTCACAGGGTGATCTGAGATCCATGGACAGGGGGGGTGTAATGATGAAGTAGGTTGTGTCAGCAACCTCATCAGGGGGAGGCTCAGATTCATGGGCAGCAAGACTGTTATTAACATGGTGACATCAATAGTTATTAACCTGGCTGCATCAGTGTTGTCCACAAAATGAACTTGGCTTCATGGGGAAAGACAGGGAGAAAATTATTAACAAAAGAACTTATCAGTGCTCTCAGGATGTATTAAGATGTATGGACAGTAACAAGATTAATGCAAATAAATCACCGTTGACCGCAGTGTGACCAGAGTTGCAGGCAGAATACTCAGGTTAACATAGTATTGTCATGCCACTGTGCGCTAGATGGCTCCTTGTTAGGGGGGCCCAGGTGGTGATTGTGCCTCCAGAACTCAAGATTAAATGCTACCCAACTTTGCAACCAGTGATATCAAGCCAAAAGGGGAAGCAATTATCTAGTCTAAAGAGACGCTCACATCGATACAAACTTTTTGACGTTTGTTGGTGGGTGCCGAATACATCCATCAGTTTGCAGAGAATCAAAATAGAAACCAAGTTGTCTGTCTAGTCTCCAATGCAAGAAGCTTACAGGTTTCCACAAAGGGTTAATGAAATTCAAGGTTCAAAACACGTTTCAGTACTTCACAGACTTCTTATGTTAGCATTGACGCAACAAGTGAGAGCCAGATATACATAATCTTTACATTCCTACATGGTACAGTATAGCACATAATATCCAGTAGCTACTGAGACAGTGCCAGACATACAACATCCACATACAGCTACTGGTGAAACCAATTAAACTGATACATTTGCAAGCTAAACCTCTCTTTTCACAGGATAGATACAGCAATATAACTGATTATCACCTAGCTGGGTTCTGCATCTGGATTCAGAGACTCTGGTACAGTTGGGATTTTGGGAAAGTGGGGGAAATAGTCACTCATTCTGAGACTGTAATACTTCCCTTTGTCAGGGAATCCTGGGCCTGTGCTTCAGTTTCCGAAAAGCTGGGGTCTAGTTCAGACAAGTCTATACCAAATGTCACAACAGTGCAGTCTATGTGACACTTCTCTGAGCCCTTAGGCATTAAATGCATTAGGAATGCCAGAAATGGGAAAGCAGAAAATAAGACTTTATACTAAATACATAGAAAGAGATTTTCCTGAACCATAGTCCACCATACTACTAGTCAAGTATTTCAGCTAAGTGTATACCAAATTGCTTCCTAAGGCCTGAAAATGACCTACCAACCCTTAGTTAAAAAGACAGGGCAATGGTCTCAGATATGGTAAATGATTACATGCGACTATTTGAGACCAGAGGGAAAGCTAAGAAAACAAAGCCAGCAGGGGATTGAAGTGTCAGGAAAATTTGTCTTCTGTGGGTTGGGTACAATGCAATTCTGTGTACAAACAGCTAGCTAATTATTTCTTACTGCATTATCAGCTAAGGGTGCCTTGATTAAAATAATAAATTAGCCAATGCCCCTTTTTGTTATGCTGTGAGAATCCATGCCTTGGCTTGCATATTAATTAAGATATGCTAAGTAACCAAAAATGTTTGCTAGGAAGAATAAAATAGACTGTAACCTGACAGAAGCAAAATACAGGACGATGGTACACCAAGTTTTAAAATAACTTCTGTTTACACTGAACCTTTTCAAATTACGAGCAGTTTCCAACCACCAGTGAATTCCTTCCATCAGATTTTAAGGGAAAATGTCTCTGTCATTTGTATCTGCTGTTGGGTTAGAAAGCTGTGTAACTTCATAAACTCCAGCATATTTTTTGGCTGTTCTTCCCCATGTACTATGCAATATCAGATTAATGTCACTGTTCAGCAAATCTTGGAGTATGGATGTTGAAACATAAAAGCTATTTCATCAATATCAGGTTTGAAGTGAGGTCATTTATGGTCATTAGAATAGAAGTGCATTTACTCTGGACATCAGAGTAATCCCCATGGGTCCTAGATATCATGCTGCAGTCCCAATAATGTCATTAACATAATGGCCTCCTCCTTCTTTATTAGAATCTTACAGCTAAGCTGGATGTGAGGAAAACTATCAAGTCACTGGAGTCCAGCACCCTACAGTCACTTTTGTCACAGAATTCATATGCTGTTCTTCTCTGTTGATTTTCCTCTGCGAGAAACAACATTTATTAACTGTTATCATTGAGCTGTTTCTCTTAGCAGCTATAGTGTGCTACTGGGCTAATATCTCTGGCAGGATGTCAAACTACCCTGACCCAGTATTGTACAAAGCAGCTGCAAATGCCCCCTTTGTTTTATACTCACATTATGCTAATACAGTAAAGTTTCGGGAGTTTTCTCCCATACTGTCCTGAGTCGGAATTCAGATGGCTGAAGTCAGGATCACATTTTCATCAGAGCAATACCTATACCCCCATTACAAGGTATGAAAATGTTTTGCACCAAGAATTCAAGAGCATTTTTTACCAGCCCAAAGGTGTGGGGTATAAGATGTGCTGCCTCCCACACCCTGAATACTGACTCATTGATCTCCCACTTTTTCCCCACCAATTATTACATCAACCCAGAGATATCACTAGATATCTCTATCCACCTTGTGACGTCTTTCTCTTCTCTGCCTCCCAAGCAAGAGGTGAAATTTCAGTGCCAACTAAGCCATAAAAAACTGTCAAATAAGTTGTGCTCCAGGGCCCACTTGCCGTGATTTGCCCAAAAGACATTTATGCAAAATGTTCAGCAACTTTAGGCAGGAGGCATATATGCTGCATCTGTCTGTCTGCAAGCAAGCAAGAAAAGTTGCTGTATTTATATGATGATGCTGTAAAAGCAACAACACAAAGACAGACGGGTTGAACTGGCAGTGAGTATCTAATCCCAAAAAGTGATTATTTCCCAAGTTAAAAAGAAATGCCCACCCTCTCGATGGAATAACCTGCTGAGATTCTGCTAGCTGTCCTGACAGCACACAGTTGCTGTGAAATCATTGTTCTGCCGGGCAATTTTTGACTGACTACTGACACTGCTTTTGCACAGGGTGAGGTTCTTTGTTTAGCAACGGTCTTGATTCTGCCAGAGTTTCAGACAGAAAATGGGCCATGAAGATCAAAATTAATGCATTTCAGGTTGGAATACAGACGTTTCACTCATTACAAATGCCCAGCTCTCCAGTACAATTGCAAGTAAGGTTTTTAGAAGTCCCAACCAAAGGACTTCACCAAAGAAAATACTATTGTCCATTAGGTACAGACAAAGTTAGCACCTTGAAGAGATCTTTACCCAGAAAAGAAAAGTGTTTAAATCTTGTAAATTCCTTAATGCTTTTCCCCCTAGCATGGGTGCTCAAATTGCCCTGCAGAGAACTTCATTTTTCAATTCCTGCCTTTAAAATTTTCACTAAGGGTAGCAGGGAACAGACCTATTCCAAACAACTCAATAAAAAAAAACAGATAAAATATCAGATACACTCCTGTAGCAAGTGAAAAGTGAAGAAACCTGCGGTCTGTTCAAGGATGTTTTGTGCACAGGAATAAAAAAAAAAAAAAAAAAGTTTATTAAGATATCCTGAAAATATTATTCTAAGCTGAGCATGTCTCCTGCCTGCACTATGCATCCTAGTTATCACCATCTTTCCCAGGCAGATAACATGGACTTCACATCCATACAAAAGAGCAAAGCTCTTAAATCTTTTGAGCAGGGTCCAAAAGACCCCAACCCTCTGTTAAAAAGAGAGCAGCTAGGCCCGATTTGGTTAGGGAGTGATGCCTTTGGCTTTATTCAGCAGACAGAAGCTTACTGCAACTGTTTTGGATGGTAAGCTGTGTGGCTTGTATTTTACATCTGGCGAGAACAGACAAATATTATAATTCCTTTAGGAATTAAAAAAAAGTATTTAAGTATGAAAGCTTGCCCTTTTTGAAAATATTTTGCATTTTGTTTTCAACTTTAACTGAAGAAGGTTTTGTAGTCAGTATCTAAACTAATACGTCAGGAAAAACAACTTTCCTTGAACATTTCTCCTTGGTGGCCATTCAGTACATCACTTTGTACATCTGCTTGTGCTATCAGCAGTGAACAGTCTTGGTTGGAAGATAAGCTGTACATTGAAATAATTTTTTCATAATTCCTCATGTATGCTCTAATTTATAAGTGTTGTATGACTCCCTGGGCCTTCCAGAATGGATTTTGGATTGTACTGGTCATGACAGTACAAACTGACAATGTCAAAATCATTACGGATTTAACAATCTAGTTTTCATGACTGTTTTAGATAAATATTTATTTCCTGGACGTCATTTCATTAATAAAGCTTGAGCACAGAAACATTTATAGGAAACAAACACAAAAGAATGATAATGACAACTGAATCAAAATCAACTACTGATGTCAAAAAATGTGAAACAATGTTTTCTATTCCTAGAGCATAAGCTGCTCTAATATGGAATTGTGGTTCTTTGTAGCTGTGTCACACAGCTTAACACAGGGTCAAGCTGATAGTCTAAATCCTAGCATAATTTATATGTATACATAAGCTTTGCAAAATGTTTGCTTTTCTCATGATTTTTAAGAGACAAGAGGACTGAAGAAATTACTTGTGTCTGGTGAAAATAGTATGTCTCAGTGGGGACAATGTTAATCACTAGATAACATAATGCATTTCATAATTTCCAAATTAGATATTAAGTATTTTAACAACATTTTGGCTCTTTTGTCACAACCACCCCACTGTAGGTCATAGTAGGGCATCCTTCTTCAAATATTGCATGCTCGTTATTGCTCAGCATCCTCTAAAAGACTGATTACTGCATTAAACTTGAGCATAAAATGACTAGTATTGCTTTACAATCTACACAGCTGGAGAAATTAATCTGTTACGGTTTATGATGAAGGGAAACTAAGATGTACAGCAGAGCCATAAAAAGATTTTGTGGTGGACAATGTGAAAAAGCCAGCATTTTTCTCTTTTGCTTTTACTTCCACATCAACATGCTAGAACTGAACTCACACACTGTTCTGGTTTTTGTCCCAAGATTCACATCATGGCATGTAAAATACCCAGGTAAGCTGAGCTGCCTTAGTAGGTGGCACCCTGCAGAAGGTTCCAAATGGCTGCTATTCCCAATCAGATTGTATTTTGTCCCTATCATTCATTATACTCTTTAAGCACCAAACAAGACACAAAATAAGTTTGATCATACTTAGCTATTGCATACTGTGACAGTGCTAAACAGCCCAATGCAAAATGAACAAACTTGTAAAGCTGTTTGTGCAAAGGTTTGTGATTTATCATAACCACAGCTACTATCTAGTGTTTTCTTTTCCTGCAGGCTCCCATATTTAAGGCATGAAATCCTGATGCAGAGACTATACATACAGTATGTTGTGTCTGCAACTGCCAATCAAAGTTTGCAAAATGATGAGCTATGTGATAATGCAGCTTTCTTCTACCTAAAATCTCCCTTATTTCAGGAAAACACCTAATTATTCATATGCTCACATACTACTTGTATCTTTTGTTTGCATTATATTACTGATTTGCATCTACTGCATTTGTTTTTTTCTCCTTCAAATCAGTGACAGCTACTACCATACTGGACTCGAACTCTATTCTGGTCTAAACCCTGGCACCGAAGTATAAATGCATCATTTCTTCACATTTTCTGCACATTTGTACATGAGATGATATATGAACCCTATATATTCCCAAGAGTTACCCTGATGGCCTTAAAAATCATCCTAAATTTATGCAACAGATCATGCCAGTAAGTATTATGCAAATGAAACACTCCTGGGGCAAAAGAAAAATAAAATATTCCTTACCAATTTCATGCCTGAATTCTACAACTGTTACACAAAAGAGCATAAATCTACCAGAGCCTCAGGAGATCTTAAGTTTCTTTTGCTTAGCTTTACTAAAGCTAACATTAAATAGGCAAATTACTCTGCTTCCTCTAAGAAATAATTAATGTGTACTAGAAATAAAAACACTAGCACCAAAATTTACTAGGTCTTTTTTTATGCTAATAAATGGCTGGTTTTATTGCATTAAAAATAAACACACGAACTGCTGCTGAATTTCTGTAGGATGATATCTAATAGTAAAGAGGAATGAAAAGTTATTTCTCTCTATTGGCTACATACTAGACACAAATTTAAGAAATGGTGCTTATGTCTTCAAAGAGTGTTGAAGATCAGATTTTCTTTTATTCATATACTTATAAACTGCTTAAATGTTTGCAGAAGCAGACAGTCAGTCCAGTGAAAACAGACAACATGCATATTTTCTCTGTAGTTTACTATCTTGCACAACGTCAGTGCTTAACACCATCAATTTTAACACTATTTCAATCCATACAATCGTTTTTTTTTTAAGAACACACCTGGAACAAATTGGTGCAATCTGAACCTGGCTTCTCACTCTCCTTGTGCCTCACTGCAAAGTTCAAGGGCTGTCTGGTGCTCAGGATTGATCACTGGACAGAGAAATTGCCTGGGAACTGGACCCGAGCTGGGTTTGTATCCAGGATTTGCAGTGTGGAGACTCTGGTGGAAAAGGTTCTTGAAGAACACTGCATGAAGAACATTTCCAAAACTCATTCACCTCCCTCTGTCCTTCCAGGCAAAGTACCACCTATAGCCCAACAGCTTAGGCAAGCTCACATTTTCCATCAGCCACGGAGATGGACTTCAAGAGCTAGAGGTGCTTAGACCCAGTTAGCAGTTAGTTTGAAACAGATCCTGTAAATCTGTTGTTTTGAAGTTTGGTAGTTAGCTTGCAGCCTAAGGCTAAAATATTCCTGATCTCAGTATTGTGGCAGTTTCTTCTTAAAATTCCTGAATCTTTAATCGAAAATAATCAGTGGTGGAAGTTGTTCTAACAATCCACATTCACAGTCATAAACAAACACCAGAATTGAAAGCTGTGAATGCTTCTGTTTCCATCTGTGGCTCTTTCACCAAAAGGCATGTTGTTGATTTCATTTATTCCAAACACAGCATGAATGAATGCTTAATTTGGAAGCCTATAAATAGTGAACATGCTCAATTACAGCAGCAGCATCTAGAAGCAGGCTTGAAATTATGTTCTTAAGTCACTAATGCTATTAAGACTTTCTACATGCTAAGCCCTAGACATCCACACTCAGAAGTTCACAGGGAAGTGTGTTCCACCCACTTTGGGACAGCCCCCACTGTAGTTCAGGCACTATTAGCTCTTAACAGCACAAAGTCTCTTTATGAATTATCCTCAGTACTACATTACTCCTTCATTGCTTTCCAGCAACTATGTTAAGCACAAGGTGAATTTAGGGCAGTAGGAAATGGCAAAGAAGGAACAATAGATGCCATTATCAATTGCCTAACTATTCCTGCCAGAACATGATAAAGATCTTGGAAGTCTTTGGGTTATTTAAAGCATTTTGAATGATCCATAACAGTGAGAGATGCAGAGCATGTTATTACTGCCGTGGTACATACCACTGACAGGTACCTGAAATACACTCCTTTACTGACATCTTTCTCAGGAAGAGACAAGTGGTTCTGGCAAACTGTCCGAGGCAAGCAGGAACATAGTTGAGATGAAATTCATGTCATTTTCTCTTTGCAGTCTTTCTGGACCTTTGGGATGACAAGATGCCATGTAGAGAAACCAAGAAGCCTTAATGCATATGGCAGAACCAATTTATATCCCTCAGCTCATGGTCTGTTTCTGATTTCCACCAAATTCCCTTTTCCTGACTGCAAAATTGCACAATTAGACATGACTTGCAGCAGAGATGAATGTACCACTATCCCATCCCAAAACACTTGGTTGCTGAACTCATGTTACTAAGCCTGACTGAAAATGGCCACGTTAGTGGCTGATGTCTCACACACCATCAGGAGACTGGCACTGGGGAGAGGAACAGGACATACTCCCAGGAAGCTTCAACAAGCACCAACTATCTCCAAACTCAAATGAATGTGGGCAATTAGGTTCTCAAAGAGTACTTTATGATTACTCATCCATGTTGAGGAGGAGGCAGGCACAGGGAATGGGACCACAGCAGAGCTCATCACAACTCTCCTAATGCAGCCCACACCTGAGAGGGCATTTCTTGAAATATGCAAATTCCCCATCACTGGTAATTTCTTGGAGTTCTGAGAAATTTCTGCTGAGAAGCTTTGGGGATTTTAAGAAGAACTTAAAGCTGTGAACAAGGGTATTGCACACTGAGCAATATGTATGTGCACACTGAGGTAAGATCTGGAGGACACAGGAATCCTGTGCTCTAATAGGTCCTTTCTCCTGCAAGGGTAATTTCTAAATTTAATCTAGTAACACACTTGCATTTAATAGCCCAGGAGTGTTTTATCCCTCCTGTTCCCACAAGTCTAGCCTTAGGCCAGCCACTGCAGACAGGGCAGCTGTCACATTTTAGCCAGGTCTCTGACTATCTTCGCTTCCAAGAGGGGCTTTAGCATGAGAGAGATGATGTTAAGATTGTCCCCTTTCCTTCCCCTTACCCTTGCTCCCAAAAAGCAGGTCAGCTAGCATTTCTGCCAAAGATTTAATTGTACTTTCTCAGGATTGGATGCATTTCAGACCCACTGGTAACTCCATTGCATACCACACTGATTAATTCTAAACACAGATGCTTCGTTTCTTAGTTACCCTCCTCCCTTGACCTCTCTCCATTTTCTCCTCTTGTAATGAGGCAGTAAACTGATATTTACTTGTATTCCTGATTTTCTAAAAATCTGTAACCTACTTTTTAACATACAGAGAATCAGCAGCTTGGAATTATTTTAGGAAGGACAAACATTCTTCTGTTTTCTTCTTTTCTGTTCACATAATCACCTCCTGATGCTCAGAACTCACCCACTGCCTAGAGACACATCACTCACTGATGCCAAATGCCACCCAGGCCTTGAACAAAAGCCACCAAGTTCCTTTAAGGACATAAAACTAAGGACCTTCCCCTTGACATTCCATCATGGGTACATGGCAGAGGACAGGACAAACCTACAAAACAAAGCAGGTCTATGATGCCATAGCATATATAGATAAAAATACCTACAAAGAATTTCCTCACCCAATTTGTTACATCTTCCAAATACTTTCAAGAGCTGAAGTGCAGAGATGAAATTTCTTTTTCTCCCTGGTACTTTATCCCTTTTGGCTAAGCATGTTTTTATTTCCAGACATAGGGGGTAAAGGCAGGCAAAATTCACATATAATATGTGAGGGAGATAGAAAGGCAGACAGAGAAATAAAAGGGAGGAGAGGTGAGATCAAGGAGTTGTGTAATACCCTTCTTCTCTCAGGATTGTCCAAGTATGGACAGGCAGGGAGAAGGAAGCACAGAGATCTCAACTTCCAAAGACAAAGGAAATTACTGGGAATGAATGGCGACCCTGGAAAACCAAACTAAACAATCACAGTAGACAGGGCTGTCACATTTTGTCTTTACAAAGTTTTTTAATTTTAGATGATCTCTTGCCAGTCACGCTTTTAAAGACATTCCAAAAAAGCACTGTATTGACCTTGGAGCTTGCTTAGAGGGAGCTCTTGCAAAGCAGCATTAGGGAAAAACAAAACCTCATTGTTTCACAGTTTTGTGATATTGCCATATCAGAAAGCCAAGTCTGGGGTAATACTTAATGGTTATAGCTTTTCAAGCAGTTTTTCAGTTAAAACTTAATAAAACGTTAATAGTCACTAACATTAAATTAATGAAATGGTTCTAAGTGTAAATCCTGCACGGTAAAAATTCAACATTTATGTCTCTGGATCTGCTAGCCAGAATGCAGTGAAAATATTTTTAATCATGTACAGAGGTCACTGATAATCTAAGAAATAAATAATTTTTAAAATTCCAGGGTATTTGTAAAAAATATCTTCATGTTTAAGGAAGAGTGTAAACTGTATTAGGTTCTACCAGTTTTCCAAATTCCTTACTTTCTGATACCAGATTTCCTCTACGTAACATGGATCGATCACTGATCGTAAAAGTTAGTCTGTGCACAAGGAAGATCATAAGAGATTAGGGAAATTCCTAGACTGTCCCAGTAACCTGACAATGCCCTTGAGAAAGGGGTTTGGAACCCTGGGAGAAGGGCGGGGCAGGGAGGAAAGCCATGCATAAAGACTTCATGTAAAAGCCTCAGGGTAACAGGGTGTTCCTGCATGTATATCCAGGATGCAGAAATAAACAAGACAAAAGATGAATATGGATCTTGGAAATGTCTGTGTAGGTGAGGCTGTATTGGATCCATTAACCTGAATGTTAGACCTGATATCTTGGCAGTATTAAAGAGAGTGGCAAATGTCCCCTTCACTGGTTTTCTTTTGGTATGCAAAGCACATAAAACAGGACACAATTTACTTATCAGTATTTAAAAAAAAACAAACCACAAAACCCCCAAAAAACCATGCCAACACACACCCCTAGAAAAACCAAAACATACAAAAACAAAAAGCAACAAAAACCCAACAAAACAAACAAAAAGCTACAAAGGAAAATTGCAATTCCAGAAGAAAATTCTGTGATGCCATTTTTCAGCTGCAAACTGCATGCTCATAACTTTCATTGCCAACATTCCGTAAAACTTGCTGTCAAACACTCAGTGTCTAGAAGGCATAAAAAGTGTCAAGTAATGCTTTATGCTGTTACTAACCCAGTAAAAAGGCTTGATCACAAGATTAAACTAGAGAACAGTCTGGCACTCTGGACAGAAATTTGGATGAGACTGTAATGGCAGCAAGATGGGCTTTGATTTATGTAATATAGGATGGATTTAAAAAGGGCCTTCACAGACTGTGGTTTTCACAATCGGGGGATCCAAACAAGCACATGAGTCAAGCAGGAGCTGCCACTGATTGCTTCCAGCCAGCTGCTTGATGAAGATGTCCTGGCTGTCAGAAATACAGAGTAGCAAAGGTCATGTTTCCCAGCCTTCTTTCCCTGTCTTGTCCCTCAAACAGATGCAGCAGGTTGAAGCACTTCCCTTTCTGACCTGTGATTTGAAGAAGTATAGTATGGAGCATGTTGTCTGGGAAGGATTTGGAGGGAAGTGGTAAAATGAGGACAAAATAACTGGGACAATGTCAGCAACATTTTATTGCTTTGCAAAAAATCCAGGGAGAAACAAGAGAATCCTTCTGATGACACAAGAACCTTAAAATAGGAACAAGCCAATATGATCCATCTTTGGAGACTATAAACATCTTTATTTTCTCAAATCTGTTTTGAACAAAAAAAAAACAAAAACAAACCCAAACCAAAACCAAAAAAACCAAACCAAAACAAAAAAAACCCCAACACCACCATCAAGCTACCAGAAAGGACAAAGCTACAAGAACCAGAAAATGTTGCCCATCCTTCAGGAAATGTTACCGTGATGTAACCAGAGTAGATGAAAGAAACCCAATTAAACTTGAAAAATACGAAACTCTCTGATAAAATAATTGCGAATGCTAAATGGAATTTGTGAAGCTCCATTGCCTTAACCTCTGCTAATGGGCTGCTCAATAAACTCTATGAAAATGTATTTTATGTACTGATAGCATCTCCAAGTATGGAAGGTTTTGACATACTTGGCTTCCATACAACCTCTGCATGGAAGTTGTTCAGCCATCAGTTACCAACTGGATTGTGGTCCACTAATGCTATTAGACTTCTACAAGACAGAAGGCAGCTTTTCAGCCATTTGTTATTTTAATGATGAAGAATCTCACCATAAGCCTTGTTAAAAAATAATTTCATTCATTACAAAAGAAACAAAGACATTTAGAAATGAACTTAGAAAAATCTCAGTCTATCAGAGCTGAAATTATAGGGTCTAAGGAAGCTTTTAAGAAGCATTCATGGAATAAAATAGCCTAGCTAATTAAAGAACTGTATCTTTTCAGGTATGACATTAAGGGAGTGTCTTCAGCAGGGACTGGACTATTCTGCGTCACAGCACTCATAATGACAAAGAGAAAAAGGAGGACCTTTACGAAGTTGCAAACAAATCACTCTATGTATTCCAAGTATCACCTGAACATTTGCAAGGGTGCTTATTACAGAGTTTTCTTTCAAAAATATCTCGGAGGCAATAGAGGGTGTAATTTTCCTGCCCCTAGATCATGGTGAAACTTCTCCTTGCAGACACCACTTTGGTTCAGTAACAGTCTTAGGAGACAATTCAGTGAGAGGTAAAAGTGCTTCAGAAACTTGACTGTCCTGATAGGACAGGTGGAATGTGAAATCAGTTCATATGGATTTCATTCCGTACAGTCCATGCAACTATGACTGCCTAATTTTTGCCATCGTGCTCTTAGTTTGCAAAGTACTCTTCAATCACTATTTTAGCCTTTTAAATTTCTGTGATTCAGTAACTGGTTTCATCTCTCATTGGTGCTGTTAAGATGAAATCTGACAAGTATTGAAAGAATATTCCTTTACTCTTGCCACAAATAATATTTAAGACTCACAAATACAATTTTTAAAATACCCACTGAGCTGTAGTCTTAGGAAAGCCATAGGATAAAACCCACTCCTGAATTTGCACAGCCCACAACAGAGCTTCTCATTTAATCCAGGAATATTAAGCACACAGTAGGCAATTGATTAACTAGATCAGTTACATGTGGTCCAGGGGATTCCTGGATCCTTATTGTTCATCTTCACTAAAGCAGACAAAAAATTCCAGTTAGATATCAAATATATTTCCTTCAGCAACCATCCCCAGCCCTGCTAATAGCAACATTTCTGGAGATGACCAGTCAGTGGAAAGCTTCTTGAAGTTTAAAATTCAAGTTTACAATTGAAGTTTACAACCATTACAATGTAATTCAAAATTAGTGGATTAATTGTGCTGATTGATACAACTCCATATAACTTTTTATCTTGGATACAATTTCAAGCAATACTGAAAGAGATACACCGCATGACTAATGAGCCAGTATCTGATCAGTAACCCCTGTTGGGCAGGAGATTAGGACGAAAAGACCTCCAAAAGCAAGAGAGGCCTTCTAAATAAATTCACTGAGAAACTAAAGTAAGACCCAGGAGGTCCCTTTGCAAGAAGGGAGAATTCCACAGGCAAGACTTGCATCAGTGCAGTGGGGTGAAAAAGGTGAAATACAGAAAAAAAATTCATCAACAGGAACCACTTAATTTTCATTCACACAAATGATGCTAGGGCTGAGCTCTGGAGGAAGACCAAAGCCATGTCATACCCCAGATAAATTCTCTACTTACAATCCATATGCTTTAGCACTCATTAAACCACACAACTGCCTCAGTGCTTACTGAAGGAAGTCAAGAAAGCTGTCACAGAAGTAAAGCCCTACACTGTGACCTTTCAAACCAGTGTCCTACCAGGGCTATCTGAAAAGAAACAGCATAACCAGAAAATTCAACTGTATCTCTGAGACACAAAGAAAAGAATAACTTCCATCTCCATCTCAGATGCAGCTACTCTCTCACACAGTTGTTTGTGCCTTCCAATCCAGAAAGGCAGATTTCTTCAGCTGAGAGCACTTAACAGAGCTGCCAGCCACACTGACCCTGCAGACTGGTAGTTTGGTGACATATTCTTGCCATCACCTGCAGAAATGCTCCATTTCCCCAGCAGCAGATGCAGGATTTGACTGTAGCTGACAACAGACTGTAACATCTAATGGACTTGTGCAGAATGTCTGAATGCCTAAGGACTCCTGTCATGTGTCAGTGCTGCTCATGTTAAGAGATCCATTAGAAGTGCAGTGATCTAAAGAAAGGTCAGCTGTCACAACTAATGCCAGAAGCGTCACCTACACTTA
The DNA here is from genome assembly GCA_038090715.1 of Florisuga fusca. Classification (NCBI taxonomy): domain Eukaryota; kingdom Metazoa; phylum Chordata; class Aves; order Apodiformes; family Trochilidae; genus Florisuga; species Florisuga fusca. The sequence continues at coordinate 6,519,337 of JAAWXA010000026.1, read as the reverse complement.
AAACGATTTTGCGCCAGACTCCCTAGCTAAGTAGATGGTGCTGGTATCTTTGTCTTACAGCCAAAGGCATGTCATATTATGTTGCCACACAAGTACATATGTCATTTGCTGTAGCAACATGAGTGCAAAGCCTTTTTCAAATAGGACTTTAAGTCTGATGACTGTCACCATCTCTGACAATTCTTTTAGGGAGAATTGCACCAGAGCTGGGTGTTACCAGAGAGCTCTGCAACTGAGCCAGGAAAGCATGACAAGTTTCTAGATAGAAAACAAGAAGCGATACTTCTCTGGCTTCCATTGCTGAACAGCCCGTAAGATACAACAGCTCTGCTCACTCTCAGGACAGAGGCATAACATGCAGTAAGTAGCATAGAAAATTAAATCAGAAATAACTATGAAAAAGTTAGCTGAGTTACAATATGGAAAACAGGATTAGAGGTGAGGCAGAATCACCACAGTGGAATTACTGTTCTGGTGGATGGACTCTCGTGTATAAGGTAATCTGATTCAGTTTGGAGCTTGCTGCTCTGGGATTATGACTCCACTGAAAACTGTTCTGAGGTTTGCAAAGCACTAATGCAGAATTGTCAGTTGCTGGATCCAATGTGTTAATGATAGAGCACAATTACAACATTAAATTTACAGGGTCAAATCCCAGCTTGACTGCCTTATGTAGAAAAGCTGTTGCAGACCTCAGTGGGGCAGCTAGGAGTTGATCCTTAACTGTTATACTGGTTTATATTAAGCATGCTGTAAAAGCATTAATGTTTCATAGTAACCATGCAAACATCTGCTACTCTAAAATCCTGGTATTTTTTTAATATCTGGCATGCACCGAAATAATTAGCTACAGGAGAAGTGAATTTATTGTTTATGCCTGGTTGCTGCTTTGTTTGGATTATTTAGGGAGCAGCACTAGCATAATAACCAACCTTGCTCATCTGTTTGAGTAACAGCAAAATTAAGACTTAAATAAGGAGTTTTAAATCACAATAGTGGATTGTTAAGTAGCCAGGGAATGCTGACATATCACTTTTGTATTTTCATTCCTTTGAACTAATTCTGTAAGTAATAAAAATAAATTCAAAACGTGTGTGCCCTGTCAGAACAGACTGTCTGTATCAAACTGTGCTGTTTGGTAACAGGGACTGAAAATGGTTTAATCGTGTCAAAGTAGGTTTCATTACAGCATGCTCCAGACAAGTGACCTTGATACACTTGAGAGAGATGACACTAGCAGTGATCATCACCCAGTTGCTGCTGAATGACACCAGAACACAGAACAGGACTGTTGAAGTGGGAAGTTGATCTGTGGTTCAGTGATGGCACATGACAAAGTTAAAAATATAAAATAAGCTTTGTGATTCTCAGGCACAAAGAATAACACACACTGGGCCACAACTGAAATCCTGGTTGGAAGAAGGGCACAGAAACAGAAGCTAATGAAGGAAGCACAAGAAAAGGACATGTTATTTTGCAGATATCTGGATAATTTCACATTGTTTCTTTTCAGGATTGTTCCACAAGCCTCTTCAGCCCTGGTTTTCCACTTTGGTTATTCATGCTGAAGCTGGACAGCCCAGTTGAACCAGGTTGCTTGTTGCTACTGAGCTCAGGAACAGAATAGTCATTGCACTGAGAGAGAACAACTCTGTCCATATGAATAGAAAAAAGTCCCTCAAACCTAAAGAATATAAACACTTAAGTGGAAAGTTTCGTGGTTATAAATTTTTCGCTATTTTCCTACCACCAAAGGGGGAGAGAAGTTAAAAAAACAAAACAAAACAAACCCAAACAAAAAATATCTCTACACTTTTATACAGTCACTTTTATTCAGCAAACCCATTCAATATCAACTTTCACTATACATACAGTTGTTCTCTATCAAAAAAATTATAGTTTACTCAGAAGTGGTGGTATTTCATCATTTTTGCCATTGAAAACTTGTATTTCATGAAACAGTCCAAAAAGCATTTTGTGAAATTTGGCAATCCTTATTCAATTTTGTAATGCTTTTTCAAAAGGCAAATTTCACTGGCAGAAATCAATGCTTCAAAAGGTAGATCATTAAGGACTATAAAATGCACACTTCTACTCATAAATGGTCTGGAAAAAGAGATGAATAGCAAAAACAAATTTTGCAGGTGACACAAAATCATTCAGAATAATCAAATCTAAAGTGAACCATGAACTACTGTATAAGGAACATGCAGTACCAAGCAACTGGATGATAAAATGGTAGAGGAAATCCAGTTATGTTGAAGAAACCATTGCATGATGGGAAAAATAACAATATATGCAGATCAATTCGTCATACATCAGTTATTGCCAGTAAGTGTATGGATGCTGGAGCCTTTGGTTAGTTTACAGTGAAAATGAGATGAGTCCTCAACAGCAACAAAAGTGGCTAGTAAAATATCAGGTATTATTAGAAAAGGTTTAAAGAAAAAAATCTAAGCGACCATTAATGGATCTGGACAATGAAAAAGAGGACAAATGGTTTCCAGAGGTATGTGTGCCATTATGGAGGAGAGGTCTAGCAGGACCAATAAACTCAATGATCCAAAAGCACCAAACTTGGGTCTTAGGCAGCAGAAGATGGAAAAGAGGATTGCTCCATCCATGCCCTTGCTGCCTGTATCCCTTTCCTAAAGCAACGCATCTTGGTTTTCTCCTCACTACCAGAAAGAATTTCTGGGACCACATGGATCCCTCCTTCCCAGGTATGGTCAATGTCACAGGATAAGAGAAACCTCAAAGAGTGCCAGCTAAATGTGGAAAGTAGAAACCTGTTAGTTGTCTGTAGTTTAAATCTCTCAAAGAAGCCTGTTCTGAGTCAAGTAGAAGGTACTGCTGCTTGACATTTCTGAAATTCAAGCAGCACTTCTCCATTGGTACCAAAATGTGCTTTGTTGGAGGGGTGGGACAGGAACAGTTTGTCTTTTCAGCTCTTCAGAGATACACATTCAAATATGTTTGAGGTTACTGGAAGTGAAAAACCAAATTTCATTCTTGATTGATTTTTTCAGTAGATGGAAATGCTAATTCAATTGTTTTTTAGTATTTGACCTTTCTATTTCGTTTGGTTAATCTTCATGATGATGAAATATCATTCATTATATTCACACAGGGTAACTGTTGAAGGCTATAGCATGAATGCTGATTTTTCTACAACGTTCTGCTGCTGTAGACACACTAGGAATGAAATCAGATTGAAAAAGAGCCTCGGCTTTTGGTGCTTCTGAGACACTGATTAAATTCAGTTTCTTTGTAGCCCACGATTAGTCAGGGAACAGAGGGTCTCTCTACAGGACACCTTTGGAAATCCATCTTTTTTGACTATGCCAGAACTGCTGAAGCTGAACACAAAAGGGAAAACTCTCACAATAATAATTTCCTTGTCAAATCTTATCAAATCTTCGAAGTTATATGATGATTATCAACTTCCCCAACAGTGTGACATCTTCATGAACATCCTTGTGGGACAGGGGTGCTAAGGGCAGCTCACTGTAACTGTTAGTAGCAATGAGGCAGCCACCAGGTCCTCCACACTCTCCCTGCCAGTTTATGGTGGTGCTTTTCCCTGGCCTCACCTTGACATCACCAGTGGCTAAACAGCCTGTCTGTCTACTGTCTGAGTTTTCAAGTAATTGTGGCTACCTCTGGAGGATGTAGGACACGTCCTACCTTGAACATGGCAAACGTTCAACCTGAAAAATGGCAAATATTTTGCTTTACATAAAAAAGCTCTGACTCTTTAATAGGAAGCATTTGACAGGAATTGTGTGCTAAAAGAGTACACTTTAAAAAATTAGAAACAGATGCAAAAAAATACCTCCATTTTGCAGGCAGCAGCATTGCTCAAAACTCTGTTATTAGTAGGCAGATACACAGCATAGAGAAAAGCCATCATCCTGGAAGTATGGGTATGCATATCTCTGATGTGACCCTGCTTTGTCCCAAGGTTCAAATATTTCCTTCATGAGTATAAGCCTTAAAGACCTTACATCAAACACAAATTTGGCCCATATAGATCATCAGCCTGAAGAGAAAAAAGCAAAACAGTCACTCCAGTCTGATTTGAGCTGTGCATTTCATCACTGGTTGATGTACCCCACACACACAGTGATGGAATTTCAAGTCCTAAAGATTTTTATTTTTTTTTTTATGTTTTTTCCTGCAGCCTTTTAGGAAGAAATCAGGTTCACGTGAGAAGAAACAATCTTATTCATGCCTCTGTTCAAAGAGTAGAAAAAAAAACAACACTGCAATCATCTAGCATCTTCACTATCCATTTGTGCAAAAGGTCAAACATGTTACAGAAATATCAGCTGTCTGAGTGGGCCCCAAGAACCACCTTTCTGGGCTGAATAGTATTCCTGATCAAGCAATATCAAGAGCAGTGCTCAGACCTCCTCACAAACTCTCAGATAATCATCCCAAACAGTTACAATATGGAGTTATTGCCCGATCCTGCTGCTTGCTCACAGGATGAAACAGGGTGGAGGTCCCACCTTAGGTACACTCCATGGCAAGATCCAGCCCTCCCACCTGCCTTTGTCTTTTTGGAACAGCAGAGTTCAGGGGTTTGTTAAACCAAACTTGCAGAGCCCCATTATGCAGGGAGGCATTAAAAAAAAAAAAAAAGGTGAGAGAGACAGAGTTCCTTAGGGATCAACATGTTCAATGATCGCTTCAAACCACCACAAATTTCATTTACTAAGCCCCATAGGCTCTCATTAAATTTCTTTGTCAAAATATTTGCCTTCTTAATTTCACCCAGGAGTATGTCATTCTGCATTTCCGCCATTCAGGATGCTAGTGTGGCACTGAGGAACTGCTGAGATTTTATTGGCAACCACTTTTAAGCACCTTTCAGTCAGCAGCTCTGCTCTGCTCCTGTGAATAATTACCATATAGTAAATAATAAAACCTACTACAGTTAAATTTCCCCAGTTCCTTTTTTCTCAACTATTTAGAAAATCAGTTCTTTTGAGAGACCTCAGTTCATGTACAAGAAGATACAAATTATGTGCCACCATGGTTTGGCAGAATGAAGTTTGGCACTGCTTGGGTAGAAAATTAATCTGCACTTTCAAAACATTGGTTAGAAATAAGCAAGATAAATCCAGCAGAAAGTGATATTTTATATAGATACACACACTTATCAACCACTCCTGTTTTGTATAAACTTGCTGAGGGTGCACTCAGTCCCATCACCCAGATCAGTGATGGAAATTTTAAACAGCACTGGCCCCATTTTCTGCCCCTAGGGTGCACAGCTGGACTTTGTGCTGCTGATCATAACTGTTTGAGATGGGGTAGTTCAACCAGTTTTCCATCCACCTCACTGTCCACAGTTCATCAATTTGCCTATTAGGAAGTCATGGGAAACAGCATTGAAGTAACTGTTAATGCCTAAATAAATGACATCCACTAAGCTCATTGTCTCATTGTGGAAGGTTATCGGGTCATCCAGACACCATTTCCACTTTGTAAATCCATACTGACTGCTCCCAGTCATCATTTGCTTAAACACACCTTAAGTTCATCTTCCTTAAGCAAGGATAGCTTGAGGAAACTCATGAGCAAAGACCAAGGTGAGGACAGCACTGAGAATCTCAGCCTTCCCTGTGCTTTGTCACCAGGGTCCCCAGATAGATTTATTTCTCTTTGACTAAGAATGAACAGCAAAACATTGCTGTGATATTCAGCCATGTATTTGTCTTTCTGCAGCCATTATGATAACTTAAACTTCAGTGTTGCTATGGACATTGGACAGGACATCCTCCTACACCAGCCACTGCAAACTCAGCCCCCATCAAGTGCATTTCTTCTTGTACCAGAAAAGACTGTGGCTCTGAAACTTGACAACAACATGCTGACTGCTTGGGTTGGCTGAAGTCTTGTCTAATCCTACTGGAATAGACAATAAGGGAATCTGAACTGCATGCTTCCCTTCTTTCAGAAATTAATGATATTGACAGGGCAAAACTACACCAAAAGACATTTGCTTTTGTTTAAATTTTCTCATTTTCTCTTGAAATGGTGTGAAAGCTACATGGGAAGAGAAATAAAGAGAGGAGAAAGTCAGGCTTTACTTTCAGCTACTTCTCCTTTACTGAGGTGGAAGTTCCACATTTTTTGGTAGACTTGCTCTCAATGTATGCCAGAGTAAGAGAGCAGTGTGGGAAGCTCTTCAGATAGAAGTTACTTCTGAGCTTGTGTAAAGCACCTGCACCGAGCAGAAGCAGCTGTAACATGTGATACACCATGCTGAGCCCTCGGGTTTCCCCGGGAGAAACCAGAATCTCTGACACTTGGAACGGCTGAGAGAGAAGGCAAATGAAATGCAGCTACCACAGTGGAGTAGCCAGGGATTCCCTTAGCCTGAGGGGAGTACAGTATCAGCTCAAAGGTTATATAGTTCCCTTGCGACACATAAATAACAATATCCAGCACTGAGAGGGCGCATGGCATAAGCACGCGGTGCTCTGGTGGCCTCCAGCTCTGGAGCTGCCCTTACGCGCCTGTTTTTGCTGGAGCAAGACAGATCATAGCAAAGTGACAGAAAACTACCATCTTCTCTTAAAAGGAGCCTTTTGCTCCTCTTTTCCCAGAGAGGTAGATAATCTCATAGGTATTATATTCCTTCAAATTTTAGGGAAAAAAAGGTATCTTGCTTCTGGAATGTGATGCAAAGTCTCTGCAGAGAAGAGACAGACATCAGTGTTGCACCCTATTTTTTTTAATGTATTTGCACAATACCAGAAATTAAACACTAAGGGATGGAAAGTATGTTTTATCTGTATCTACTGTGCTAAAGAAACATTTAATGAATTTTTAAAGTTAAAAAATAATAATAATTTAAAATCCTGCCATCTTCAGATACTTTGTCCTATTCTCTTCTATATGCATCCTCTCTCCCCAGTACGCTCATCTAATCAATCCTGATCTGTCAGTCTGGTGCACATAATTTTGTTTTCAGGATGCATTCCTGTCAATAAATCAGAGGCTCATATGTATAGAAAACAAACTGATAGATGCCAGGTGTTTCAAAAACCGTCCCCTCAAACCACTCCCCACAAACAGCCCAAGATACTAAAATGTACAAAAATTGATAGAATAAAAAAAAAATCAACTCTAAGATATTTGACTTGTCTGTGGGTCATAATGGAATGGTCGGAATCTCCAAGCAAGTTCATTATTCTCTCAAGAGCTGGGAAGTTAAATGAAAAACAAACCTCATTAACCTCTGACCATGAAAATCAATAATTTTCAAAAAATTGAAGCTAATTTGTTTCTGAAGGATCTTGCCTCTTGACTCCACATGTCATGTGCTCCACATGCTAATCAGTTACGAGATACTGTATTTTTTCAGATAATTTTTGCCAACTTAGCTACAAAGCCTTTCATTTTACTTAAAACTGCAGGAATCCTTCCATGTATATAAAAGACAGCTATTCTCAAGTTTTGTGGTGATATAAGAAAACAGTATCCAGCTTGCCCTGTATTCATAGCTCCTGTAGAGTGATGCTGCAAACACTTCAAAGATCACTACTCTTATTTTTAATTCTGTTTAGGGTCATTGATTCTTCTTCAGCCACAGAATTGATTTCTACAAGTTCACGTTACACACTTTCTCTCACTGAATTGTGTTCACCCCTGAACACAAAAGTACATTCCTCTGTTGTTTGTTTAGTTTCTGGTTTTAGTTTTGTTTTGATTGTTAAAGCCAACCCTTCCAGCACACAACTAGAAAAAAACTGAATATGAGCTTGTTTCTGAGGATTCAACAAAAGCAAAGGGTTAAACAAATGCTTAATATTTCTTCTAGCTCATCTTCTGCAAATAGCATACAGCAGCAACTGTGATACTCCACAAACGAGATGCTTAAGCTATTAAGATTCCTTTGAGTAGTAGGAAGAGAATACTTGTATATAACCTTGCTATACAATAAGAAGAAAGCCACTTCTTACCCCACTGGAACATAAAACACATCGATTCAAGATGAGAAGTTGGTGTTCCGAAAAAAAGTGCAAATAAAACATTGCTGGAGCATGGCAAATATTGATAAAAAAAACCAGATCAGTTGAAGAGAAGAATCAAGCAGTCCCCTCAAATACAATGCACAAATCCCCACTGGAATTCTACCAAGGCTACAGGAACAACATCAGTTTACAACAGAACTATCACCACAAATACAACAATTGTTTGTTCTAATTCCTGGGCTAGGTTGGTCGCTAGATTCACTAGACTCACTTTTAGACACTAGATTCAGAAACAATATTCATGAAGGAAATTTTATCAGTAAGAACATTTCCAGGTCATTTTGGAACAAAACCCTCCAATGGCTCTTTTTAAGAAGGGAGGCCAGGAAACTTGTCAAGCATATAAGGCAAGCATAAAGGTAATAATTGCACTGGGACAGAGAGGAAAGGCTCAATGGAACAAAATACGAACTCTCTCAGAGAACACATTGTGCATGTGCATTTATAATCTACAATCTTTGCAAAGGGACTAAAGAAGCAAGTAGAAAATTTAATTCCAAAAGAAATTTTAAGGGAAATGATAGCATTTAGGTTTTGCTCCTCTTCAAGCAAAATCTCCCGCCACGATTCTTGTGGGGGAAGGCAGCCAAGCCCCAGCCTTTCCTCCACTGAAGGGTCTTCACATCTGAAGAGAAAACCAGTCCTCCTTGACCACTTCAGCCTTGGCTGCTCTGTGTGGAACTCATAGGGAGGCACCAAATGTGATAATGGGTCAAAGGACACATCTTGCCATAGAAACTGGACCAAAATTCCCATACCCACTAAAATTCATCTCACACCAGCCAGCCTTTACCACATAGCTGCTTTATCTCCACTGAATTCCTCCTGCCAAACTTGCCCCTCACCTAACTTACACCTTTGTTTAAGTAAGACACTTCCTCACGTTAATCAGCCCAGTAAGAATGTTTCTTTTGCTGACTTTGAGAACCTTGGTGATAGAAAAACAAATAAATTAAATTAAAGGTCAGGGAAAGTTGCAGTCATCTTACAGCAAATTACTCCAAACACAGCTGAGCATTTTGCAGAACCTTAATAAGAAACACAATCAGCTTGCTGCTCTGACAGCTTGGTTTAGTGAACAAAACACCGAATATCATGTAGCTGGGTAACACAGACAGCAAAAGTTACATGATGAGATCCTGCTTTTGGTGATTCAGCACAAGAAACTTGAAAGTGTAGAGCTTGCAGAATAGTAGGGAAACCATACCCCAGCTCAATTTTCTAAAAGTCACAAAAGCAGCTGACAATAAATTCTTTTTCTCACTGCTTTCAAGTCGAAGTTGAAAAAGGTAGGTTACATATGCTAAAAATTATGATGAAGGGGTATCCTGCAGGGAAGGTTCACTGATCTTCATAGCAAAGAGTAAATATTTATCAGAGGCAGAAAAAAGCAATGAACTCTCAGAACTAAAATCAAATACTATTAGCCACTGTTCAATATTAGATAAGAAAACCTAAAGATATTCAACTCTATATTTCTTGTAACATTTTTCTGCTACTAGTTGAAAAATTCAAAGGAGAGTTCATCTGGATTTGCCATCAGGAATCTAATTTCCACAGATAAAATGGCTGCATCTTTTCAGAAAAGAATAAAAATCTTTATCAAAAATATGCTTAGCAGCAATAAAAAAAGCGACCAGTATTTTAGGCATGGATCTCTCATTGCTTTTCCAAAAGAGCACAACACATAGTGTCACCTAAAGGAGAAGAGGTTCATATTTCTTTCTAGATACCATGAATACCAGTAATTGCTTTCTAGCATTTTCCATATTTGAAATGAAAATGGTTTCAACACCAGGCAGTGCAGTGTATTGAATATTCACATTGAGTTCAATCAAGCCAACTGACCTCACATAATTTTTCCAAACACTTGTGATGTTTTCATCGTAGAATTTTTACTGCAAGATTCATAACAACTGACTGAAATCTTTGGCAGTGGAGTAGCCATGGCACGGCAATTACTCTACAAATATTATCCATAAATGCACCACATTACAGAAAGCACTTCACTTATGCTGTGGTTGAGAAGCTCAGGTGATATAATTTTCCCCACCAACAGCTATATCTGCTGCTCAGCAGAGAACAACTTTCAGTCTGGAAAGTAGAGGCAGTTGTTTACCTGACCACTGTAAATCAAGCAGATCTTGTTTTATCTTCTAAAAACTTTTGCTCAAGGGACCCTACAGGCAAAGTGAATTATTAACAAGAAGTCAGTCTAGAAATTACAGTAGAGACAGTATTGCCTGAATATCTGGGATCTATGTTCAGCTGTATACCAAGCGATTCAAAGGTTAACAAAATATGTTAATGTTTGCAAAAACATTTGACAAGTTATATCTATCTAAGCAGTACTGTTGTTACACTCGGTTCTGGAGAAGTCAGGTCAAACCACAATGTTTAGCATCAATAAAATAATCATGTTGGTTTAGCCCGATCTAGCTCTACTGGTGCATCAGTGTGCATAGCCAAGGTTTTCAGTAGTGAGTAATAACTTTGGAGCCTTTTTTGATAGCTAATGTCACATGCTTGCAGGAGACCCCTTTTCAGAAGCTGGTATGTATCATTTATTTGCTTTTTAAAAATCTCAATTCAAGCATGCATCCTGCGTGTGCCTATACACCCACTTTAAATCGGCTGTCCGTTTATAAAGCCCCTGCTGAAACTCCTTTTCCTAATAAATTGTGAAAACTTGTGCAGGCTAAAATGGTAACCAGAGAACTGTATCACTTTAACAGGCATCGAGAGCCAGAATTTATTAAGAAATGCAGCTAAAGACAGGAATTTCAAAGTATTAACCACCCAATGGGAAAATAATTTTTTCTTTTTAAGTAATAGCAATTCTGCAATAATTTGAATGCACTGGAACTGCTTTTTCTGTCTCCTTAGGCAAATCAATATACTGTTCATGTGAATTACGATTACACCTTCATAACCCACCAGCTGAAACACCCAAAGGGCTTGGCAGGGATGCTGCACCTGAGGACAAACCCGGCCAACCACATGGCCATCCTGTAGGCAAAGGGGGGTTTCAGACCTTTCTTTTCTGTGCTGCTGTGCAAATTTAAAATGGAGCTTTCAGAACCAGATTTACCAATACAGAAACCTTACCAAACCAAGTATTCCTGGAGTACTCATCACAGACTAGGTTCTGAAGGCATCTACTGCTCGCAATTCCATTATGCACAGTCAAGAGATGCCGAGTTTTGCAAAGCTAAATTTGGACATTCAAACACTAGAAACCTCCAGACATTTCCTTGGTAAGACTGGGAGTTTAAGATGAAAATTAACTCTCCTCTAGCAGTATACTGGCATAATCCTTACTGAATTCATCAGAAACTAAGCACAGCACACTCCAGTATCTCCTTTATCTGCTTGCTTTATTTAAGACTATAAAGATCACAGAGCCTTTCCCTGAGCTTTTTTATATTTGGAGAACTGTCAGAATTCCTAGCTTAAAAGTTATGGTAATTCCATGTAGATGGCATTTATAGTCTCATCTTGGAAAACTGGATAGTTTAGCACTGCTTGTTTTATTATCGTGATATTGATGAAGAAACTTCAAGGTACTAAATATGCACCTCTAGCTGCGTAGCAGAATACAGCAAAGTTGTGTATTAGCATCAGTGTGGCTCAGTAGCAGACCTTCCAAAGTTAGCTTTATTTAATTTTAAAGAACAATGCATCTTGGAATTTTATCACACCAGCTTTCCTTCCTACTTGCAAAGAGTCTACACTGCTTACTGTCAGCTTATTAGCTTTTTAAAAAGTTATGCACTGAAATTTGTATTGAATTCTTTATAGGAAAAAGAATCCCCAAATATAATCCTTCATATCTCACCAATCTCTAAAACCCATGTGAGGTACTTTTGCAACAGAGGAGCAACTCCATAAAGTACCAGACGTGCTCGAAGTGTAATGAATGATTTCTGGTATAGTAATTAACGTGTTTAGGTGATTTGTTCAATAGGGGTGGACAACCAATTAGAACACAAGTGTACAAGTCATGGCAGTTTGATTTTCACTTGAAAATGAAATCAACAGCAAGGGATTTTTCCTTCTAAACTTCACATAAAAGTACAAATTTATTACCTCTTGTTTAAAGTTACTGAAGACAATCAAAAGAACATTATTCCAGCATTGATTCAAAACCACAGGGTGCACTATCAGCATAATTAAAATGAAAGTGTCTTGAGATATTTTCCTTTCCTTCTTCCATATTACTGTCTAATTGTTCAGAATGTCTGTTTGTTACAGAGGCAAAGTAATTAAGCACAACACATTGCAACAAGGGGGATCATAAAACCAGAGTTGGCTGCATTACTGAACAGGTATCAGCACTAGAAAACATTAAGAAAAGGATCAGAATTGTAATTGAAAATAATAGGATGATCCATCATTTGGCTGACATCAGGACCATTTCCACATTTCAGTGCTCTTTAGCCCTGGATTCCATGGACTCCCCATTCACTCATAGTCTTAAAATGGATCTTTTCAAGGGAAGCTGGAGTGATGCTGAAGATCTGCTTACAGTATCTCTGGCTTGTCAGGAGGCCTGAGCATTACAATTAAGAGTGAATGTTATAAGTGATCTGATATTTAGGTTGCTACCTACACAAGAACAGATCAGATTAGAAGTGTATAAAATACAGAAGATTCCTATGAAGCCCAAACCAGCATCTTGAAATCCTTGCAGATATTTTCTTTCCCATTAGCAGATGAGCACAGGTACTACTCTCCTTAGAAGGTTTAGGATAGTTACTTACCTATTTGAAAGAGAAAGCAAGTGGTTCCACATATTTTTCTTGTTAGCCTAACAATTAAGCTGTGTGAGAAGCAAGTTTAAGAGCTTAAGATGAACTTTATCACTGTCTCTGAGAAATGCAAGCACCTTGGATGCCTTCAGGTCTCAATAAGCTGTGACTGCAAAACTGTATAATTTTGTAGATCACAACTTGGCAAAATCAAAACTTACCACTCAGCAAAATCCAAATTTCTGAGTAAGCAATATGGAAACATCCAAGTCATGACTTCCAAAATCAGAGTCATATACCCTCCCAAAGAGCCTATCACTTTCTAGTGATCATCTCACAAAACTGACAGCTTGTCATGGAAAGAGACACACTCGTTGGCAGAAAACACTTCACAATTATGCAAAAAATGAAGCCCCATCATACTCAAACTAGTTCAACAAGCCAACAGCCCTGGGAAGCATGCAACCAAAATGCAAATTTAATTAAAAGTATTGTACACATGGAAGAGTTAGAAAGCCATGCAAGTCTCTTCAGCAATTCAAATAATTGTTTCCGTAATTGATATTTTTAGTCAAAATATAATAAAAAGGCCAATGAGATGATCAGGTGCAAAATTACTAGCCTGGGGCTAAATGAGGATTGTAGCATAAACTCAAGGAGTACCAGAGGGAAATGTAAGACAGGAAGGGGAAAAAAAAAGGCATTTTTTTTTCTTTAGTTTTCTCGTGCTCCACAGGACCTGCCCAAGAGGCTTATTTGAGGATCTTTTAGATTAAAATAGAAACTTGAGGGCTGTTGTAGGGCTACCAGGGTAACCAAGTTTGAAAACCCTACCTGACATCACTTATTCTAACAGCATCACCATGTCTCCTCCTGAAAGATGCTGCTCCTGCCCAGCACACAGCAGCTTGCTCCCTGCAAGCATGTAGCACACAGGAGAGATCATTAGTGGGTCCTCAAGCAATTAAGTCCTGGCTGCTGACTTTTCCAAAGTCAGCTTATCAGTCTGCCAAGCTCTCCTAAAATCATAAGTAATATTTGTTGCTAAATAATTTACATGGTTTCTGAGAAAACTGACCACACAGTTTATATTTATAAACTGAGCTCTCCCACATGGGAGAGCTTTAACACCCCCCAGGGACCTCTTCCAACCAGAAGCCACCTACAGTCTTGCAAAGGTTAAAATAAGGTTAAGCCAGAGCATTCACATTCAGTGAAATAGTGTGCCGATTCAAATGCCCTTGCCTAAAATTATGTGACAGCCACGAATGGCAGTCTCCTTTAACTTGCTGCAGAAGCAGGCTGGGACCAGAAAGCTTCTAGCTTTAAATCTGATCTCCAAACCTCTCTCGTACCCTGCTTACCTTGAGAGCAGCTAGAGACGCTCCCTTTAAGTGAGCAAACACAAACTCCCCTTTGCCCTGGGTGGGAAAAGCATTTTGTGGTCCATTTCAGCAATCCTGAGGGCAGGACTGATCTACCAGAGCCCACAGCTGCTGAGGCATGCTGTAATGGCTGGGCTTCAGCTACAAGATGAGACACCTTGCACCACACTCTGGGCATTAAGAGCTATTTGCCACCCACTTCCAGGTTCAGCAGACTTTTTACCACTAGTCAGAGTCCAACCACTAAAAGAAGGATTCAAGGTCAGGGTTTATAACTTGTCCACACTGTAAACTCAATGCAACCTTGGACAAATCTCTTGAATTTCTCGCCTGTCACAAACCATACCAAAGTCCTATTGCAGCATAGAGTGGTGAAACAAAACCTGAACGTTTTGCTTATAAGTTTTCAGGGAACTGACTTACATAAATATCCAGAAGACTCACAGGCTACTACATTTAATTGTTCTCCACTTCCTCACAGAAGTATTTCAAATACCACAATCAACACAGACAGCTGCTCCCAGCTCTGGACTTCTAAGCTTAGACCTCTGGGTGGTACCACCTAGTCCAACACACTGTCCAGGCAAGGTGACATTCCAATTAATTTCTCTATTCTGTATCAAGCAGACCCACAGCCTGGACACAAATGTCAAATGAGCATCTTCACTAACTGGACTCTTGACTAATCTGGGATGAGACTTGGTACAAAACAGAAAAGTGGAACTTAACATAAGACTGAGCACAAAGTTCTGGCATGGGAGCCATCCCCACCCCTTGGATATGGCTGTGCCTAGGGTTGTGCAACTAATGGCATGGGACAACACTGTTCCTAAAGCAGAAGTTAATAGATTGCTACTCTAAATAGCCCATAGTGCTGTTTTCTCCTCAAAAGCCATTGGAATTAACATAGGATTTCAAGAGTTTTTATAACAACATCAGCAAATTCTTCCTGAAGGATTTATTCTGTTAGATTCAACCACCACAAGTCAGTGTTTTCTTAAACAGAAGCATGAAATTAGGATAAAATCCCTTGTTAATTGTTCAGTTTTAGCTGACTAAGGTGCAGAAATGATAATATATGCCTTCAGATACTAATTGCCAAAAATAACAAGTAAACTGAGTATTTAAGAAAAATCTATTAGCCATTAGAAAACACTCCAACATTAAAAAAAAAAAACCCTGCAAAGCCAAAAATAGATCATGAGGAGTTTATCCCCAAGGAAAAATTGTTGAATTATTAGCGGAGATTTTAGCAATGTCTAGTTTGAACTCTATCAGTTGCAAAATTAGTGCATTTTCCAAACAACAGGTTTTTGGTGGTTTTTTTTGTTTTGTCTTGTTTTGGTTTGGGGTTTTTTTTGCTTTTTTTTTTTTTTTTTTTCACCCTCTTGACTTCCGTTCAGGTCACATCATTACAGCTGCTTTAGATACATTAGCTCACTCATGTAATGTCAGCTCCTGTTAGTACCAGGCAGTGCAAAAGAAAACCAAAAACATGACACGACGTAATACTACATAGTCCCTCTGAATGTAAGTTGTCAGAGAATGTAGTGCTAGGCTGGCTTTAAAGGGAAGAAAGAAGATCTGTTTGTGAATGTAGTTAATAAGGAACATGCCTTAAATGTTTCAGAAGTTTATCCTTCAATGGTCCCCAAGAAACCATAGTCTTATCTTCTATGTGAAACTTTTATGGACTTCATTCTTCCCTTCTTTTATATTTCTCTTTTACCCTGACCAAGCCAAACACATTTTTCCTACTTTCACCTGAATTCCTCATTTCATTACAAGGAATTCCAGTCCTGAGCATGGGGTTCAAATGAAACATTTCCATAAAGTCTCCCATCTAGGGCACTTAACAAGCATCCATGAAAAATGGTTGTCAGATAGAGCCTCAGTCACTAGCTGCTCCTCACGTGACCAGTTTTGTTCTGCAGCAAACTACATATTAGGATATTAAAATAAAACCAAAGGAGCAGCTCCTTTATCTCCCTCCATGGGGTTAGTCTTGGTCTAGCGAGACCTCATTTGGAGTAAGCTACTACTCAACAATTCCAGGTTATATGTAGTGCTGGTTACCTGTAGAAAGGTTTGTTAATGCAATGGTGATGAAACATGAAAGAGTGTAGGCCTCAGAAAAGAAGGAAAGGGTTTTATTAATAAACCCAAGACCCCTGTAATCTAATAAAAACCTCAAGGTACACTCTTTGATGGTAAATTAGCAAGATGAGCTGGGATGATATTTTTGTTAAATGATGAGTAAAGTCTCTTAACTGGGAACATAATGTTGCTGTTCATAACATGGTTAGTCTGTTAAGAGTAATGTGAAAAAAAATTTCAAGAGATTGAAAAGCATTTATGACAGAGATGTAAAAAATTAAATCATCCCAAGTTCACAATCGAGGCTCACATTCCTGATTTTAACACCAATCCCCTGGTCCATCTAAATGTAAAACAGAAATGGTAAAGGAAATTAAACAACTGCTCAGTTTTTATATGTTTTTTCTTTGGAAAAGCATTCTGGACAGATAATGATAATTAAATACTTCTTACATTGTTCTCTCAAATGCCACAACCTGTAGAATAATGGACAAATAAGTTACCTGTACAAGCTTCAGGAGCTAACTGCTAGTCTGATGGGTATTTTGTACCACGATAATCAGGCCACAATGACACCTGCTATTTTATAGACAAAGCTGTAACTGAGAGCCAGGTAATGTTTGGGGGTGGAGATAATGTAACTTTTAAGACCAGCTCATACAGTTGGAAATCACACACAGACTTTTCTTCAGAGCAAGCAAATAAAAAACAATTTGTCTGACTGGAGATACTGATCAGAGCAAAAGAGAGAAAGTAGTTGGGTAATTGAAGAGAAGGGGCAAGATGTTAGCATGGGAAGAGATGTCTCCCAATGAAGTGGTGGTTAACTTATCGTCTATGGAACATGGAAAGATTAGTGAGAAGTCATAACTGATGGGTGTTTGCCATCCCACCCTCCCACTTTGGACAGAAAAAGGAAAGGGCTGTCAGTCACTAAAATATACAGCAGAGGTTGGTGCCCTGCCCTTGCTTATACTTGTATGCATCTCATATTCATTATCAAGTGTTATTCCACATTGTTGGCAGTCTCACCAGAGTGTGAGGAAGCTACTTGCCCAGAGTTGTGGGATGCAGGTATTTGCAAGACTTCTGCAGGCTGGACCAGGAAACCCTCAGACTGCAGTATGATGCCTCATGTAATAATAGGAATCTGAAATAGTTAGCACTCTATAATGAATGAGTCAACACTGAACCATTCAAATGCTTTCACCCTATTACAAATACAGAAATACCCATCAATACCTCAAAAGTTTACCTTTCAAGTATACAACATACTATGGTTACAAATAGAGCAAACAGACATCTTACAAGATTGATAATAAATTAAAAAAAAAAAAAATCATAGCTTAAAACCCTCTCTACATTTTTCTGGCTACTCTGCAATTCCTACATTAAATATCTCAGCAATGGTGTTAGAAATTGCTAAGATTTTTCAAGACATATGGAGAATTTGGGTGCCTTGATAGGAACTCTTGAAAGAAGGCAGTTCCCTCTCTCTGCAGTTTGAGTCAATTAAGCAAAGCACCTTGGATCACCAGTCATCCTTCAAAATTCTGGCTGTTCACCACCCCAGCATGTATTTCCATAAAGGGAGAAAAAGATTTAATATCAAAAGGATGTGAATAGGACCACTAATTTGGTCCTGGGATTTGTTTTTTAAAGTAAAAAACATAATGATTACTGCTGGCCTCTTTGCAGGGGCTGTAAGAGATAATTTTCCCTCGTAATGAATCCAACATATCTTGTATCAAAACCTGCATACTTTTCATATCCATCCAGCTGTGCTGAGCAATAAATATGATAATTATGCAGATAAGGTTTAAATAAATTCCTATGCCTAAGGCCAGCCAAATATTTTTTTTTCAGAGCAAAACAGTAATTAACACTCCACAGGGCTGAATGATCACAGTCTTTTGCTCCTTCTCAAGACAGGAAACCTGCATTTTGGCACCTCCCAGGCTGTGTCATAGATATAAATGGGTTAGTGTACTTCGCAGGAAACAGCTCCAGGGATGGTACTTGTGATGGTCCAAAAAAGGTCAAGAACAAGAAGACCTACAAGTTTCTATATTTTGACATTGGAATTTGGGGTGTGCTTCAGGAAAATGTCAAAAGACTTGAAAGTAAAGGGAGAGAAAAGCATAAAATGCCAGTGGAATTGCTCTGTAAAACACAAAGAAGAGGTATGAGCTCAGCAGTAAATGAAGATCTTTGCAATAAACTGAGAAGCTCAAGGGCTTAGAGGTATGATCAAGCTATTGCAACGTAATGAGTTACCACATATTGGCTGATCAGCAGTAACTGCTCCTGTGCACACTTTTAGGTCACAACAAATATGATTAAAATGTGTTTCTCTTAACATCCTTTATTAGGCTGAAGCTAATATGGTTAGTTTGCCACAAATCCAAAGTAAAACATCTATGCAAACTGCTGCAGCTTGAAGAAGCCTGCAAACCATGTCGATTGTGGCTCGGATCTGATAGGATAAGCAAGACCAGCACCTTGTCCTCCTGCATGGTCACTTACCAGTCTATTGCTCCTTCCCCACCAACTTGAGTATCTCTGCCCAGGTACTGTTCTCACCTCCCTCTCTTCTCTCCTGCAGGTCTTTCAGCTGTTTCCTTTTCCCCTTAAATACATGAACCACAAAGATGTCATCACTGACATTGATAAGCTTGGCCTTGGCCAGAGGGAGCTCCAGCCTTTGGAGACGCTTCAGCAGATCCTCATAGGAGCCTCACCTGTCCTCCTGTGCTACAAGTCAGACCCAACACAAATAGTATGATCTCACAGTATCCTGTCAGACCCAACACATTGATTCCCATGTTCTTTAGGGCTAACCCAGAACCTGTCAGTCATCAGTAGCAGGTGTGTACAAAAAGGCCTGAAGTGATCCTTCCAAGGTGAGTAACTGGGAAGAGTCGCCAGTCTCAGATTTTTAATGAGTTTACCAGTCAGTGTTTTCTCTCCATGATCTTTCCTGATGGCTTTTGGAAATCATTGAAACATTGTAATCCCACCAAATCCCCTGGTAACGAACACTCACAGTCTGGCTATGCACTAAGTGGCAGTAATGTTTCTTTAAATTTTTAACCTGCTGTGAGATTCAGATGTTCCTTGGGAAAACTGGTGAATAATCATCCTTTTGCTTTGCTTCTCCACTCACAGCTTTACAGTCGGCTTCTGCAGCACTGCCCCACCACAGCTTTGCCTGGAGGGACAGTGCTGGTGACAAGTGACAGATGGTAGGAGCTCTAAGCTGGGTCTGCTATTGAATCACTGAGAATAAGGAGATGTGGTTCATATTTAACAAGCCTCCATGATCAGTCCTGTGGGAGGTGTAAGAATTTCCCTCTGCTGGATAGAAAAAGGGGAGGGGAGGGGAGGGGGGGGGAGGNGGGGGGGGGGGGGGGGGGGGGGGGGGGGGGGGGGGGGGGGGGGGGGGGGGGGGGGGGGGGGGGGGGGGGGGGGGGGGGGGGGGGGGGGGGGGGGGGGGGGGGGGGGGGGGGGGGGGGGGGGGGGGGGGGGGGGGGGGGGGGGGGGGGGGGGGGGGGGGGGGGGGGGGGGGGGGGGGGGGGGGGGAGGGAAGCCAGACCTGGATCTGGCTTCTGGGTCTCCCCATTGTTCACCCATGGCAGCTCTGCTGCTATCTGACTCTCTCATTTTGCTTGTAATACCCTAAATATCCTGCTAGCACTGAGCAGAGAAGACAGAGGTTTGACCAGACCCTGTCTCTGCATTTTAGAGGCTTACCAATAAAGTTTGAACGTTGGTGCAATTGTCTCAGTCTCCAGAGGAACTGGTTGAAAACCATATGGTTTTTAAACATGTGGAAATTTTGTCTCCCCAGTTACATTCACTGACTCTCTTTCAAAGCCCATTTCTGCAGACACCCCATTTTTCAGAGCCTGGTGGTTCAGACATCCTAGTGGACTCCTTGAGATATGAAGGGAGAAGTACCTCAGGCAGTCCCCGTGTTAGTCAGTCTATACCTGTAATCATCAGCCAACAAAACGCTTCCTGCTAGTGACAACTTTACAGCTATTCTCTTTTTTCCCTTAGACAGGTGTCTTGGGGCTTGTGCCTTCTCCCCAGATGGGTCCCCAAAAGTTCACAGATGTTCTTTTCTTACCTACAAGAAACTAGAACTTAGACAATTCAGCCTGGGAGAAAACTGGAGTCCCCAGAAAAACAAAACCAAAAGACACCCAAAAAAAACCAACCAAACCCCAAACAAGACCAAAAATTAAGCAATGAAACAAAACATTAGCAGTCTTTTATCAGCTTCCCCATGAGCAGAGAAGAGCATCTCCTTTGTGTGGAACAAGAATATTCCCTAAAACCTCAAAGAAATGTCCTTAGCAGGAATAGGACACTTAGAGACTTCATCAGAAGCAGAGCTGAAACATCTCTATGAACTCTTAAACCCAACACCCTTCCTTCTAGGACCCATTTAAGCAGGAAAAGGAAAGACTGGTAGAAGTCTTCTACTTCAGGTAGAAGAACTCAGACTCAAAAATACTATCCAGATCTTGTGTTTTGTAATATTGAGATCTACCTACACTACCAGAAGCTTTAGTAAAGGCCAGAAAATACCTTTGTGGTGGGGTTTTTTGTTGTTGTTGGTTTTGTTTGGTTGGTTGGTTTGGTTTTTTTGTTTTTTGTAGGCTCACTGGTTTCCTGTATCTGTCTTTGAGCTTCTGTTCTCTGCTACAGGGCATCTCTGACCCTCTCACTGCCCTGTATGATTTCATGGCACTCAGACAGAAAACTCAGTGCCAAATCACATTACTTAGCAATTTTCTGCATTAAGCTACCCTGTGCTCATCTCCCTGGACTCAGGCCATCATCCAGTGTCTCCCAGCAGCTTTGAGTCATATGTTCCCACCATCTGACCTTCCCCCACCCTCCCTGGTCTCTTCTTCTCTAGAGAAGCAGGTTAAAACTGAACCCAAGTAGAGTTGGAACTCCCTCCCTTCCAGAGGGCTTACACTACCCATCAACAGAGGCTGGAGTGCAACTTCTAACCATCAGGAAAATGATGTTTTCCTCTCACCAACTGGAATATCAATAGAAATCTGCACATATTTTCCAATTCCAGTATGAAAGCTGATTCCATTTTTCAGTTCAGAGCTTCAGCCTTTGTAATGCCAACAACAACTGAGCAACTGAATCCTTATTAATACCACTCTGTTTCCCTTCTGGTGTCTCAAAAGAAGGAATAATGAGGACCATGCTGGGTGACTTTGCAGCAAGTTCAAAATTCCTGCATAGAGAGGTGGGAGTTACTGCTTGTTATCTCTATAGATGTAAAAATGCAATCAGTGTTGCAATATGAGGAATAAAAACTTGAGTAGTGATGCAAAGAATTAGGTTTTCAGTAAAGAAACAAAATTTATGCTGAGAACATACTCTTCAGGGGTGTTAATTTGAATTTTTTTTTTACATCTAGTCATGATCATTCCCACATTCACAAAAAATCAACCATACCCAGCCTGCACTCTGCAAGTCACAGGAGGGTAGCATCCAATGCAGTAGTTAATTATTGCTGTTGTCTGTTTTTAAGGCTTTCTAAAAAAAAAAAAAGGAACTGGCTTTGTATCAGACCAGTGTTTTGTAGCATTGGCCTTCAGACCATACTCACAGTCCCCCATGTATTACAGCCACTTCCAGAACAGCTTTGTGAGCCTTAGGAACTGTGTTCATTATCATGTAAAAATAACTTCTGTTCCTTAAAGTGAAAGCTACTAGATGCTACTGTAACTTAGCAACATGATGAAGTGCCAACAGTGGTAAAAGAAGCTCCTGAAACCCACCTGCTCCCTTGTTGCTCCTATTTCTTTGCCAAAAGTTTATTTACTGATAAGCGAAGCAAACAGCACATTACTGTGACATGTATGTTCCACATTTACCAACTAATTTTACTCTAGACAAGGAAGTTCCTAAGCAAACAGAAAATTAATAAAGCTCTGTATACACAAGTGAAAGTTGATAAGATCAGTAATATTGTCTTTCAACTGTGTTAATAACCAAACTTGCTATTTGCATGAGAAATACTGAGAAGTAAAAGAAAGCCAAGCTGTATTTAGAAGTGCCAATCTCATACACATTCCCACCTACAACCAAGAGGCCAACCAAGGCTAAAAAATTTATCAAAGCTTTGGTAAGCAATAAATAGTCTTTTACACTGGTAACAAGGGTGAAGACAGCACTGACATGCTTCTCAAAAGACCACAAGAAATGACCAGTAAATGGCAGAGGTTTCTATGGAAAGGCTTCCATTTAGGACGTGGAAGGCTCTTTCACCTTGATTTCTTCAATAAATCTACCTCTGTGTGTGCCACAGTTGCACATGATGATGGTTACAGACCTGGCACCCATATTTTCAGAGCCTCTCATGTACAGGCTCATATTTCTTGGCACTGGGCTTCCCCATTTGGAGGGCATCAGCATAGCAAGGGAGGCAAAACTACAGATACCACCAGCACATAGGACCCTTGTCTAGCAGACACACCTAATGGTTTTGGCTGCCAGCCTGCCCTTCTTGCTCTAGATATTCAATTAGAGACACTCAAGTGGTTACCTGATCTACTTTTCCTGTGCAGATTCTGTCCCTTTCCTATCTGGTCCTTGGGCTTAGTAATACTACAGAATCTGCCTGGAAATCAAATCACTCTTGCATGCGTTTGGAGATGATGACTTTGAGAAAAATTTTGCTTTGTTAAATAATGCACAATAATTCTACATGAGTTTATTATGGTATCATAGAATCTCAATCAAGTTCTATGGTATATTCTGCCTCTTCTTGAAGCAAAATGTAATGGAAGGTGCTGGACCCATCTGCTTCCTGTCAGGGTAGGACCAGACACCTGTTAAAATCAGCTCCTACACAACAAACACCACAAGGTACAATGGGTTCCTTTATCTGCAGCCTAACAGACAACTTTATCTGAGCTGTGCTGACAATGGTCTGAAGGCAGGCATTTAGAAAAATCTCACCATTATCTTTCAGTCATTCATTCTGCTTTGGCATGATCAAGTCCAGCTTCGTCTGAAAGGCAGAAAAAGAAGGAGCAGCAACAGCCATACCTCAGTCTTCTCACTAGGAACCAAAAGGACCTTGGGTGCCTCCCATCTGTTTGCATTTCCTCCATTTTATCCAATTGAAGTCTTTGGTTTTTTGTTTTGTTTTTTTTTTTTAATTGCTGATGCCCTCCTTAGAAAACTAGAAAGTGGTGTAGAAATGAGCTGTATCCCTATAAGGATGTCTGCACATGGAGCAGCTTCCTGATCTCCAGTTGTTATCCAGAAACAACAAACCAAACCTCAAATGATCTCTAAAAACAGCAATCTCCATACTCTTTCAGAAAGAGAGAATGCTACAACAGCTACAAAAGTGCTTTACAGCAAACATCTTCCCTCAGACTTTCCCATGCATGGTCCTGTCTTTTTTCAGTTTTAGGTTATTCCTCCCAAGAAGCAAACAGTAACCCTTCCTTGCTCACAGCTCAAATGACCAGACAGATGGAGACTCCAAAATAATTCTTGCTTCTGAGAAGCATTGCTAACCTACAAACTCAAAACATACCCCTTGTATACCATAGGAGTGCTCATAAATATGCTGTATAGCCACGGGCTAGTTATTTAACCTCTCAAGAGAGGTAAAAATCTTGAAGTTAAAAACAACCAAAAACCGACAACTCAAGAATTTAAATTACTAGCCTGCGGTATGCAGCAAAGTTGAGTACCAGGAGCCTGCGAACAGAAAAATTTTTAATAATTAAAAAATGTACACATTCTTAATGGATCCACTAGTTCACAAGCAGGAAAAACAACCGGTTTGTGACCAAGCATTAAAATAACCTCTGTTTTTCCTGTGTAGACAGTCTCATACATAGATTATGCTCCTGTTTCCTTTCTCTAGTTTTGCTTCCACCCTCCCCAGCCCCCCATATAGGACATATCTTTAAAACGTGCAGCAAAAAGGACCTTAAACCTTCAGCAGAAGTGACACCTTTATCTTTCCTTAATTCATACTGCTTGTATCAGAACGGCTTTTCTAAGGTTTAGATGAGGAGATATAAATGTAATCTCTCTGGAATGAAACTAAGATACCTGTGGGTTCTTATGGTTTCCTGAGGAAAACAACTCTTTCATCCTTATCTATGTATTTCTCTGCTAATTAAAACGCATAGATGACTTTAAACAATATTTACCCAAGGGGCCTTCAGCAGTGCTCTTTCACGGTTAGAAAATGAAAAATATCAGTGGAAGATTTTAAAGATGCCACATACAGAAGACAATCATTAATATTTCTGAAGAGCATATCATCAAAGCAGGATATTAACACTGCAGGTCTATCTGTACAAAACTATTGCCCAACTAAACACATGACAAGAAGTGAAATCAGAAGCAGAGATAGACACAGAGAAAGTATTTAGATCTTGTCGGCTGTTGTGGAGAGCTAAGTAATTCAGTGTCAGAATTTGCATTTGTCCCTGGGTATTCCCAACAGCAAAAACCCTGCAGCAGTGAGACAAAATTATCCAAAGCAAACTGGGAAGGTTTGCAGTGCTGCTAGTGATGATTCTAACATTCAATTAGAAGGGTAGGCAGCAACAACAGCAGCACCTTGCTGATGAGGCAAATCTTTCCCAGGCTGAAGGATAAAAGAGTATTTCTGAAGTCTGTTCATGCAAGAGATTTTACAAAGCCTAACAACAACAAACTAAAGTACAACAAGCTCTCCTAATACCCTTTGCTTCTGAAGGCCTCAGATCAGCCCAGAAACATTAATTATGGGTGTGAACCCACAATTACAAATGAGTAATCAAATCTTTCTGATTTTCTGCCTATCAGCCACCATGCCTTCATGGTGTTTTAAGATCATGCATTTTACTCTGTGTTTGCAGTAGATTAGAGCCATGCATGTGGTAAGTTGATTCAGCACCAATAACAAGCAGGAAATCATGAAGTACAGGGACTCATATGCTTGCACTATAGGCATCTCTGTAAAATGGTGAGAGCCCTGAAAAAGTCACCTTTTGCCACAGGGTATGCTTCATTATTTTTTTTTTTTACCTTTGCACTACATGAGTGGCTCTAAAACATGTGAAATAATCCTTACTTATGATATACCATTTTTATTATGTATATCATTCTTATTTTGACATATCATTCTTATTATATTGTACTGCCCTTGTACCTAGCACTCACATACCCTTTCTCTCAGACACCGAATTATCTCAAAAGCCATGCCCTGTCCCCAGACAGGGGGTCAAGGGTGCTACACGTACTGAGGGAACATGTCTGTATTTTAATACCCTACCTATGTCTTGTGGCATTCTATACTTCTGAGAGGAAAGAAACTTTGGACAACCTTTGGACCCTGCAAACTGAGGGCAAACCAACCAGCAACGCAAAACTTCTGCCTGGACAGAGGGGATTTAAAAAATGCTATAATCTTCAGTGCAAGTTACAGAAAAGCAGATATCTGATAGGGCTTGACTTCTAAAAAATGGAATCCATTTTGGCATCCAGAATCAACTGACAGCATATATGCATTCACTCCCACTGCTCAGCCAGTGACTGGTGCATACAGATCAAGGGTGTTCAATATCCAAATGCTAATATCTTCATAGACTATGCAAGTACAAATTTGCACCTACAAGGACCTGGAAGCCACTTCATTTAAATTTTAACAAATGTGGCTGAGAGAAAGGAAAGAGGGAGAAGCAACATGAGTATTCCAGGGTGCGCATCTTAAAAGCTTTGGTGCAGCTGCACAGCTCCAATTAAATTCAAATAGGAGCCTAACATCTAAAACCCTTAGCAATGCTCCAAAAAGTCTAAGGGTTTGATGCTTTTATTCAGAAGAAGCCTTCATAGAAGAATGAAGCACAGTCTTTCCTCACTGAAAGAGAGGGCTGAAGAGAGCAGGAAGGGAAGCAGGAAGTTGAGAGTAGATATTGGCATAAAGATTTGTCCGGTGTCTAAAAGGCCACGCTGACAATATTTGTAATGGAAATGATTCAAAGGTCAGCCTTTGGCTTTTCTGTTATCCAGCATCAAAGATGATTCAGAAATAGTTTCCATTTTCTTTGAACCAGCGAAGCCCAACCAGACGAAGAAAGCTCCTGAATAAAAGGATCATCCACTGATCCAATTCTAATCAACGCAATGCTAATTCTCTTACCTCCAGCAGGATTAATCTAATTGAATGAACAATTGGTTTCATCTTTTGGAAGCACCAAGCCCAGATGTCTTCGGACATGCATGTATTAGTACTTCACTGAGGATCAATAGTATGCTTTTGAAGATGTTCTCCTCATTATCTCCACTTGCCGGCCTTGGTTCCCATCATAGCCTGTGCTTGGAGCACCCCATTTTAATTTGGGATAAAATTACACTGGAAGATGCACTTCAGCATCTCACCTACTACCCATCAGCAAACGTGGGACAACAAACCAGACAAACTACATCTTCCTGAAGTAAGTCCTCTGAAGTATGTGTAAAGTGGGGCCTGGACTTCCAGCACCATCTTGCTCTACAGATGTGTTCCTGATGAAATGTAGTCCTTGTTAATGCAGGCATAGCCTTCACGCCTTCTTGATCATGGTCATGCACATGTCCATAGTCAGAGAGAGTTTAAGTTAAGAATCTACTTGTGACCGTGTTGATTTTTTAAAAATTTCAATTATAAAAGACCACTTAAATTAAACTATTTCTAATATAAATCATACAAACTGGCATATTCCTCTCAACCTCAGATGTAATAAGTGGCAACTTTTATCTCAATATTTTTGTTCTGAAAATGTTTTCCTATGCTACCATTTTAAGTAACTTATGTTACTTCATGAAATGCCTGTAGCCTTGCATCTATGTATCATTATTTCAAGTTGTCATATCACATTCCACGACTACTGATGCCATGTCAAATAACTGTGGAGCAAAACCAGCACTTTATCATTAAGGGCAGCTGCTATTCCACACAAATTGAAATATCAACATACTGCAGAAGGGCTCCAGATACTGAACAGTTATTTCTGAAATTAGTACACCAAATGCTTATCCTTATTTGCATTCAAAGTGTTAATGTGTATCACTTCAACACAAACCTATTGAGGGGTGGCAAGACATTGGAAGAGGTTGCCCAAGGAAGGTGTGGATTTCCCCTCCTTGGAAGTGCTGAAGGCCAGGTTGGATGGGGCCTTGAGCAACCTGATCTAGTGGGAGGTTCTAGGGGGGATGGAACAAGATGACCTTTAAGGTACCTTCCAAGCCTAGCCAATCTGTGATTCTGTGATATGCAGGTATGCTCATAAAACAGAAGGCATTTCTTTTAAAGAAACAGAATCAAATATTCAGTGTATGTTTTATGTTTAGTTTGTCTGAACAAAGAGCATGTGAGAAAAGGTCATATTTTAAAGATGTCTTTTGCACCACAAGGTCCATGCAGAAATTACAGAAATAGTCAGCAGTAAGATTCCACACACTGTAGTAATTGGTTATATTTCCATTTTTTCTCTGTCAATTGCTCAAGTGGAGTTGAAGAAAATAGGATTCAGAAAATAAATATCTTCATTGTCAAAAGGGTCATAAATTCCAGTTCCCTTAGAAACCTTAGTCCTGGGGCCTTAACTCAGGTTAAATTTATGCTTTGGAAAACAAAAGAAGGAGGATTTCTGCTGAAATGCTCACATGCATGCATGACAGTTTCCAAATTTTTTTTGTTTTTGCAAGTTAGAGGAAGAAAGATAAAGTCTGTCTATAACAGAAAACATAAGCTAGGATAAAGTCCAAGAGAATTCACTGACATCAAACATTGTAGATTACTCCTCTTTCACCTTTTGAGTAAATAAAAATGTCAGAAGAGATCAAATACATTATATTATGCTGTAGTGGTAATGTAGTGCCTAAGAGTCACTGCGAAAATAAGCTGGGCAGGGACTGCATGAAGCATCACGTGCTAATCCCATTCAACAGGGACGTGCTTTGGTGTACACAATGTCTCCTGAAGTATTACAGCCTTCAGTGTGGTTACAGGTTGGAGGAAGAGCTATAACATTGCCTCTGCACAACACATTCAGAGGCTGAACAATAGCAACATCTGTGACTGGAAGACAAGACATACCAAAATCCTCAGACAGAAATTAAGGAAAACCTGAAGTTATTTTTGTTTACAGGAGTAAACAGGCTACGAATATATAGCTTAAGTTTATCTTTGCTTTCCTACTGGATGGGGAAAATCAAGTACTTTGATTGTAAGTTCATGAGGGCATGGAAGTAGTTTGCATAGGAAATAAACAAGAAACCAAAGCAGAAGGAAACTCAGAACAAGAAGAATTTACAAAACAACAAAAGGCAATGTGATCATACTGTGGAAAAGCAGCTTTCACAAATAGCTTGACCTCTCACTTTTGCTTTTTACATTCCAAGTTCAAACTGTGGGCAAACAGCATCACAGTAACAGATCCTAAAACCTGGTAAGACATTTCTCTTGCAGGGAGAAAAAAAGGACCAGCACCCTCCCTCTCCAAAATAATTCAAACCCAGCACTCCAAAGCAGTAGTGACACACAGCAGGCACTATTCCCCATCAGGGCTCTCTGGGTACAAGTTCTCCTTTCCCCAGACACTGGGACATGCTAGTGGCACCCAGTTGGGTGTTGCCATCCTCAAATAGGGACACATGCCAATGTGTTTCAGCCCTTAAACTACTGGAAAGTATTTTCAGACCATCAGCAACATTACCACGAATTTTGTAACAAAAAAATTCAAGAGCTACATGGGCTGGCTGGCAAGAGAGATGACCCTGATTCATCCTTTTTTTTTTTTTATATTGGATTAGAAAAACACTGATTAAAAGCCCGCCTTATGTGTCAGCTTAAGGTAACTTACTTTTGCACTTTCTTTCCCAGTAGACAGCAACCCTACCTTTGAAGATAGCCATTCATGCATAAAATCACTACTAGAGACCATCTATCTGATGAAAAGTCTGTTCCTTAATAATTTATATAACTTGATCTACTTCCAAAGGTTAGCATTACATTAAAATTACCGTTCTGAATAGGTCAGCCTGTTACTTAAAGATAAATTACTCTACTTGTTACTATTATAGTTTTGTGTTTTGATAATGACAGGCTTTTTATTCTCATGCTTTCCTCTCCCTTCTCAGAAGGGGCACATCAAAGTATTACCATGACCTACCTTGCCCATGCCCCCCTCTAGTTCAAATTTGATTCCTTTTGACTAAGGCAGTATAAATATCTCCAGATTACAATCTTTTACCTTTTACCTCTGCTTTTAGCAGAGGCTTAGGGAAGACTCAGCACTCCAGGATGAGAAGATAAATCAGTTATGTATGACAGGACCATGTTAAACTCAAAACTTTGTTATGCTGTGTGTGAACTAAAATGCTGCATAACCGATACCATTATATTCATTGTAATTAAAGGATAATTTCTGCTCCCCTCTAGATAAAAGCAATGAAATGACAGTGTTTAAAGAGGAAATGCCAGGCAATGCAAATTTGCACACCAGATTAGTGCATCAGTTTGTTAGCTTTGCAGTAGCAGGATGAAAGAAAAAGCAATCTTGGAGTCTGTGGACCTTTTATGTTAGCTGCAGGAGTACAGGTGTCCGGGAGCAGCATCCAGCACTGAGTCAGAAGAGCATTGACATCCCTCCCAGGCACAGAGCTGCTCTCAACTATGATATTGTCTGAGAAGAGGAGAAAGCCCCACTCTGCACAGAGATGATCCAGACAGGGAAACTGAAATGGAAATCAGTCATTCTGCAGAGCAGCAGCATGCAGCAATCCTAAGGGATTTCCCTAAATTGTGCACCTGACTCAAAAGCTTCAGTGGAATTACTAGCTCTGCTTTGCAGATAAAAATCAAATAAGAATCTGCATGACCCCTTGGAAACACAGACCCAGAGGTCTACTGAGAAGCCAATGTATTAATGAAATTGTTCCTGGCCTGTGTACTGTGGTCTCCTCAGAGTTAACAGAACAAACTTAGAAATAATACATGCACTTCAAATACGTTTTACTGGGGCCCCTTCTGAAGTACATGCATGCATGGATGGATAGAATATATGTCTATCAAGAATAAGAAGCCATCCTTTACAACACTAATAATACAAATACAAGTATTTCCACCCTCAAGTTCCAGGTGCAGTTATAAGCACTTATCCATAAGCAAATTATTCACTGTGATTGCTGATAAACAAATCAGTTATTGTTAAGAGACCAGTTAGAGACCAGCCAACTCCAGATAAAGTTCAAAATCTCTTTTTTAGATGCCAGCTGGTAGAGAAGAACTCAGTGTACACACATGAACTGCTATCAGAGTCTTGATATGCAAGTGCTTTTCTCATCATGGTCTGTTTGGTATGCATAATGCAACACGGGATTTATAGAAAATTTTGACACTTCTGCATGTAATAACAAACCCCCTCTAATATTCAGTCTGCCCAGCTGCATTTAAAAAAAACCAAACAAACAAAACCAACCTTCTCCCCCACAACCAACCCAAATTAAAAGAAAAAAAACCAACTTACCATGAAAACATCTCTAGCATATATTCTAGGTTCTCCTTGCTAATCTGTTCTAGCAAAAGCTAGACAAGACAAATCCTGATGCCTACAATCCTCCCACTTCTTAGCAAGCAATCCCATATTTCTTGGATCTAGAGCCTGTTCTAATTCTCCTTGATTGTGGCCTCACCTTTGCCACAGCTCTTGCTGTGTGATGATCTGCGTTTGCTCACTGGTTCTGTGATCATGCAGAGGCCACACAGCAGGATCATTATTGCTTTAACAGTCACCAAATCCAATCAGTTCTAGTGCTGGAGCTGGCAAGGCAGGCTCCTGTTTCTTTGTCACCCTCTCAAATGCCAAGGCACAGAGATGCCAGTGCTGTTCACTTCACCCAGAGCCAATTGCATTAGCCTTCTGCCAACCTAGGGCCTTATCTGCTACCAGGAATTAATTCTTGTTTTGCTGCAATGCACAACCAAAGTTTTATCACAATTTGTCTTTCGGCGATGCATTTGGTCTTCTTTATAATTATCCTTTGGAGCCTGCAGTTTTGGGAACTGCTCTTCACTCCTCTGCTTCCCCCACTTCCCTCATTTTGATGCAGAGGCAAATACCAACTTTTCCACCCCATCCCCTCCTGTACATGCAATTTGAAATGATCACAGCAGTGCTCAGTGCTTAGATAATCTGGCACAGAGGGTGGGAGATAAACTGGCAGGCTGACAAACATGCAGCAACGTTAGTTTCTTCACTTTGTGGAAAGTTTATTTGCAATAGCTTCCATGTGATCTTACTTGATTTGTCTGTCTGCTTTCTGTTCATCATTTCAAGTAACTGAGCAGCCCAGTGCTATTCTGTTTCACAGAGCAATTAGGAAAACAATGCAAGCTGTTGTCCCACAGAGCCTGCCAGGTCACTGCCTGAGTGCCCCTCAGTGGGTAATCCTGAGATGGGGGACACACCTGGAGATAGCCAGAAGTCACCATCAGTGCAAGAAATTCACTGTACTCTTCCATTCAGGTCTATTAACATCTAGATCTTTCTATGAAAAGTGGTGAGAAGGGTGTTAGGGAAGGAGGCTTGGAGAAAGACTCCACCAGGAGTCTTGCAGAAAGGATGAATTTAGAGTGTTTAAAGAAAGAAGGAAAAAGATTACAGGAGGAAATCTCACAAGGTCCCCTTGAGGACCCAGTTGGGGTAGGCTGACTCAGGGCTGCAAGTTAAAGATTTGTAAACTGAATTCCTATTGGTTCACAGGTTAGCAATCCCTGTTTATTTCTCTGCAGAAGACAAAAATCTAGATGTCTTCCAAGATGAGTCTCAGCAGAGCCTCCCTGGTAAACAGCAAGTCCAACTGCTTTGAAGTTTGTGAAATCTAGTTTCACTGAAGTGTTACCAAATGATAATGGGCTGAACCATGCAAAATTCTGATGCTGACCCAGTTTTACCAGGAATGGGTTTCATTGCCTGCAGTACAGAAGTATTATTGCCTACGTTACTTAAGTGAAGATACATAGAGTAAAAGTGCACCAAAAATTAAATTTAATTAAGCATAAATTACAGATGTGCAGAGTATTTTGGCTGTACCTATTTGCCTTCTTGATCCTTTTTTCAACCTTTGAACAAAAATCCTAGTTACCGGCCACCCCAAGAAGCTATGCTGTAAGTTCACTGATAATAAGAATTCTTTCCTCTGTGGCACAAGGAGTTGCAGATCCAACTCCATTATGTCTGTAGTTACACACACACACCCCCCATGCAGTTTCATAGAGAATCATATGGCCTTAATAGGTAGGTGATCCTCAAAGCCCTCAAAATAGTGATCATCATACCATCTTGCTTTTATTTCCTGGTGCACTTAATTTCACAGCTGCACACCACATAAATGTTGGGGAAAAGGCCATGTTCCCACTCATGATTTCTGTTTCTCTGAGGATGTTTTGATGCAACTGTCTCAGCCATTCCACCTTCAAATGGTCTCTTTCCACAGATGACCAGTCATCCAAAACACCAGAGAGATTTTAAGCCTCCTTGATCTAGGAGAGGTGGATGGAGAAAGACATGATGCAGGCAAATGCCACGTTTGTATCACTGGCTGAAACACTTCTGCCAGGATAAATTATTCAGTATCTAACAGACTTACTGATACAACCCTGAGCTGAGCTACCCTCAAAAGATCAGCCATCCGTGGCTTTCTCACAAAACGTGGAGGGATTTAATGTCAGGGGGCATTAAACTCAGGGGCAGGAGAAAGGAATACCCACGCAGCCTATGGAAATCCATGATATTACCAGTAACGTCCATGTTTTGCTTCACAAAGAATTGTCCATAACACTTCTCTCAACAGTGGTATCTGTACCAACAAGGAAGCCCTGACAGACTAAGAAGGCATCCTGCTCAAGTCTTTGCTGTGTGCTAACAGAAAATACCAGACCATGTCATTTCTTTTCCCATAGACATTATTACTGGTAAAATACAAAAGAGCAGAAGCAACATGACCAGCTCACACCTTCCATCCTGGTCTTACTGCATCTTATCACATGGAGTTTTAGAGAATACCAGAGTGGTAGCTGTTCCCTGAGCTGTCCCTCCCTGTACTCTGGATCTGCAAGTATAGATATAGCAGGACATAATAATCTCCCTTCACCTGCACAGCCTCACCTCCCATCTGCCTGAAAGAAAAGATACTGGCAGGTCCTGGTCAGGTTTTGCCCTCCTTATTCCTCTTAACTGGCTTTGTGCTAGAATCCATTTTGGGGGTAATAGAATGGAAAATTGAATAAGACCTTTTTTAAAGGTTTGTTAATTAATTTATTCCTAAAAGACCTCAAGGCACAAGTTTTCCATCAAACACCAGAACAGGCTTTGTTAACCAGTACTGACCTATGACTTTTACTAGAAAAGCCAAGATGCTACTTTTCTGATGCTTCAGTGCCTGTTTACACATCCTGGTCATGTACTGTCCTTACAGATCATCTAACTGTCTTCCCCATTAATAAGATTGGCACCAGCAAAGACCCTATCAGAACTTACACACATCCTAAACTTCCTACGTATCAAGATACGAGCTTTGCAACTGCAAGATACAATAGACCAAAAGTCAAAGTCCTCCATTTCACCACAGCTTTCAAGAATATCTAGATATACAGAAACATGCACTTCTGTTTGTTCATTTTGGAAGTTAAATTAAAAACCATACCCCAACCAATCTTTATTAGGCATAAGAATACTCTAATATCTTTTAAAACAAAGGCTGGTCTTCCCAGGACACACAAGAGGTTACAGAAGCCTGCAGAGGTTGCAGACAATTGCAGTGTCATGATGAGCCCAGACAGTAAGAACTAGCTCATAAAGGCACAGAAGGCCACATAAGAAGCATGTGGCTTCAGAGATCAGAGCCTACATCCCTCTTAACTAAGCATTAACATCACTCATAGTGTTACAGCTGGAACTCCAGCCACTCAAAAAGCTGTGTCACTGGATTCTTAGCCCAAATACAGCTGGGTCTGCTCTGACCACGAAGTGCAGGGGAAGGTAATTTTATTTTTTATTCTGTTGGATCTGTCCTACTACAAAGAAAGGGTTTTGGCCAGGCACTGCCCAGAAATGCTTCTGTCCCCAGCACAGATCTAAAGACCACCAGAGAGACAGCATAAAGCAAACTACTTAAGCAAGAAGACCGCAAAACAAAAAGGAAAGAAAACCAAATCAGACTTCTGTGGATGAGGGGTTAGCATTGAGAGACTCTGAAGAGGCTACTGAAGAGAGATTTGCCTCAGCCAGAGTCCCCTGTGCCTTACTGGAAATGAACATGTCAGCAAACACAGTGCTCAGCAGTGCCCAGCTCAGCACAGTACTCATCCATTATTGAGGTTTCATACAAGCATACACTAATTTTAAAGCCTATAAGGTTGCTCTTGGGAGTTGAAAGATAAAATCTCTGATATCACGGCAACAGGAGGATGAGGGAATTAGAGAGAAGCAATCTGTAGTCTCTTTTAAGGGAGGCAGGAAAAGAGGCACCCTCCTCCCAACACACTACAACAAAACCCTAAGGGAACTGGTGCCACTGGTGTGCTTGATCCATA
The DNA here is from genome assembly GCA_038090715.1 of Florisuga fusca. Taxonomy (NCBI): domain Eukaryota; kingdom Metazoa; phylum Chordata; class Aves; order Apodiformes; family Trochilidae; genus Florisuga; species Florisuga fusca. Next base: position 6,484,422 of record JAAWXA010000026.1, on the reverse strand, counting down.
CACTCTGCCTGTACAGGAGCTATGAGCAGCACAAGGAGCAGCTGCAGCAGACAGGACCACTTAGAGAAGAGTCCCATGTGAGCTTTCCACCATCCAATGCTGCCTTCTGACACTTGGAGATTCTGCATCCTGTCACCTGGAGGAGATCCAGAGCAGACACAGCATGCCCTGGCTGGTGTAAGTGCCAGGGAAGCCAGAGATTAAAAATGAAGAGGAAACCCATATTCTCTTTGGAGAAACCTAAAGGTTAGAGGCAGCGGGATGTTATGTCTGCAATTCTGATCAGCAGAGCTGCCTGCTGATCAAAACAGAGAGACATTCCTTCTCAGTCACCTTTTCTGCTGTCCTACCTACCCACTCTGTGATGAGAACAGGTCAGATGACATATGCAGATGACTAATGATGTCAGTGATTAAGAAGGTGGCTGATTTGCACATATAAAGTCCTTGCAGCTCTGCTATGAACCTCAGCTTCTCCTGCAGTCAAGTAACTTGTTTACCATCCCTGCAGCAATGATTTGTCTTTCTATCAGTGAATTCTCTGCATGCCTCCCTTCTCACTGTCTGGAGGTTGCTATCCTCAGTCCTAATCAAGAACTTGCAGGGCAGATAAGGTGCTCAGATGTAATCCGAAACTCTTAAGTTGTTGGGAAAAAAAGTCTGGTAGAGGAGGTCAGGTCAGGATGAAGCGAGATGAACTTTTTCAAACCTTTTTGTATAATCTTTCTTAATATGATAATTCAACAGGTGTCCAGCACCACACAATCTACTCAAACTTATCTTTTCCTCTATAACCTCTCCTAGTACTTGCCAGATTCAGAGGCTTGCTAACATTTACCTCCCCAACTTGTTTTTTTTCCAGGTTGCAGCATCCCCCATTAAAATGCAAGATTTCCAGCTGCTTTTATTCATAAGAGTAATTTTCATTAGATAGTATCTTCCATATCCTCTACCTGTTTCCTGTGTAACTATTTCTTACAAATCTTATGTGGGCTGTTCAGTTCAAACACTGACCCTGCCAAGGTCAAAGACCTCCTATGGCTCAGCAGTGCTGGATGCCAATTCTTTTTCATTCCTTCTCACTAGAAGTAAGAGGCAGGAAAAAAAATATTCTCTCATTTTTCAAACAGTTTCATTCTGCTAGAGCTCTACTACCACCCTTCAAATGATGGCAACTGCTGGTAATTGAAAAAAAGCAGAAGAGCTTATGACTCCATGTGAGAGCAATTGCCCCTTATTTATAAAGATACAGATTCTGCTACATCCCTATACACCATGGGCAGTACTCCATGCTTCCATTTTTCCTAGGAAAACAGGACCACTCAGACATAAGATGCATGGCAGACTTTGCCAGCAATTTGTCAAGGCAAAGCAAGCAAAAGATTTTATTGGTATAATTTTATTTCCAGTTAAGTTCCATAAAAATCAATCTCTGGGAAGTTTCAGTAGCTGATGTCTGCATTTACAGGCTAATGCAGTCAGTGGGCATAGCTTGAAATAGATAGCAGTAAAAAGACATAGCAGCAATGCAAATTGGACTGAATAAGAAAATTATACCCTGAATCATACAACTGTAAAAACAGCAAAGGCAGAGTGAGTGAAACTGAGACACCTCAGCTTAAACCATGGTTTGTAAATGTCATGGAACCAGACAGAGTGACAGAGCAACACTGGAGAAGCAACAGCCTTCCTAGGAACTTGCTACATGCTTTTATAGTTTAATTTGTAACCAGAGAAAATGTAAGCCTCAATCTATAAAAAAAAAGCTTATGTACACAATGATCTGTAAACTACATTTTAAAAATTTCTAAACTTAATTTTTGTAGATGAGCTTGGGTTTTTGATGTAAAAAACAAAACAAACAAAACAAAACACAAAAAACAAACAAAAAAACCCAAACACCAAATAGGTCTTTTCAAGTATCCAGGTACAATTTACTCTGCATTCCACAAATCCACTTAATCAGTTCAAACTAGAACCTCAATCCTTTTGTTTTCTTTGTGGATAAAGAAGAGGATGCAAATATGCTGCAAGTTTTCATGTACCATCCCTGCTGAGTCAGCATCACTACAGAGCATTTAAAATTCAACCTTTCCATTTAAACATGAAACAGAGTTTTGAGTGGGCTTTTTAATAGTTTATGTCCCATTTTAGCTGCTGCCTAGAGCTTAATATCTGGAGCATAAACAATGGGGCAAAAATCAAAGTCAGAGGTATTCTGCTAACTCTAATTGTATTTATATTTCAACTAAAATCAAAACACAGGGAATTTGAAATAAAAGATATAATTCTCAAGACACCCCACAGCCCATAAAGGAGATGTAGCAGTCAAACTGTGCCTGCTGCTGCTGTGGGGCTGAGTGGGACCATAAGAGGTTGCATGTGAGGAATTTTCTCCTCATGAAAGCCTAGAACTGGCTTAATACCCACAAAAAGTTCCTTTGTTGCAAAGATTACTAAATATCATATGGAAGAATCTGATTTCACTTCCCAATCTATGCATGAGAGACAAATAGAGGTATGAACAAATAAAGTAAACGAGCTGCAATGATGTTAGGCAAATGAACCATCCATCCAACTAACAGCCCTTCAGCAAGGCAGAAGACCTCTCTGTGAAATTAATTCCCTTCTGGATTATTTCCTCACAAAGCAATACCAAAAATCCATATAACATTTAAGCAAAGGGATATTGGATTTGACATATCAATAATGATAGTGTTTGTCTACAGAGTTAAGGTCACTACTAAAGACCCAGCTGAGAAAAGTAGGTGCATGTGGAAAGGGGTTAGATAGCAAAGGGTAGCTAAAGGACATTAACATCGAAGAAAATAAAATATATTAAGAAATCACCATGGTGGAAGTAGTCCCACAGGAAACAGCAGTTAGTTCACTTTCCATTGGTAATAAGACACCCAGTAAAAACCTGCAGCTGACTGGTGGAGTTTTGTTTTGTGGATTTTTTCTCTAAACATAAAGATCAATTGACAGATCACATAGTCTGGACACCTCAAGGCAGGCAGTGTATAGAATAACACTTCTAGGTTCAAACTTCAAACTACAATCCCACCAACTGCCAAGCACTTCCAGACGTGCCCATTGCAACTCCCCAAGGTGGCACTGATATCTGACTGGAGATGTGTTACTGAGACAGACCCCAGAGTTACATTTCTAAAGAAAACCCATCCAGTGAGATGAGCTACAGCGGCATGCACACAAATTTACTTCTAGGAATCCACTACAATGGGGTGGCATCTGTACTTGGATGGTGTCATGTGCTGTACCTCTTCATGTGGTGAGGGTTGTAAGTCACCTGTGCTAGACCTTTTCTTTCCAGATGTAATAAAACCAGAGGAAACATGTTCTTTCACAAAAAAATAACCTGCTAAATTATATTTTTGTTCAATTCAACTTTGGTTGTACAATGGGTTAATATTATTGTACCACACATACTGAATGAGCATGTACTGGTATCACAAAATTGAAGCTAATATGCTATCCCTCTCCCTCTCTCACTACTGCACAGAATACCTAAGCCACTTCAACCAAAGAGCAGCTCATATCTACAGCTTACCTCTGGAAAAGTGCCAAATCAAATATGCTAACAGAAGAGAATCGAGAGAATGCTCTCCTGTCTCACCAAAGCCTCACTCCAGAACCACTCATTTTCCAGCATCTCCAGCTGGTGGAGCAACCAGCCAACCCAAAACACTCCTATTCCGTCACAGGGCAGTTTGGATGCAGCTTCCTTTGCACCTAAAATATCTCAAAGTGGACTACCAGCACTACTGTGCTTCCACCAACAGAAAGGAAAAACTTCCTAAGACTAAACTCCTCCCTGTCCCCACACAGTGTTTCCTATGCCCTGATACACTGCACACTGCCCTGTGTTTTTGCAGGCAATAGACTTAGGCAAAGTTTTGAGTACTGCAAATGCTATAAATGCAGAAAAACAGCTCATTTCCTCTGCTGCTTTCACTTACAGCCCCCCACCCCTGATTTGGAGATGTTCCTCTGAGATGCAGTTCTGCCACCAGCTGCAGTGGTTGTGCTGGGATCACAGTGTGCTGATCCCAGACTAACACCGTGAGCCCCACTCAGCACTTCACCAGCCTTATGCAAATCTTGCTTCATGTTTTCAGAGACAGGTAACTGCAGGATCTCCAGCACCAAGCTGAAAAAAATGAATTACCTAGCACTGTAAAGACACAGAAATAATTCCTGCACCACTGATTGCCATTCAGACTCTTTTTTGCCTCCTCCAGCATGGAAGTACTGAATTAAAGCTGTAACAACTACAGCTCTCTCCAAAGGCGTTCTGCAAAAACCCTGAAGATATTAAGTAGGCAAGCAAGGATTACTTAGGCTCATTTTGGGAGACTTTCTTAATCCTGAGAGCTAGCAGAGCTGCACAAAGCAGCAGACAGAACAATCAAAATTCAATTCTAACAGATAAGAGCTCCTCTCACCTACAAACTCAGCCTATTTCAACATGATCTCACTGAACTGTTTCACACTCAAATCCTGCTTTGCTTCTGTCTTAGGTCATGTTCCTTTTATACTGTGTTGGCTGCCTTCATTCTTTATTCATTGTACTTCACCACCATAATGATTTTTCTTGGCAAAGTTTTAGGTGATTGCAGCAATCCTACATTTCTACTAACCTGATGCTAGAAACTGATGAACAGCAGTGATCACTGTTGTACAGGTGCCCTCCACCTGGAGAAGCTGCACCACTTATAACAGGGAGAGCATGGTGGTGGCAAGCTAATTGTTCTGAGTCAGAACCTGTTTTTAAAATTTTTAATCTGTAATTCACCCATTCTGTGTAAGAAGTTCAGGAATGCTCTCCTTATATACCTGCCTACATCCATGCAAAAACATTACATTGTGCTATCTGTTGGTTTAAGTGAACAAAAGTCCCTCATACCCATCATTTCTACTCCAGAATCAGCTTTGGGTTTATCACCCCCTGCAGCAAGGTTACAGCAGTGGTGATAATAAGTCCACAGGGTTTTATACCTGGGGTGCATGTTGCACAATTGGCTGCATTTCCAAAGAGGTTTCAAGCCAGTTTCTGAAGTTCCAAGCATTATTCTCTATATCTGTAGGTATTTGCTCATGCAACCTTCTTTCATGCTTCCATTTCTGCAAAAGCCTGTGCTTCAGAGCAGGGACAGAATGGGGAGCACTGCTACCAACACAGAGCCTGGCAAGGCAGAAACCTGGACACAAATAATAACAAAAAGGACTAAAGAGGCATGGAGCACCAGGATAACATTGTTCCTACAGTGCTGTAGGATTTCAATAACAAATTTGGTATATTTTAGAGCTGGAAGCAAATCAGCTCTGAAAAGACCAGTCAGACTTGTTTTACCAGGAGCCTGGCATCCACCAAGAGAGGACAGCAACAAAGCAAAGAGAGAAATAGAGGAAGATCCTCAGGGATCTGGAAGACTAAAGGAAATAAAGAGGCACTGGAGCCTGAAAACTGCATGATACAGTATTTGCTGAAAAGAGTGGGCTGCAAGTGAAATACAACATGGTACTTCATTCATATGTTGCAAAGGCTTTCAGCAAACTCCTGTCTGCATTCAGATAGTCACAAGTAAAAGAAGCCTTGGCAAATAATTTTAAAATAAAAAGGGTAAATACAGAAGATTCCAGCTGCACTGTACGAAGGAGCCCCACAAGATGCTCATTAAAGGGTATGTATGACTGTCCCCTGAGAAGTGAAACATGTCATGCACTAACACATCAGAACTAGTTCCTACTAACTACACACTTAGGGTATTAAATATACATTTCTGTGTCACCACAGAAACAAGTAGGAGCGTGGTAATACTCCAGTATGATTTTCAAAGGTTAAAATTCACCTACAGTTGAATAAAACCTATTTGGTATTTATTTTCCACAGGTACAAATAAACATCCTAAACAGATGTCTACCTTTAGCATAAAAGGAGCACCTGACAAGGAATGGGGAAGCAAGTAACTCCAACAGGCCATCTGCTTCTTGATTTTAAAGCAAAGGGCACAAAGGTCTTTGGGGCACTACCAACTATGTTCATTCTCTGCCATAACCTCCCAGTTACTCAACTGTCAGCCCCAGTTAATTTCCCTCTGGTCATGATGTGATTTGGTTTCCCACACAATTTCTCGGAGTCATAAATGATTGTGTCACATGCCACCACCAGCTTCTCTGGAGAATGTGCTCTCCCAAACCAAAATACTTCATTTGCATATCACACCTGAGCAGGAGTTGATAGTAAAAGTTGGCTCCATCTGTATTACAGTATCTCTTTGGCTTCAGCAGAACATAAGTACTTAAACACTTCACAAAACAACCCCTTGGAACAGCACTTACACTTCTTTCAAATAAACATATATATTAACCTTGCTCCAGACAGTAAATGTTTATACATTACCAGTTATTTATGAAAGTTTTCCCTCTGCATAATTTACAAAGGACAAACCACAACTGTCTGCTTCCAAGCCCCAGACACTTTTTCTTGCTTTTAAAATACTGGTATCTCCTTTGGCAGGGAATCACGTGACTTCACATACAGGTGACCTGTCCTCCAGGACCCACAGCCTACTGCAATCTTAAACTACTCATTTAGAAAGACCAAGAACAAATTAACACGTTTCTTGCATTGGCATTTTTTGATTAAAAAGAAATTGAATAATTCAGAGCAATGCTGATCCCACACGATCTCCTGGTTTCCTCTGCACTCAAGCTGATCAGGTTTGCTGGAAATTTTTGGCACTCAGTTTATTGACCATGCAAACTGCCAATTACTACAGAGGTAAGACTGTGAAGAACCTAGATTAAAAATTCTTCTATGCCCTAACATCATAACACTGCCTATTAGGGAGGCTTAAATGGCCTATAAATTGCCCAGAGACCTGTATGCTAATGCTAATACAATTGCACCTCTTGCAAATGCACCAGCTTGAAATGAGGTGTTCACATCCTCAGAAGACCTCTGCAACTCCTGCAGATGGAGTTGGACAGGTCCTCCATCACCTGAAGGTTTGCCTACAGAAGAGATTGTCCTGATCTAAATCTTGCAGCAGATATTATTACACCAGCTTAGCAACTTAAATGCTTTACTAGTATAAAGGTGTTTTATAGTGGTATAAGTATTCCTATAGAGAAACAGAAATTAATAAGCCTCTTTAAAATTCCTTCTTACACATCTAATTACCTCCACTTTACAGGCAGTATCAGTGTAGCTTGTTAGAGTTCAGCAAACTTGTTTATAAGTGTTAGGCCTAAATATAGACACAAAATTAATGTATCCATGCCAGAAAATTTTGTGGCTTCAACAGAAGAAAAAGTTCTGTAAATATATTTAAATAAGATATGCAATCTGTTCACAATAAGTGTTGAAGTCTGTAGAACTCATTTGACAAGAAATTATGGCATTGACCAAGACTAACGAAAAAGATGCCATTTTAAAATTTGTTAAGTAAATAAACCACTAATAACTAAAACCTCACAACTAAAAATGTAAAAACAAAAAATAACAAAAGAAGGTTGCCAAAGGTAGCCTGAAAAATATCAAAAATATCAGGCACTTATTTGTAATAAGTGGAGACACTCATTGTGCATGTTAAATTCATGAAAATCTGACAGCAGGGATCAAACATGCAGTGATATGAATGACAGAGATTCCCTTGTTCAGCTCCCACAGTGCTGTCATCACCTGCCTGACAAGATCAGAATGGAAGACAACAGTGACCCAAGGGGGTCTTTTTCCTCATCCTGTCAAGGTAAATGTTCCTCAGAGAATCCGTCAAAATGTTCATTTAATCTTTAATCTCATGGAAAAAAAAAATTGGCAAGAAGTAAAACAAACAGTTTAAAATTCTACTAAGTAACTTCACTTCTCCAGCAAACACCCTGTTGACCATGGATTATTTAAGTTACCTGCCAGTTTTATTAAAGCCTTGCCTACAGGAAAAGAAAAGAATAATGCAACTTTAAATGCTGCTAATGCAAGAAGGTCATAAAGATTTATGGTTTACCCTCGTGTAAATACCATTCTTTATAACTGATCCCAGGAGATTTACTGAATGCTCAATAACCTTTCTCTGTTGGATGCAAGCAAAATCATCAGCAACACCTTGAAGCCCAGTTTATTCAGCAAGTCAAGAGCACTGTGCCTGTAAATTGACCTCAACAGCACCATTCCTCTACTCCCACCTTCAGCAAGTTGGTAGTAATGAAGATGCTGTCGTGATGGAGAATCCTCCCAAGTCAAGGTTGAACTTTAAATGTACTCAGAAAGAGTTCTCTGAGCCAAATGTCACTGAGCTGGCCTTGTGAGCCCAGCACAGGGGATGAATGTGTACACTGGACTCTGCAGGATTACTGCTGGAGAGACTTTCACCTTCAGCTAAAAGAAAAACAATGTTTTCTCTAAATTAGAAAGTGACTTGTCAAATGGAATCAGGAGCTACATTTGCTTTTAAACCATTTCAATTTTATTCATCATTAGCGCTACCATGCAAGAAGCACAGGGTAACACTTCTGCTCTTCTAATCCTGTGCAATCCCTTCTCCTGAATTACTCCCTGCAGCAGATGTCCATGCAAAGGGAGCTGCACAGAGAGCACAAATTGCTGCCAGAGGATCACAGTTTCATTTCTCCCATTCTCATCTTTTCTTACATGAAAAGAAAAAGCATTGTCACAGCCAGCAGATGAACACTGAGGGTCTTGTATAAGCATCTAGCTCTTACAGATGTCTGCACCCAGTGTTCAGCCTTATCTCCTGTGTAATGAGACTGACTTCCACACTGTCAGGAGGACTTGGACAGTGTGCAAGTAATTAAATCTCTGACCTATTTGATCTGCACTGCTGTGATTTTTTTATCCCCTCCTATTTTTTGAAATAGATTATTTTCAGTGATATTTTGGAAGAGGTGAAAATTACAGCCCCACCCACACTTTTCACATACCTCAATTCTTTCATGGCAGTTTGAAGCAGAAAGTTTGGAGCAGTCCCCCAGGCTTGGACCTAAACAGCCCTGATGCTGAAGAATACTCTGATGTGGGGTTACAGCTGTTACCCACTGAATGCAAATCCTACGCCTAACAAAATTCCCAAGAGAGATGCAAACAGATTCAAAGCTTTAGGGGCCTAAGATCCAGTGTACTGGTTACTAACCCATTGCTGAGTTAGAGCAAAATTAAATCCCGTCTGTAAGCATCCATCTGTTATTTCCAGTCACCCAGCACCAAACAGAATATTTAAGCAGTGATTTATGATTCCATTTTTTTACATACCTCAAAATGAAGCATGCAAATAGCTAAATATTTTAAACTAACCAGTGAACAGTTCCTAAGTGTCTGAAAACATCTGCATCTCCCTCACCCACAAGAGATTCCAAGTTTTTAAGTAAGAAAATTAACTTTTAAATTATTCTGTTTTCTGAGAGATTGTCTTGAAGAAGATAACTTGGCCTTTGTAAAAAAACCCAGCTCCCCTGGGTCAATCTTGGAAAGGCTGACAGAAGAGTTCTTTTGCTTCCTCCCACCCTCCAAAACCCCTTAAATTACAGAGAAAAGAAGAAAATAATAAAAACAATGTTTTTTGAAGTTTAGCCAAACATACATACCATCTCTGATAAGCAATGGCCCTGGGAAGTTAGGATACCACTGACTGCTTGCCACAAAGGAGTCAGTAAGTGGCATCTAATGCAAAGGGAGATATCACAAAGGTCTCCAGGCATGATACGTATACACTATTCAGCCTGCACATTCACTCACACTTGTTTATTATTTCCACTGATCTCACCACCACAGAATGAGGGGAAATCCTTAGTGTTGCTAATGATCTAGTTTATGCACTGAATAAGTCAATCTAGATCAGTGCAGTAAAGATTGGAGTCTTTGCTGGGATTTTTTGCTCCTGTTCATAGAAGACATGGAAAACATTTTCAAAAGTTACTTGGCACAAGCAAAAATTATTCCTATAATCCCAAGTTGAGATGACTGGAGAGAGAAAAAAAAAAAAATTGTTTTATTCACACTCATGACAAAGAAAGCAAGCACCCTACAAACCTCTTTCTTTGCCAATTATAAATACTTAACAGTTAATCTCTTAATGACAAGAAAAAATGTTTCTTCCTTTGAGGCTCCTTAGAGATTCTTTTCATATTTCTACCTTTCCAAGAAAGAGTACACTGGTTGTTAGTGGAGAACCAGAGGATCCGAGTTCTTTCAGCTGGCAGAAAAGGTCAGAACAGTACATAAATGCTTACCCTGATGGACTCCAAGCAGTAATAAGGCAGACCTTAAGAAAGCCCATAAATAACCAGTATGTTTGCCCTTTCTTGGCATATTTCCTGGAATAAAGTGTTGAAAACACTTCCAGACACTTGATGGAAATGAGTGGTTCAGAGCAACAAGCAGCACTGCTCCCCTCCTGCAGCATCACACAAAGGATATTTCACCTGTCAGAGACTCCCAGAGTCTCAGTTTACATGCTGTGACCACGTAAAGGGATTCCCTGGGGCCTGTAACTGGTGCTGGAGTTCATCAGGACCCTTTGCACAACCCAACACCCAGGCTCAGGGGAGCCCTGTATCCTTATGGATTTGCTTGTATTTTATATCATCCAAGCGATTACTGAACCCTCTTGCTGTGTTCAGGAGGAGAGAGTGATGAAACACATCATCATGGGTGAATGCTTTTAAAAGCAGACTCTTCTACTTCTGTTGTCTATAATTTCCCGTCTTCTTTGCTACCTGGAGATGTGAATAATGCCAAAATATCTTGTTGCTTAGGAGGCTTTGTCAGGAGCACTGCTTGAAAAGTTTTTATTTCATTCAGAACACAGTACTGCTGGACTACTGTCAACTGTTATCTCCAAATGCTGTAATCATATGTTGTAACATATTAGGTAAGAAGCAAACCCCCTACAGCAAAGATTGCTGGGGCTCACCAGGCTTCATTCTTTTCTTGTGATCCACACTCTATTCTGGTGCCACAGCAGATATGTTCTCTTGTAGAGGAGTTGCATTGTGCCCTGAGATTATGAGATACCAAGTCAAGAGGACCAATGCTGAAATGCTATGACCTGATGTGTTTTGTTTTGCCTAATGTCACATATGCAGGGACTTGTATTTGAGAGGAGGATGCTCAGCCTAGCTCCAAACCATCAAGAGAAGTCAAGGAAAAAAATTGATTCAATTTCATAAAATAATAAAAGAAATAAAGGCTTTTTAGGAAGCAGGCAGGGACAGAGAAGTGAGCATACAGAGAAAGCAGGCCTTGCTTTCTTCTTATTGCAGCTTTCCTGAACTCCAGAGAAATGAGAAGAACCACTTTGCATTCTACTGTGTGGTCAGGACTTGACAAAGCTAAATTATATCACTCGGCTACACTGGTTGCTACTGAAGAAGATGATAAACAAATACCATCCTGAGAGAGCTCAGGAATAAAGAGGCCACTGCTATTGTTCAGCGAGAAAACGTGAGGAAGGCAACAAGGAGAGACACTATTATTCTGTACAAGCCTAGTGAATGTTTAAGAAAAAACAGCATTCATGTTTGCTCAAATAGTGTTCAGCACCAACACACTGGGTTTCAGAGGGCCAATTTTCATGAAATGCAGACCAAATTGTAGCCCTATGTATAGAGTGAGGCAAGCTTTAAGAGACTAAAATACTCTCATCCTTAATGCTACCAGTGAGCCAGCTACAGATCTAGTGTAGCTTTCCATGGGCTGCGCTTGGCTCACACCACTCTGGGGATGAATCCAGTTAGGAAGGAGGCAAGTACAGTAGAAAATTGTGTTTCAGTTTGAATCAAGCCTGTCAGTGTTAAATTGGAAATGGGGTCCAAGGTGGATTCCCAGGATCACCATCTGGAGCACACACCTGGAGAGAAGTTAACCAGTGGCTGTTTGCCACTATAATCACTCCTCTCTCAAGCACTGCAAATGGACCATCAAAGCAGAAAACAGGTGGTTCTTCCAGCAGGTAAATGAACCACAGAGAAGGGTCAGGAAGTGTGACGGACATTTGATGAAGTTTTTTTCTCCTGTTTATAAAAATTAGAAGAAAAAAATACCCATTGGATCTTATATCAGGTTACCACATGCCCAACATCTCCATGCTTGTTGCTTTCCAGAGAATGGAGGTTCAGTGAAAAGTTTTTGCAAACAGGCATTAACTTGGAGTATAAACAAACATCTGGTTTCTCACATAACTACAGATCTACTGTACTCCGATACTGAAACTTCATCTCCCATGCTGTGACCATAAGTATTTATTTGGGGACAACACATTCAGGAAGTTGGGGATTCTCTTCAGAATTTAAAAAGTTCTCATTCTGCATCAAGGTAATTCTTAATACTAAAACCTCCAATAGGAAAGAACAACACCTGCATGGGGTGCAAGCACTGAGTTAAACAGCAAGCCCTAGTGGCACTGGAAATGTTTTCTCACGGATTTGCAGGTGGAGCCTTGATACCTGAAGAGGACCATTCACTCATGAATCTCAAAATGCTTGAGCCTCACCTACATTTCAAGGCAAGCATTATCTATACTTCTTCAGTACCACACACATGGTGAAGTTGGAGCAGAGGTCCAGATCCAGACAATGACTCCCAAGGCACAGCTCCCTGTCCAGAACACAAACTACACATGTATAAGCAACTCTAAGATAGCACAGATATTTCTTCAGGGCCTCCCAGAACTCCTTGGCCTAGTGTGCTGCACTTGGGTCTCCTCAGAGGATGTGACACTCCTGACCTAGAAGATGAAACTTTTAGAGCCTCTGTCAAATCTTATTCTTGTTACTGTGCCTGGATTCAAGGTTCAGGAAGAAAGACCTGTATTATTATTTAGGAACTATGGAAATATTTAATCTGTCTAGAGATCACCCTGTTATGAACAATGACTTGAACAATTGGTGCTGTGAAGATGGACAGGTTAGTGACCTTTCAGTTTATACTGTAAGCGATTTCAGCCTGGGGAGTTTGCTCCTCACCAGAGCTCCTGGCCATCCATATTCTGCACCAGGATAAATGGGAGCTTAAATTGCAGCCAGTGCAACACTTCGAGAAACTGCTATTGGACATGGACAGAATATATAAACCAAAGTGGCAGTCAGAACCTCTGAATTTTGAACAGGAACATTCCCTTGGAGGCATGAAGGAATCAGAAAGAGATGGTCTATCACGATAGATTTTTCTTTTTTAGTAGATGTTAAAGATGCAACTGCAGGATTTTGTGGATTCCCAATAAGAGACGAAGTTTTTTCCCCTTTAGCCATGGCTTCAAAGACAGTTCAGAAAGTTGCTACTATTTCTCACCCCACACAAAAGAAGGTGAAACCTCATGTGCTTCTCAGCAGACAGCTTCCGCACAACTTTAGAAAATACACCAGCAAGTTTGCAACCAATAGCAAGGTCAGGAAGATTCACAGCCAAGCAAAGGAGCCACAGAGGTCCCTCTCATGCCTGTCTGGAAGAATCAGTGGAATATCACTGGAAGAATCAGTGGTATATCTTGGCAGTAACACTGACTCCTTACCTACAGCTAAACAATGCTGAGTTTTGTGTCTGGCCAAATCTAGGCCAATATCTGCTCCCAACAAGGCTGCTGGAAGGCAGCTGTCTCTTTCTGTGCTATATTGGAACCTGCTGCTGTTCAAGCAATTTAGGTGGAACTTGAAATAGCTGCTGCATCTGGAGTCATCTTTCACCATTAGTCCAGTACCAGCTAACTGGGGATTTATAGGGGCTCTTCCACAGAGCCTTCTGTGCAAGTCCATGCATTTATTAAAGGAGTATTCATTCTCTAGATAGTAAAATTAACAACAGAAGAGAAAGAAGAAAAGATGGCAGCTCACATCTCTCACTTGCAGAGAGATGTGCATTACTGTAACCAGGCATTTGGGTTAATTTAACTCATACTCGCATTAGACTAGGTTAAGCACAATACTAACGACTGGGCTTTAGGGACTTTGGATTTGAGTTTTCTTTTAATTTTATCATATTTCTTTAAATTCACTGAAAAAAACAACCAAAACCCCCCCCACAAAACGAAAAACTTTACCTGAAATTCTTCTCTTTCAAAAACACGCCCTGCTACAAAACATTAAGCACAGTGACAAACACAAACAATTTAATTCATGTTAATGGCAATAAAAGTTAAATAATGTTGCCCACAGTATTTGTGTATCTATAAGTTCTGTCTAATCACTTGGAAAAAAAAAAAAAAGAAAAAAAAGCTGTGCATTTCTTATGCAGAAGTGATGGATAATTAGCTCTTTAAAACAAAAGCCTGTCTTCATTAACTGGAGACCAAGTCATCTGTTGACATTTATCTAGTGTGACTCTCTAGAGCAGAATAATGAATGTACTAGAATACAGGCTGCTTGTGCCCAGCCACATACTCACAAGGATCCAGCAGACTCACAGCATGACAACTAATACTGCAGGCAGATCTGCCAGCAGCTCCCAGGGCCAGAACAGTGGAAGGCATCTTCCCTTCCCCTGACAAGCAGCACCACCAGACTTCTTCACACCTTCATGTTTTATGATACCTCCTGCAGTGCTTTAACTCACAGGCCAGAGAAAGCTCGTACAAAACATTTGCTACACTGTGCCTAGCAGATGGCAGGACTGGCAATTACACAGCCAGGATCCAGCCAGCACAGAACCAAGCACTATGCTGCATTTCCACAGCACTGAAGTGCACCAGGGAGGATCAAAAGCAGCACGACAGAGCCAATACCAACAAAAAGGGCCACCGGGCAGCTTGAAACCTGGTGGCACAGCCTAGAGAAAACAAGTTGTGTCTGGAGGTTAGTGTTGGATTTGAGAGAGAAGGAACCAGCCCTTGGGACAGACATGCTAACTTGATGCTCTCCTTCAGCAGCAGCCCCTTGGCAGAAAGAAAAGCCCCACAGCCTGAAATGTTCTCCTTTCTCATTTGCTCCTGGACTTCAGGGTCGTGTTGGTGGTTACCTGGAGAGATGCGGTGTTAAGACCATAGAACTGCACAATGCATTTTCCACTTTCCAAATGGTGGCCACTGAGCAAAGTGCCAACACCAATTCATCACCACAGAGTTGCTCAAATCCTCTCCTTTCTGCTGCCAGCTGGGGCTGAGTGCTCTGGGTAAAATGCCAGCAGCTGAAAGGTTAATAACAATGGGACTGGAATTCAAGCTGGCTGAGATAAATGAAGGCAGAGTGCAAGGACAAGAGTGGGAGAAGATCCTTGTTGTGATTTCATGGCAGTCTTTCTATTCTATCATCATCATCTGAAAAATATGCTTATCAAATTCACTCTCCAGCCAGCCCAGAGAGCAAGCAGAAGACAAAACGTCCCTGAAACTCACCCAGTCTGACAAAAAGCAGCACTGTGTCTATTTCTGTAACACATCAGCAGCCCCAAACACATCCTCAGCTGAGCCTCACAGAACTGAATTGGCTTCGCTAGAGAAACTTAACAATTCATTGCATACTAGAGACCATATACATCATCTTAGTGCTGGATGTGGAAAAATATAACATTGTGGACTCAACACAGATGTAACCGACTGCTGGCAGAGATGAAGAGCCACAGCTTAGTGCTCCAGAGCACAGAGGGTTCAGTCTGCATCCAGATCTAAAATCCCAAAACCAGCCTTGATGCTTCCCATATCTAATGTTGGCATGAGGTGCCTTGAGTACCCCTCAAAGCTGCAAGCAGAAGGAGATGGTGCAGGACTAGCTCATAACAGCTACTGAGGATATTTCAATGAAAACTCAGTAGGGTAGTTTAAAACCCATGGGAAAAAAAAATAAAAATTGCAGCTCTCACTTTAGTTGCTGTTGTCCAAGAAGCTGTTCTGAATTTGTTTTAGTTAAATAATTTCACAGTTGGTATTCAAGCTTACCTAAAACAGAAAATTTTCTATTTTGATAAACTCCTGTAGCTGAGCAGTCAAAGCTGGCAATGAAGAATAAAAGAGAAATGGGAGAAAAATGCAGTGCCAAAAAGAACAAGAAGGATGATCTTTTAAAGTGTAATACTTGCAAAATTCAGAAAGCTTTTAAAGAGTTTGTCTGAAAAAAGATTTAATAAAAGAAATGCTATTACATGTTAATTTTCAGAGAATAAAGCTAGAAATAAGGTATTTAGGCCTCCATCACTAAAGATATTATTTTAACTGCAATTCAACAAAATATTTAAGAGGATAATATGAATGACATGACCAATTTATTAACTTTAGGCCAGATTTTATTTTTTTTTTTGTCAGATGCCTTCAGGTCATCTTGTCTCTCTTATTTTCAAAAGCAGCAGTTTTTGCTCAAGCTTTACCAAGAAATTATACAAGCAGATAACCATCTTCACATACAGTTAAAGATGCAGTTATTATATGCAGGTATCAAACTTTTTAAAAAACAAATATATGCAAGGTTTTTTTTGTAAGTAATGATAAACTACAACACTAAATCAATTATTTATGGTTTTCTGAGTGTAAGACATCAAACTTGGTTGCTTCACTGATTTCAAAACTAGTCCCACACTATATCCTGTAGAAAACATTTCTTCCTACAGTTGCCTGCAAAAGATTTATACAGCAAGTTTCTTACTTTTCTGCAGCAAAAAAATTCTGAAAATAAATTTCTTTTAAAACATATTTTTCATGTCTAGCAGGAAAATCAAGGTAACACTAGAATGGCATTTTGGAATGTAAGCAGTTTTTAAGACAAAAGATTTAAATAAACAATCAGCTGTGAAGTCTATAAATAGAGGTCTGCACAGCTCAGTCACAAATGTTGTTTTATACAACCAAAGGCTTTTCTTCCACTTCTGCCATTTCTAAAAATAAATAAATAAATAAAATCATATACCTCCTCACAACTACCCATCTGCATTATTCATACCAGCAGCCTGCTACAAAATGAGGACACAATTCACTTATATTTCACATCATTAAGAGAGGTATTATAACTGTGAGCAGTAAACAGGAAATATAATAGCATTCAGCTTTTTCAAGCACTGTGAACTAACAGGTATTGAAGCTTTCTGAAAGTCTAAGTAAATGAGAAACTTTTTTTTTTTTTAGGACAGATTTAAAGCATGAGGAAAACATGAGCTACACAAAACAAAAATAATTGGACACGTACATAATTGGATGCACATACATTGAGCACATCAAGCCTATCTAAATAGGCTCCCGTGTATATAATTACGTACTGTAGAAGAGTGAAACAAAAAATTATTTACCCATTGCATTGGTTACCCATCAGCAAGGCAGCAGAAACAGGCACAGTCTCCAATGATCCTATTATTCCCATGTCTCCCATCACAAGGCTCTTTTAATCTCTATGAAAATAGGCCTACTTGCTTTTCTAGAAACCAAGACACACAACAGCACTACAGCTCTGATGGCCTCAGTGCCAAAGATGAAAATCTCACATACTTCAGAGCCATTAGTATGCAGATGCTTTTTCTGATTTGATTCTGAAATGTGGATCCTGAATTCAGCATTCCTGTTGTAGGGGAAGCATGAAGTGATTGCAGAAGGACAGAATGCAGCTGACCACAGTGAAACAAAAATAAGAGGTTAGAGGAAATGCATTTAATGCTACAATATTAACAAAACAATTAATTCTGAAATCCAAGTCCCAAAAAAATCGTTTTTCCCTTTAAGCAAGTATGGAATGAGTCAAAATTTATTGCACTTGAAATTTCTTTTTGCATTTATTTTCTAATGCACTACAAAGGAAGGAGTGCAAGGATGTTACACTTCAAGTATCCTTGATCTTTACTTCACTGCTGGTCTCATTTGTTCTAAAAACCATTTCTGGTTGCCCCAGGACAGTCACAGCACTTGGGAGAAAGCAACAAAAAGTAGAAAAGGACAGAAGGCTTTACAATGATGGCCAGGATAGTCTCTCCCCTCCTTGGAATGAGCTGCAGTTACAATATACAACACAACATATTCTCAAGAGGGGTAACAGACACTTCTGTGAATAAGTCTGAAACAGCTTCAGATTTCTGTAGAGCTTACAGCCTAAACCTATGGCAGTCTAAACTTTCTGTGGACTACCCGCCTCAGAAACACAAAATATTGAATGCCCACAGAGCACTGACTCCTATGATAACACTTTTTCCTGAAGGTCTAGAATTATCAGCTCCAACAACTAATGAATAGGGCAGAAAACGATGAGGTTCCTGATACTTTGTATGCATTTTTAAAACAAACAAACAAAAATATAGATGCAAGATACTTGATTATCTTAAGGACCACATCATAACACTTTGCAAAGGAAAACAAAAAAGGCGTTACAAGAGCAAAGGAACAGTTGCAAATACCCCAAGACATTTGGTAAAACCACGAGTATTAGCAAGTGTGATTAGAGGTCATTTAATCCAGATTATTTTGCTTTTCATTCTTAAGATGCAGAGTACATGAGGTACCACACAAGTACAAAAGCTGATAAATCAATCTGGATGCCTCTTTTCAAAGTGACCACACTAAATCCCCTTATGAGGAAAAAAAATCAGGGAACACTGCACTTGGAGCAGCATAGAAATTTCCTGATGTCTTCAACATCAGCTCTCTCCCCAGCCCTGTCTGTGCACAGAGGAACTGACAACAATGGAGAGGATTGCAAAACCAGCACAAGCTCTGTGTGTCTGTACCCTGCTAATCCTATTGTGGGCGACTTGGGCCTCTTGTTCTTTTGGGATGACCAGTGAAGTCTGAAGACTGCTGTCTCATTTGAGCTGCAACAGCTCAAAGCTTCAGCCAAGGATTAGCCTGGTATTTGCTGTGCTGGGTAGTTACATTTTTTCTTTTCACCATATCTATTTTGCTCTGTTTCATCTTTGGAAGGGAAAAGTCATATTCAGAAAAGTTAATATTTGTCTCTGACACCCAAGTGATACTCTGGGGTGACTTACACCTTTATTTGGGCCAAATTGCACCTGCAATGCAGGTAAAAACAGCTGTACCATCTGGCCCATAGTATGCACACTAGCATATAAACATTGATACAATTAAAAAATAATTAAAAGTTGAACTTGTCAAAGCCAACTAGCAGTGTCTGAAACTCTCAATAAAAATTAATTCTTGGGTTCCTCTCTGCAGCACAGATTTCCCAAAACACGTGTATGATCACTGAAGGATAAACAGTATAAGAAGCTAGGACATTTTTCCAGGGATGTCCACATGAACATGGCTGGCAGCAGCACATCAGCTTCCCAACAAGCCTGAGAAATGATGCTCTCAGCTACTGCCAAGCCCTCCTTTAACTGCTGCCCAGCTATGTGCTGTTCCAGGTTCCCAAGAAAACCCAAAAAAACCTGAATGAACCAGGAAATTTAACGCTCTCTAGACCCACCATGGCAGTGCAATGCAGCAGTCAGCAGGGATCATAGTGGGACATTGCAAAGTTGTAGTGTGCACAAACACAACAGCTTCTGTAACCTGTGCTGAGCTTGTCTACCCACAGCTGAAGTGTTAAGAGCTGAGCATTGTCATTAGAAAAGGGAAAAGAAGCCTGATTGTTTTTTCCTTTGGGAACCACAGTACAAAAACCTCCTTTCCAGATAGCAGAGGATGTGGGTACGGATCCTCTGGGTTCCCCTAAAGGTCCTTATCTTGATCATCTGCTTTTAAATGGATTTTCTTCATGACTTCCACACAAAATCCTTCCTATACATGCTTCATTCATTCACCTCTGCTTTCTCTTTCCCCACAGACTGCACTGATTCTTCCTTCTGACAAGAAAGAGGGGCTGAGGGAAGGTCTGGAAAATACATTTCTAATGTTGGTTACAGAATCGTTACTTAAAAGCTGTGAAAACAACTTTACTTAAAAGAGGTGAAACTGTCCCATGAGCTCAGCTTTCTTTCTCTAATACTCCCTGCTGTTGCCCAGCTGAGGCTTGAAACAGGCTGGAGACTTCTCTTTAGCAATGCAGCAAAGAAGGGCTGTGCCTGTTCATGGGAGAACCTGAGTGAGAAGTGTGGTGAGGTCCTTGTTGTACTGTGGTGGTTACTTACCTCTGCCCACAGCCCATTTATTTGCCTTCCAGACCCAGGACAAACTAGACTGGCTTGACAAATCTCAGAGCACAGGGAAGTTTGGTGGCTTCAGGTTACCCAGAATAAGCTGGAGGTGATTGGTTTGACCCCCACCTTGTGCAAAAGCCAACACTGATTCAGTTTTCCCATCAGAGGTATCCCTGCCTTCAGCACTGCCTCGTGGGAACTGTCAGCACCCTTGAGGGCCAGATCTCAGACAACAACATAAGCCCTGGCCTTCTCTCTCTTCAGTAGCTAGCCAAGATCCAAACTGGGGAAAGAAAGCTCACCCCAAAGCTGCCTAAAACCAGAGCCTGGCAGATTACCATGTTTGCCTCCTGAGCCCTTCATGCTCCATACATCTCTGCCCTTGTACCTACCTCCATTCCTCTGCAGATACTGGAAAGGACTGGCTGTGACCCATTGCTAGGCAAAAATGTTCCCAATTTATAACAATACAAAGAGCATAGATCTGCCCTGCTGTCAGTTTTTCTATTTGGTGAAAAAGCAGTTTTAGCAGAATTCACAAAAAGAAGGCCAAGTCATAGTCTTCTAGTGATTTACAGGAAAACCCATGAGCCAAATTCATCCATGTGAAGAAGGGGGAAAAGAGGTACCTACTGAGTCAAGTATATGTTGGCAAAGTGATGCAAAGCACTAAGCTTTCTTTTTACCAGCCTAACAAAATGCTGTTACAAGATGCTAGCAATTACACCAGTCTCCTTTATCCCAGCCTTTCCCAGTCTGGAGTATGCTGTGCACAGCCAGGCAGGACAGAGCAGCCATGAATGAACTTGAACTAAAACTCTGATTCAAGTTTATCAGCAAGGACCAAAAGTAAAGGCAAAATAAGCAGAGTAAAGAATAAGTGAATCGAAATCTTGCAGGGTCCCAGAGGATATATCTAACACTGGGTTCAACTCTAAGAAACATGGAGAAGGCCAAACATGTTATTGCCAGTGGTGAAGTAAGAGGCATAAACACCACCCCAGTGCCAATTGGATGTGAAAGGCTGCTAGAACAGACACAAAGGAACATTTTGAGCCTGCCTGGCATTTGTGTGAATGATAAATCAAGGTCCAAGAGAGTATAAAAATCAGGACCTTGGAGTCTTTTTTAGATGCACAAATAATTCATCCAAAGGGAAAAGATTTAAAACTTTAAGCTCAGCACTCCTGGGAATGTAGTTGTTTTGTCTATAGAGGAACAGAGCTTTCAGAAGCTAATGTATTTTCAATTTGTGAAATCCATGCTATTGGAGCAATCCTCACTGGGTACCTTTTATTTACTTCTTCCTTGGCAAAGTCCAATTACTGAGATACTCCATGAGTGATGCTCCTCGCCATCCCAGGTGACAGCCAGTTCTGCTGGTGAAAGCAAGAGCTTTTGAGGCTTTTGTGGATGGATCCACTTTATCTTTCTATGTTTGTCCAAAGAAATGAAAAGCACTAAATGTCCTGGGAGAAATCATGCTTAAGTAAGTTTTCTACATAGAAAAAGTACAGAGCTGTTATTTAGAAACATTTCCTTAACAACACACTCACAAACAACACTGAGATTGCTGATGTGTCCCAGTGCAATCTCCTAGGTTTTCCAGGAGATTCCTGCTTCTTCTCTTTCTGTCTTTCCCTCCCTCCCTCTTTTCTCATATTACAGAAACAACTGACACAGAAAGGGAGAGCTGCCTCACTTAAAAACGCACAGAGCATTTAGTGTTTTGGCACTGAGAAGCACAGTGGCTCCTAGGCCCCTATGGCAATCGTTAGGTTACTATGGCATTAATAGCTTCATTTTGTAATTCAAGTTGTCCAGAAAAATTACTCCAAATAAATACTCTGCATTCCCAGACCACCAATCTGACTTCCATCTTCCTTCCCAGCACCTTGTCTTGCTCACAGCTCATCCCACCAGCAGAGACGTGTTCAGAAACAGAATCACATCTCCACAGTGCTTGTGATGCACAGAATTCACAGCTGCTGAGCAGAAACTTCTCCTGCAACAGCTTCTATGATCTTGGTGAGGCTGTGTCACCCACGTCCCTGCAAACATGGGGATTGCTATTGCAGAGCATTAGTACTTGTCCCATCATGACCTAGGTCACATCTACAAACTCTCCCAACCTTAAGGTCTCTGCTGACAAAGAGGTGCACAGGGGTCATGCTAAGTGACCCCCGGCTGGGGGAAACTGGTGTTTGTTTGTCCCTGATGAAATGGGGAAGAGGAAGAAAAGGAAGAGGTTTCCTGGGAGGACTGAAACTGGCTACCAAGCTCCAACATCAACTTTAAGGCTGCAGGGACCAAATCTTTCTAATGCAGCTCTTTGTCCTACCTTGCAGACAGGCTTCTAAAAACCCTGACTTTCTACAAGAACTCTGACAGTTCCTTCCTTCCCAAAAGCAGAGTGACTGTGCAAGTATCAGTAAGACAGTACAACAGGGAGAGCTGGCTAAGTATCATTTTTTCCTTCTCTCTTGGCAGACCTGGTGATCTGTTCTGCAGGGGAGGTTCATTGCCTCAAGCAGATGTGAAGGGATCCCAATGCACTAGAGAAAACAATCCCTGGCAGCAGCAGATGCTGAGGGCACCTACTCTTTAAGAATAAAGGCTAACACTTAGAGTGTTAAAAGAAATTGGGGTTTTTTTGAAGTGTCTGTTGTCTACTATTCACAGCTGCTCTGGCTCAGAGATCAGTCAACTGAAATGTTCCTCCCCTCCCTAACAAAAGTACAAATGAATGGGACCATTTGGTCTTCAGCTCATCATCCCCTTCCTGCCTACCCCAAATCCCCTTTTCTAGAGATAACTATCACTTCCCTCTAGTCAAAGCTATATTAAAAATATACACACACATAACATCTGGTGTCTTTTCTGAGCACTTGCACTTCAGAGGATGCTTATTGAGAAACTACAAAATTGGCTTTATTCCTAGCTATCACTCTTTTATCCCCTTTTTACTTTCAATAGCTCTGTCACATATACAGAATTTTTTGATCTCTAGATGCAAGGAGAACTGCATGCTAACAGGGACCTAACAGAAAGAAACAAGGGGGAGAAAAAGAACCAAATACTCCTAGAAGGAAAGAAAGGTACAGTGAACTCCATTATGCCTTAGAGGTTTAAAAATGAACTGTAGCTGAACCCAAATATTTGATTTTTTCCAGAAACAGTGTGGCATATCAAAGATTACTCCTCAAAGCCACATTCATTCAGCATGTGAACCCATTTCTGTGACAGCAGCTTACTCAGAAAGGTCCTTCCCACACAGCTCTCAGAAACCTCTAACCTGGACACAGACAAGACCTGGTGGATGCTTCTGTCACACCATCCTGAGCAGCTACCACCATCTCTCCTACTCTCCAGAACCTGGTGCTAGCTTTTTCCCACCACTGTCATGTCCCCTCTTCAGCTATTTTAGTGCTAAGGATCCAGATGAGGGGAGCTTAGGAAATGCAATTTTGTGACCCCAATCTTATCCTCTTTAGTACCTCTGCAAATGCAGCCCATGGAGGAACAGGGTATTATTCAATAATTCCTACTTACCTAGTTGATGAAAACGGAAATGAGAATTTCAGATGGTGTTTGATGCAAGTGAAATTTGAATCTAACATTGATTCTAACAGAGCAAGCATTTATCCTTGAACTTCTCTTTTAGGGACCATCTCCTGCTGCCCAAGGACAGAGAAGATAGCATGTGACCTATAACTGTGTGGAAAATTAGTCTGTATGACTAACACTATGAATATAAGCACATCTTGCAGCTGACGAGACTTTATTTCAAGAGACTATTTGAAGCCAAGTTTTGCTGTGGTATGCATTCAGAGTTAGTAGTTTATTTTGGAGATCATTCTGTCATGTACTGGGATAAAAACCATAAAATAAGGATGGACCAACAGATTGCATCTTCAGATCTAAAATGTTTCTACGTAGTTAAACACATATACTTTAATTTTTTTTTTTTTCATTTCAGTGAGTCTGTGCAAGAAAAGTAAGCAGAGTAAAAGCCCTGAAAACCTTTACTAGAGTTTCCAACAAGATCAGCTTTAACACCAGCAATTCAAACTTCATCAAGTTGAAATGCCAGGGTGATTGCAACTGCTACAGGGCAGTCAATCACTGCAATGTGCTGGTGGTCCAGAGATGACACAGTATTCTACTGTTCCCACCTCCCACTCATCCTTGCCACTAAAGGGAAATAGCGAAATTTCTATTACAACTGCATTTAGAAATCCTGTATTGCTGGCTGCCTTGTGCTGACAACTGCACAAACATTATTAGCTTGGTTATTGTCTGCTACCTGGAAGCTGGTGGGACCACTGCCCACTGACCAGGAGACAGGGCTAGACCAGTGCTGTTGAAGTTCATTCCAGTGCCAGGCACAAGCCCCATCCAAAAGCTTCAACCTGCTTTTCATGTTCTCACCATACACATGCAGCAAAACATTAACTTAGAAAAAGAAATTAGGGCTTTAGAAAGCCCATAATTAGCTCATTCTTCTGATAGATTTCAGTAAAAGAAAGACAGTGATTTACTTCAAAACTTTTAAATATCACTATAATATTTTCAATTATTTTTGTTGTACTAGTGGATGGGTAAGCCATTAACAATTCTGCATACACCTTATTAGAATGGCTGCCCACATCCCAGCTCAGAGTGTAGCTTGATGAGAAGCCTTAATACATAAATGCTTGTTTGTGTTTGGAAAGTTCCTGGAGCTTAGCCAAACATTCAGTATGCTGAGGAAATACAGAGACAGGGGTCTGCTTTTAAAGCAATGCTTGTCTGCAGCTCTGTATTATCCTGAGTGACATTTTGTCTAAGTACAGTACTTTCCTGCTGCTGAAAGCAAAAGACAGATTTTAATACCTGATGGAAACGTTCTTGCTTTTGGGAACATCCAGACCTGAGGAAAAACATTCTGCTTATAAAACCTGTGATTTCTTCACATATAAACGAGCTAGTTTCAAACAACAAAGCCCCTCAGATAGAGGGTGTAATCTTCAAGCTCCTGCCATGACAGTCTTTTAGTAACACCTATAACTTATACAGAGATGTTCTGACAGATTTCAAGAAGGCAGAACAGTTTACAGACAGGGAGCCTGGAAGCACAGAGCAGTGACTTTGACTCAAACTCATCTGGCAGGTCAGAACCAGAAAGACCTCCAGCCTCCCAAGCCCCAGCAGAACCAAGGTACAGGGTTACACCATCTGCAAGGTAACTGCTCTCATCCTGCCCCAGGGAGAGACTATAAGCACATGGTTTATGTGAAGCTCATGGCTTTTGCTGAAGTCAGTGAGATGCAGCTGCAGGAGCAGGGCTTGACTGACCTGCTGAGCAAAGTTCACACGCACATCTAAGGGATGTACCAGGCAATCTCAATGAAATATGGCATCTAGTTTTTGTCCTGCCTCCTTTGCCTGTCTGGTCAAAGGATGCTAAGGTTTAGGGATGAGTCAGCAAGAGCTAAGTCTCAGGAACAACCCCAAGCTGGAACTAGTTACCAGTGAAAGCTCCACCCATCAATAAACTCCCAGAAAGTTATTTTTCTCCCTAAAGTGTTTCTGGTAAGTGGCAGCAAACTCATTGATTCCTGTTGTAAATAAAGTTACCCTAAAAAACTTGCTTATATCTGCCTAAATAGTCTATGTGCAAAAGGCAAGACTACAATAAATGCTTATCGCAAATAGCAATATCTCTTTCAATATCATGGATAAAAATAAATAAAAGTAGACATGTCTATGTCTACTGAGTGCTCCCTTTGTCTGCAGCACTGCTTGATAAATCTGATTCTGCAGAGCAGCTCTGATCTGGCAACTCCCATTGAACAGGACTGCATTTCCTTAAGGGCTTTCTCTACAGTTTGTAGGAGAGTGATGGAGCGGGAAGTCAGAGGCCTGAAAAATCAGGAGCAGAAAGGTCATGAGAGGGCGACTGCTCCCAGCTTAATAAATGGGGGTGAGAGGTGGAATTTGATGAACTGATCAGACATATCTAACAAATTAAATAAAATGCTTTTTTACACAGATAATTTACGGAACTCCTTTCCACAAGTTCTTGCCGAGGACAAAGTTTTTTTTAAAGGACCAGACTAAGTCATGGATTTGTAGTATGGCTTGAAAGCTTCTAAGCCCAGCAATTTCCAAAAACTGGAAAGGTTTATCTGAGGTAGGCTTAACATCTACTTATTTCTCATGCCTTTTTAATGCATCTGCCACTGAGCAGACTTTGGCTGACCAGGTGATGGCTACTTCCATGTTGTCCTTAGCAGTAAGCAGGCATACAAGACAGCATGGAGCCAAGCCACTGCAAGAAAAGATGGCCAGAGCCAACCCTTCATGCCCGATACTGGCTTCCAGACAGCAAGACCACTGACCCATTTTCTCTTAGGCCACTACTGAGGAGCTTTTTTTACTTTTCAGAGAGAGGTTTTGATTTTGCTTGCCAATGAAATCAAATTCCCATATGTACATGCCCAAAGGTGTTCTGTAACATGACCAGCAGGTAGGTCAGAGCTGTCATACCACTTTTTAGATTATCCTTATTAAATGAAAGTTGGTATTTTAAAGTCTTATTCTCTTCTCATTAAAGCCTCTGTCACAGGAATTACTTGTCACCACAGGTTTAATCTTCTGTGGAGTCCAACTATAAGATGTTTGCATTCATGAGATGGGGGACAGAACATAGGGGGGAAATTGGACTAAATCAACCTGCTCCGAGGACAATCCACAATAACAACAAAAGTGTAAAATGGCAGAGAATTAAACCATTCTTGACAAAAACTGTAATGACCTCCAAGAACATCTCTAAAGTAACTGTCCAAATAACAGGCTCCAAGTGCAATTTCAAGGGTATGATATGCAAACTCCCCTTGCAAGATTTCAAGCTACCAGTTAACAAACCTCAAAAAAACAATGAATGAGGAAGTAGTAATCAGTATGATAACTAGCAACATGGTAGTCTAAACAAGGTGGTTTGCTTAAATAAGGAGAGATAGATTGGATCATGCAAAATTCTAAAGTAAATAGAAAATCTGATTTGGTTTTTGTGCTAGAAAAGAAAGCAGTTCAAAAGAAGTTGCACAGTAGGGTACCCTGCTCTATTTGAAACTCAAAACAATAAAGAGGAAAAAAAACCTACCCAAAAAACCCCCAACAAACTAGATAGGGGTTTGTTATATAGCCTTAGTTAGTCATTCCCAAATAGAGAGGTAGCATCAATCAAAGTCAGGGCAGAATTAGAACAAAAGACTACCTGAGGCTGGGCCAATGCTCCCAATAAAAAGGATGTATAAAATACAAGCATTTCCACTGAGTGAAGAACAGAGGCTGTGTGCAGCATTTTCCCTTTTAAAGCTGGCTGAGGTAGCCAGAACTATGCTTTCCAGGGATTAATATTAGAGAGAGAAAGAAAAGCCTTGTTACTGTCCTTGTAACAATTGCTGTGGCAATATCTTACTGCTTCTGTTCAGAATCAGCATTTCTGAAAATGGTGTCAGTTGCCATCACGTCAAAGAAGAAATTTAAGATGTACCCAAATCATAAAGAGATACTGGAACATTGTGTTCATGATAAGACTGTGTTCTGACATACAAGCCACAGGCCACGTGCAGGTAACATAAAAGCATCCTCGCCACATCAACACACAACTGATCATGGTTCAGAGACAGCAGAAGTATAAGTTATACCTTCAGATAAAACAGAGTAGTGATATAACATTGTCATAATACACCTCCTTAATCTAGTCAAAGGCTACAAGAAGAAAGAAAGTGATCCTTAGAGGATTTCCACTAAGTATAAACAATATTACCTAAGGGCTTAATACAGCATTACTGCCAAAATCTCTAAAAGTAGCACAAATGAGACTCCCAAATTCTAGTTCAGTGCAGTGAGCACTTCATGTGGGATTCATTTGTTCAACTGCAAAGATCCATAACGTGCATATTTAGAGATGAAAATTGATTTAGATTCCATATATGAAAAGCTAGGTATTTCAAGAGGGAAATTTCTTTCTTCCATGACTGATGGATAGACCAAGGCTGCATTGAAGATAGCTCATGCTAAAGATAAATCCCATTTCTCCATTAAAAAAAAAAAAAAAAAATTAAAAAAAATCTAAGACAAGATCTATGGCCAAGATCTAGACTTTTCTTCAACATTTCTATTTAAAAAACAAAAAAAGACAAAGGAAAAAGAGAAAATTAAAAAACCTCAGCACAAACTCAAAAAATATATACACATAGCATTGAGTTAGTCACCGAGTCACTCTTGCTACGGAGTGAAACAAATCCTTCTTTCAGGCAACATCCTCCAATGTCATGAGAAGTGAGCCCAAGGGAATTGCATAGAATAATATTGTCCAAATTTATTTTTCTTTCCTTAGATACATCTCATTCCCCTGCACAGACAATTAATCTCTGTTTTAGGAGTCAGTCCATGGAGCATGGTTGTGGTCAAAGCTATCATTGCAGTCGGTAAATGACTTTGTCCTAGTTCCTTTTTTCACTGCCCTTTGATAGAAGTTGACTTTGAGGCAAAGGAACACCTTGATATGAAAATACAGAAGCAGAGAAAAGTGTGAAAGGCACTTGAATCTTGCTGTTAACAGCCTAAGACAAACCCTTGGGCCAAAACCAGGTCAGATCCTATCATGAAATAAAGGAAAATACAAAATGCAGTTAAGACTTAGGAATGGTTTAACATGCCAGTGAATGAGTTCAGTATCTGTTTCTATGCTCCTCCCAATTTGCTGAAGCTGATTTTGGTAAGAGTGCAAGGGAGAAAAACCCTGCAATTTAAATAGACCTTTCTGACTGTCAGTTAGATTGATTACAGTTTTTTGCAAACAATACATTTTTAAATAGTTCTTTATAGAGTTTATTTTATTCCCAGAATTTTCCCTATTATAAAACCCTCATGACAAATGCAATCACATTTCTATTCACTGTCTCTCCAAAGAATTCCTTCCTCCCTCCCTTTTCTCTGGCCACCTGTTAGCTCTTCCTTCTCTAAATTTAACTGCCTTTGCTTTGTTTGGTAACCTTTTCCTCATGCCCTCATTATCTGAATTCTGCTCCTGCTGTGGTAAAACTGGTGGGGGGCTGGATCTGGGTTATTTTGGAAATGGGCGGGGGAGGTAATGAATCAGTCCATCAGCAGAGGTCTATTTATGGATGTTTTTTCCTAAGTAAATAAATAAGCTAAGGTCTCTGCCACTTCTTCAAAAAAGTTCAAAGCATAAAGATAAT
Source organism: Florisuga fusca (assembly GCA_038090715.1). Taxonomy (NCBI): domain Eukaryota; kingdom Metazoa; phylum Chordata; class Aves; order Apodiformes; family Trochilidae; genus Florisuga; species Florisuga fusca. The sequence goes on along the minus strand of JAAWXA010000026.1, from coordinate 6,455,134 downwards.
ATCAGAAAGTATTACCAAATCTCAAAATATGGCTTCTTTGTGGTTATCCATTACTTTGCCCGAGTATTAAAAAGGCACTGGATAGTATTGCACCGTTGTGAAAGATAAATAAAGCATATTGGAACTGTGACTCCTTTGTTCAGTGCTTGCCCAGTGTTAATACAAGTGACCATGGAGAAATCACAGACAGCACAGGCAGAGTCCCAGGGCTGCCCAAAGACTCTGCATATGGCAGGTAGCACAGTCCCACCCTCAAGCAGCTGCTGCTGCTGCTGTTTACCCCATTCTCTAACAGTGTGTGTCTTATTCAGCAGCAATTCCTCTCCTGGCACAACACAGTAGCAACTGTCTCATTGAGGATGCAGCTAATTCCCCTCTTCTCCCATCCTACCAACCATAAAGGTTCCTCACCCACCTTCAGGCAAGTTAAACTTGAATGCTGACTTCAGAGTCTCTCCACAGATTTACGAAGATAAATCCATCCAGCCTTCATCAGGCACATGTATGGTAATACATTGTTTAGAGGAAAAAGGGGAGACTTGCAGAATGAAAAGGCATGGCAGCGAGGACAGGGCAGGTCTGACTGGAGACCTTTGTCATTGATCACTTCCCAAAAAATGTGATGAAGAGAGTAAATCCAATCCACTGCACAAGCCAAACTACTGCAGAGTAGCCTATTGGCCCTAATACACACAAAAAACCCACACCCCTAGGCCCTTAAAGGGGAAGAGAAACTCCAGGCATAGCATGGTTCAGCCATCCTGACCATCAGGGATGAAGGAGAAAACTGTAATGTGATCTCAATGGAAGGAACAATTGCAGCCTCTCTGCCATGTTCAGTGCCCCCTTTCCTGCTAGCCCTGCCCAATGTACTCTTCTACAAACTCCTCAATTGCCCCAATAAATCTAACCTTAAGCTAATAAAACTTCAAGATTCTATGGAAATAGGATTATGCACATAAAAACCACACAACTACTGCACAGTGAGGTTACTAAATGAATGAATTTGCATGCAAGTAGGAAAATCAAAGCTATGCTCATATTTCACCTACAGAGAGAGACTGGAAAACCCAGCTCCCACAAAGCACATACTGATTTTGAAAATATAGTGAGCTTATGTTGGGACACAGAGGAGAGATATTTTTAAAATGCCAAAGTTGCTGGCATGACACCAGACATTGGTTTAATTTCATTCCCATACTTGCTCAGAGCCAAAATGAGTCATCTTCCCCATGAAATTTGAATCTGTACACAACACTAGTTGTTAATTACCTTTCCTGTCTCCATTAAAGAATGAAATGACAGTTTCAACCTCTCCCTGGGTGACAATTGTGTTCTCTCACTGTCTCCATCTCTCGCCAACAAACCTGCTGCTACAACTCAAGTGGCACTTGAGGTCTTCAGTCTAGCATTTCAACAACAGTATAATAACTGATAATTTGGCAACAAGAAGCCATCTTCAGAAAACTCAAGCCACTTGAAACCACAGTAGAAACAAACAGAGGTATTTCTTCACCAGGCCTGCCCATGGATCAGCTTGTTTGGCCCCATTCAGCAATGATCATTTCAAGGCTGTCAGCAAAGTACTGCTGGCTGAGCACAACGGCTCCGTCGAATCAGGGGTTTATCCTTCCTTTACTTACAAGACTATATTATCATGTACATAATGCACACACTGAGTAGAACAACTCCTACTGAAAGTGGTTTGTTATTCATATGCTCTGTGGCTTATGGGGGGAAGTTCTCAAATTATTAAAAATAAATATACAAGAGCACTGACATTATTTCTCAGAGGCAAGGAAATTTCAGTTACCACCCATGTCTTATCTGAGAGATACTAAAGAATACAGGAACATAATAAAGTAAATGATCATAAGAGTAATTTCATGTGGGTATCTAAAGAACAGTGCAGGAGACTGAATTACAGACTTGTAAGGTTAATCATAAAAAATTCATCTACATAAGACCCACTGCCTAGTTTATTGCTGCTATTTTTTTTCCCCATAAAATAGCTTAAAGCTAATTGTTCATTTCATTGAACTTTTCATAGGGTTGTTCATCACATTTTACCATTGTGGTGAGTGACTAATGACCTTGAAAAAACTAAAAAGTAGCCACATGAGCATTAGCAAAATAATATACACTCCAGATTAAAGAGGGGACTTTTAGCTTTTGCTCAGTGAGGTATGTAGTTTGCTTGACAAGGAATGATTTATAGGGAAAGCAATTGGAAAACTCATGATGTTTTTGAGATACAGAGTAGGCATAAGTAAAGCTGCAGCTCAATGCAAGCAGAATTCTAGCCACCCACCGTGGAAATAGTAATATGTTTTTGTGCTTGAGCTCACCTAGCCTGTAACTACCTTAATTCATTGAATTCAGGGCCATCATGAATAACAGACTGTTGCATTTCCTTCCCACATACTGGGTAAGAAATGGGAAGAGTCACAGCTAAAGAAAGTAAAACTAGGATCTAATGTTTTCCCTCTATACAAAGGAGGAATTACCCCATAGAGAGAGTAGCTGAAGCTGCAAGATGCACTGCTATAGATTCCTGGTGGTGGGGCCTGGTCAGGATTATTCATTACTCTCACAGTTTAGGATTTTTTCTTCATTGAAACACAAGTCACCTCTCAATCCTTTTAAAAACCTAATTGCTGCTAATACTAGCTATCTAATTCCAGGTGATTTTATTCAGGTGAATAACAATGTTCCCTTCCTGAAACTTTTGGGGTGTGTGCGCTTGTAGCGATGAGCTCCAACGAGTATATGTAAACTGTGTGGAAAAGATAAGAGAAAAAGCCTCACAGAGAAATTAAAAAAAAATTTTGAGTGGCCCTATTTTCATTCTCTTGAGCCTCATCTAGTTCGTGCTTTGATGTAATTTAAACACTGCCCAGTTTTATTTCCTTGATCCAGCCCAGCAGACGAAAATGGGTTACAAAATCTGAAGACACCACATGCAACTCTAAGTGCCCAAACAGACTTGTCCCAGAGAGGGCCTGGTCAGGAGAACCTCATGGCTGGACGCAGGGCAGGAAAAAACCAAAACAAACAAACAAAAAATAAAAATAGGATCTTCAAAGACGCTTCTTTTTATCCTGTTTCTATTCAGAAAGCTCATGACTCCAATATAGGAGCAAGAATAATTTTCTCTTTTAATTTTACAAGACTTCATAGGATAATTAAAATTTCTCTCTCATATATCCTCTCTGCATTTGATCTGACTTATTTCTCTTACTATCAGTAGCATTAAAAGATGCCATCATCTATTTTAATGGGCTTTTTTTCCCTCATACTTTTACTTTTTACAAGAGCAATCAGCTAAAAGAGGAAAGGTAACACTACTATTCTGACCTGATATCATTTACACCTGCTTGGAAATCCTAGAGTTTCAGTTGCAAGCTAGTCAAGATCCAGACTGTTACTTTTTGGTAGCAACCAAAAAACTGCCAAATAATTTTAAAAAAAGTAGTTTTTCCAGATAAAAGTGGTTTGGGGCATGCTTGTATAAGTTTTGCACCCTGAAATGCCTTTGGAAACATAAGACATTGACCCAAGAGGTTGGCCACATATAGATTACTGAGTTCAAAATTATTTTGGACCTAAAGTATCTGTACTTTCATTTTATGGGTAATTAAACCTAATGGTTTGCCATTCAGAAAGCAATTAAATCCAATATCTAGAATCCAGTGTCCCCTTCCAGTGAGTGATGAGGAGGATCCACAGTGCTGATTGAACATTTCTGGGAACCTCCCTTGCAACCTTACGTCCCTTCATAAAATGGAAAATCAGTCAAAACATGGAGGTAGAGCAAAAGGGTGTCCCTTGGGCCACACTTTGCATGTGTTTCCAATTACATATCCAGGCTGGGTGTGTTAGCTGACTGGGAAGAGCCTGTAAAAAAGGGATTTCCTTAGCAGTTGGACAGCTTTATTTGGATACTGTTGTACTGAGGAGACAGGAACAGCCAAAGGTAAAGGAGTCCAGGGCTGAAGCAATGCTTTCTGTTCTTTGTGGACTTCAGATCAAACACCCTGGGCACTTTTCTGCTGGCAGAAGACACCAATTTAGCCTGGTTAAAAACATCAAATCCATCAACAGATACAACTGCAAAACCACCTTAGTCTGTGCTTAGCACGAGTCTTTCAATTCTTAAACACAAGGAACTACCCAAACCTGAGCAAAATACCATTCCTAACGTAATAGAGAGCAGCTCCCAGGCCATGCCTACAGCCCTAGGCAGAAGTGAACAAAAACTGAGTGTCCCTGAGGTCCCCCATGCAACGATGCAGTAAGAGCTGCGATGCCCACTCCAAGCAGAGACGACACTCTGGGCTTCCTCAGCCCCATACACTGTACATGGCACACAGTTCTAAGCAATGCAAATGCTTGTGCTTGGTTTAGACAAGCAAGAAAGGTGGCATGAACTAACCCAATTGTTCAAAATACAAAGGTCAGCCACCACTAAGGTCAGTGAAACCTCTAAGTTGAGATCTGGAAAAAAAAAAAAAAAAAAAAAGAAGCATGCTTATGTCAGAGCATCCATTACTATCACAATATTTGTTTTAAATTATATCATTAAATATTATTAATTTTAATAACACTGCTGCACTGGGACATAATTGTGATTAAGAGGTTCACCCAAGGTTAGAAAGAAAGTTGATTGCAGAGTCACAAAACCAATCTAATCTCACGCTATGCAGTCCTGTACTTTGGAAGAAAGGTAATTGTTACTAAAGCTCACCAGTGGTTCGTCACCATGAGTAAAAACTTAATAATTGTGTGTATAATGGCTGTTTTTTTCAGAATAACTAAAGAACAGGAAATGAGACCATTAGGGAAAAAGTAAAATGAATTTACCAAATATCATCTCCATAAATATCACATGAAATTGCATTTCTGAGATCTTATTACAATGGTTTCTACCTATCCATAGCATCGGTCTTTTTGACAGAAAAAGTTAGTACTAAGCAGAGATCTCTTAGAACATCTTTTTCTTCCTCTGTTTTGTTTTGTTGGGGTTTTTTTGTTTGGTTGGTTTGGGTTTTTTGGTTTTTTTGTTTGTTTGTTTTGGCTTGGTTTATACGATTGAGTGTCTCAGCTTGCTGCTTCTTTCATGACTGGGCAGCTTAGTGATAAGCCTGAGTATTACAAATGTTTTCTCCATCTTTGAGAGCAATATGCTGTATCATCAGATTTCCACAGTTTGCTTTGGCAGTGATGTGTTCAGCAGACAAGCTGGTCTCCTCATTGTAGAGATGGGACCAGCTCTGTGTAACCAAGATAGAAGAGGAGTATTACCAGGAGCCCATTGTCTGTGTTCAGTTTTCCCAAAGAGTAACCAAGGCTTCTTCTGCCACAGAGAACAAATGAAAACATTTATTGTCTGATAAAAATTAGTAAGCTACTCCAACACCTGCTCATACTGGCACATTTCTTTGCTGATTATAGTGCAGTAAGATGGCTTCAGACAACAAGCTGCAAACTGCAGTGACAGCCTCAGCGACTGCCTCTCCCACCACCCAAGGACCTGGCTTGGGGAACATGAGGGTGAAGCTGAAAACCCTGGCATCATCAGTAAAAATGTTCATCTAACTGGTGTACTGCTCACATTTCTGCAAACAAAACAAAAAAACCCGATTCTTTTATTCTTCCTGCCTACATGTGCTTGTTTCCACAAAATAGCAAAGCAAAGGAAATGGCCTAACGTTTCAGGCTCTTGTTGTCCCATCTTATACCTGCACCCAACACCAAGAGGTGTCACGTAAGCTGTGAGACTTCTTTCCATTATGCAGAGGCACAGAAGCTGTCACACAATGACACCTTGAAGCATTTTGAGGTTACAAAGACAAAAGCTGAAGGGCAGTGATGTGTTTTTTGTGAGATCAGCCAAGGATCCCTTTGCCTTCTAACTTCCAAATAATTCCTACTTAACTCACAGAAGGTAGCAGGGACATGCTGGGTAAAAGAACTATAAACAAAAGAATCCTTTCAGTCTCTAACTGCTCAAGGTGGGTATCATCACCCACTACAGACTCATCTGAAATGAGTTCCCAGCACCAAAGTCAGATGGGCAGAGCCCATATCTCTTTTCCACAGTTCAATTGAGATGTGCCCAGACATTGTGCAGGGACTACACCACAAACCATTGTCCTAGGGACAGGTTTAATCTCTGAAACAGGGAGGATCCTGCAAAGTCCACTGGTAATAGTCCCCCTTCAGATCACTAAGCAGCACTTATCTCCTTGCAGCATTGGTCAGGGTGAACGACAGATCCTGAAGTCAGTCAAGCTAGTGTAAGCATTTCATGCAGTGCTTGTGCATCAATGATCAATCATTCATAAGCTGGGTTTGTGCTGGGAAGTTCCCAGGGACTCTTCTGCCTATTGCCAGACATGCAATGCACTTTGACTGTCGCTCTGGGTCCCTACAGCACCAGCTGGGTGAAGCATCCCATATTGCAGTTGCTTTAGGGACCAACAACTTGTCATGCAATTTGATCTGAGTCAGACTAAATGAGGTGTTTGCAAAACACAGGCTTCTTGTCTCAGTAGAAAAAAAGCCTAAGAGAAACAAGGAAAACAGCTAGGGTGGTGCAGATTGATTTTATTTTACACCCTTGCCCGTTAAGAATGGGTCCAGCCACTGCTAAGACTGACCAAGCATCTCCTTTTTAAGAACAAGGTCAAAGATCCTCTCAGTCTGTGGAACAGACAAAGCACTTGCTGCAGCTAAGAGTCTTATCTGTAGCCCCATGACACAAGACAACTCATTTTTAGGGTTTAGGCTTCCAGACTCATCTCCTGAAATCCACCACAATCACTGGGTGTAAAGTGTCTATGTCCTGATGCACTGGGTATAGTAGATTTGAACCCGGTAGGACTTTCCTGCAGAGAAACATCAGATGCAAGCCCTGACAAAGCTAAAGTGACCAAAAAAGGGTTATCCAGACAGTGCTCCATGGAAGAACAACTCTTCAAAGGGCTTTATGTCTCTTGGTTTTCTCCCATCAGCAGAAATCCTGTTAGCAAAGCTTACATCTGAGAAAGACTTCTGAAAGATAGAAACTTGTCTCCTCTCTCAAACACTCCTGCCTTTCCTGCCCCTTTTCCATAAAAACATTAGGCAACAAATGCTTTGTTGCAAAGCACTGCAAAGGGCCCATGGGCCTTGACTTCTGACATCTCTGCTGGCAAATGAATGAGTGAAATAAGGTGACAAGGGATTTAAAAATTGTCTTCATAGATGATCCCTGGTGTCCCTTGCTATGATAAGTAGGCCAGCTGTGACTCTGCTCATGAGATGACGTTCTCATATTGCCTTGTTTTACAAGACATGGATTTCTCTGGTTAGTGAAATTTCATGTGACAAAAAAAGGGCCACAGTAGTAGTGCTGTAACGCACACTGCAGAAGGTTGCCTATGGAAGAACATTCATTTTGCTCCTGAACCTGTCACTGCATGACCCATTAGTCTGAGCATAAGAAAAAAAAAAAAAAAGTGAGAGAGAAAGTTTTGGCTGTGGAGTTTTCATTCTGGGAAGTGCTCTGAGGGGAATCAAAGTTGGAGAAGATGGATATGACAAGTCATCTGGGTAGAATGGGACAGGCAGGTCCCAGTCTCTCCCTTCTCAGCTGTTTGAAACATGGCAACACTTTCCCCAGGAACACACAGGATCCCTTCAGTAACAGCCCACAGCACAATTCATCCTCCACCACCTGAAGATGTGTTATCAGTAGCTGTCTTCTCACTTTCAGTACCTGCCACTGTAAATCATACCCCAGAGCAATGCTTAAGAGATAGCATCTAAATCACAAAATAAAACAGGTCAGAGCTGCAATTATGATCAGTGAAGCAGGCATGAGTATGTTGTGCATAATTAAAATGACTGTAGGACTTCTCTATAAATACCACCCAGAAAAGTGGATCTGGGTGGGGGCATAAAAATGAGATTAAGGAAACATCCTGCCCTGATGTGACAACATGACCTTGGAACAACTTTCTTGCCTCCACACCAGAGTAATTACACTGTTGAAATGTCTGATTGTCTCTCTCCTTCCACCACCAGTGACCAAGCCTTTGCAGCAATAAATATGTAACCACTAACAGTTCAATAAAGATACAGAGATAAATCAGTTTTGCAGTGACTTCTTGAAGTTCTCTAAAGCTTCAGGTCCAAGAGCAAAAGCTTGTGCTGCCTTCTTTAAAAGTCTGAACTCAGCTTGGAGATGCAACTCACTCAAGATCATAAGCAGATACCATGCAAAGCTTGTCGTACATACATCTTTAAATATTTTACTTAATGCTTTATCTTCCCCAAATATGCACCATTCTCAACTACTTTGCCGTAAGAGAGACAGTTCCTTCAGGGAATTTGGAAAGCAAAATACATTTCCACTCAACACTATGAGGACAATAAATATGGAAACATTACACGAGGAGCAGTACTATAGCAGAGAGCTGCTCCAGATCGCCACGTTTACCAGATTACCAGTCTGAGCTGTAGAGCAAGGACTGGCTCTCACTGGTCATATTTTGGATCTTATGAACCCCAGCATTTGCAGTTACATTGGGAAATGCTCAGAGCTGACCAACAAATCAAGTCTGAAATGCTACGGGCAAGCTCCATTGCAAAGCAGGTGAATAACAACACTATTAAAGGGAAATACAAAAGGACTATTTTTATTACCACAGAGACAACCTGAAGTTTGGCAACTAACAACATGCACCATATGTTTTTACTCAAACCTATTACAAAACAAATACTTCAATCAATAATCAGTCACCTCTCATTCAATAACCCAGTAATCCCCTTTTGTCCAGCATAAGGCCTAGACACATTGTTATTGACCCAGTGGCAAACTCATAGGAATTGCCGTTCCTTGACTGCTAATGACCAGGTATATTTCTCCCTGCAGTAAAGTATTTATCAGGCAGGTGTCAAATATGTGATTCATTGACTTATGAAGCATTACAGATAAATAACAATGAAAGACCTATGCATCATTCTTGTCAATGTGCTGAAAAGATTTGCTGCATGCACAGAGGTTGAGGGTAGGGGGGAGGCAAAGGGATCAAAAATAAAAGTGTTAATCTGCAAGAACAGGTAATAGATACTGAGTCAGAAGCTAAGGGGACTCCACTAGCCAATACCCAGACTGAGTTCATGTCCAAAAATATAACATCACCATACACTCTGAAATGCCCCAAACTGCCCAAAGTATGGTTGCAAAAATATAATTCAAAGGGGAAAAAAGATGGCATTTAAGAAATTTAAGGAATTTCCATGACTCTTTCACAAGCTGAATGAGGATGACAGTACTGAATAAATTAATCCTATGAAAAACTAATGTGCTGGCCAGCTTTTAAAAGTCACAAGCCACACAAAACAAAAACTTACAATGAACTGAACTGGAACACTGTGAAAAACAGGGAGAAAATGAGGAAGCAGTTGTTAGTCTCAAATATACATCTTCCTTATAAAAAATAACGGTGCATCCAAAATGGTTATGACCTTAAAATAAGCTACATAAAGCACTAAAAGGAGAAGCACATAACACATGACTTACAGTTGCAGCATTGTTAGGTCACCAGTTTCTTTAGGGTGTTATATTGCTTGAGCTTCTGTAGGGAATTCTCCCTAATAAATTCTCTTTTTATGTTCCTTTCTAGGACTGTCATTTAAAGGTTGCTATGAAAAACCTCACATCTTCTGAAATGACTACCTGGAGCTGGTAACCCTCAGAGACAGGAGCACAGCAGCTCCCTGTCAGATACCCCACTTGAACAGTAACTGGTGTCGGTGCAGGACAGGAGTCAGGGAGTTTAACAAGCCATCTGGATGTTAATGACCTTCAGGTTCATCTCCTCTTGTGCTCTGGGAAACTCAGGATGTGACCAGGAATGCCCCTCCTAGCAGGTAGGATTTAGACAGACTCTGGAGACAGAACTTCAGTCTGATTGTGTGGGAACTGTAGTGATAGGGCACAGTTATCTTTAGGAGCTTGTCACTCTTCAGTCATTCTCACTGCCTTAAGACCTGAAGGAATACCCCTCTCACTTTGCCTTAAGACAGCAAAGCAGATAAGGAATATTCTGTTAGCTTAAGAAATTGATGCTGCAGTTTCTGAATTTGTTCTTCTCAGATATACATACACACACAAATACATACATTTGTGTATGCATGTTAATATGTCCAGATCTACACACCTCAGATGCATTGACTTCACCTTACAAATCTGGTTATACACCTGCTCTTGGCCTTCACTCAGGTCAGCATTGGGTGCTTCTCCCTTGCACACACACCCCCAGGCAGCTGGTCCTAGCACAGTGTATGTGTAGCATTCCAACTTCATTCATGGTGGAGAGGGAGATATTGCATCACAGGGACAGATGACAGCAAGTTTGCAAAAGACTAGGTGAATGTCATTGTAACCTAGTGCTGTGTTAAATAAAGTGGAAGAAATACTCTTAAATCTGTCTCTGTGAGGAATGACTTCCAGAGAGCCTAGGGGCAGGGCTCCCACAGCAGGCAGGCTGAGCCCAGCTGCCTGGCAGCACTTTCTGCTTTTTACCAGGTCACCTGTTGCTCAAACTCAGAAAAATTATATCTGTCTGCTAATACATTCCTCTGTCAAAGCCTGTTAACTCTCCATCTGCCCTTCTCTGTATCACTCACCCCTGCAGGAGACAAATTCCATTCAAGGCAAGTAACATAAAGAAAGCTCATTTCCTTTGAACTTATTTACAAGTTTTACCATTAAACGTGCCTACATTATGCAAGCAGCTTGCAATCTCCCCTAATTCTCCAACTTTAATTATATAATTGAACAACCCAAAACCTCATTTTTTCCAGGAAACATTAAACATTACCATCTTAATGAAATTCTTAATGAAATGGTCCTCTCTGCATGCAAATGACTGGCACTGGATTTGCTTATCACACTGATAGAAAAAAAGGACAAATGCCCTTCCTTTTGTCAATCATCAAGAGCGACAGCACTTGCCAACAAGAGTGGTCCTAAAAAGATAGATAACATCGAATTCCAGAATCCCTTTAGCAGGGAAGGGTGAGGAACAGTCAGTAAGTGTGGCTAAACAAGCATCAGACTCACAAGCAATGCAAACTTTTATTCCTTGAGCTCAGCTTAGTTCAGAGGGGCTCTGCTTCAGCTGAGCTTTAACACTTGGGAAGGGAAGAGCCACATCTGAGGCTGGCTGGATGAAACCCCAGTGGTCCTGTTGCAGCCACACACACTCTGTGATGTTGCCCAGCACAAAGACAAGAACACTGGGGGTGTCAGACACTTTTATGATCTTTTTCAAGACACATGGCTGAGAGGAGCTCCCATCTCCTATCAACGGTACAGGAGTAACCTCTCTGGTCCCATATTTTCTTTTTGGCATCTTGCAACAACACAGCTCCTGCTGCTTTACACAGCTGACCTTTGAGCACCAGCATCACTCAGTCATCACTCCAAACACAGGGCAAGATTTAATTTACATGCTGCAGCACTCTCTTCCTAATACAAAGCCATTCTGCTCTCCTAGACTCTCTTTTTGAGTTTATTTTTTCACTTGGCTGTGTTTTGTTTGGGGTTCTTCCGTGTGTGTATGTGTATTTTGTAGATTTTTTTGTTTTTGTTTTTTCCCAGGGTATTTTTATGTAGCCAGTTTCTTTCTTGGTACCAAATTCTGCCCAGCTGCAGAAATTTTTGTCACGAATCTATTGGGTGCAGCCACTCCTTCACTGTCATTTTGTGACCTTTAGTTGTTTTTTAGGGTTTTTTAATGCCAGTTCAAAGACACCAGGCACATCTTTCATTTTTATTTCCATCAAAACCCTGTGTAGTTCAAAGACACAACCTTGGTGTCTGTGTTACTGCAAATATTTTCCTGAGAGCTACACCAAAACCCACGTTACCAAATCAGGTTGCTCAAGTCTCTTCTAAATCTAATTCTTCCTAAATCTAATTCCCACAGATCAAAACCAAAATAGTTTTATTCAATAAGCATTAATTAGTTTTCTTTTCTCCACTCTCCTGCTTCACAGCACCTTTAATGTCCTTCCCCTTTGGCCCACAGATACTTCTTGTTATGCTGCAGCTTCCCAGATTCTCCCAATTCCTTATTAATGATGAAACTCAAGCCCCAGGTGTCTTTCTATGATTTACACTCAGATCTACAAATGCATGGTATATGGTCACAATAGACAGAGACAATTTGGGTTAGTACTTTAGAACGAAAGTTGTAAAACCCAATGAAGTGTCAGTTATCTGGTACTATTCTGACCAGAAGGCCTGGTGAAAATAAACCAGCAATCTGGAGAGTTAAAGATCCAGCAGCACTTTGGAGATGGGGGTCCAAACCTCAGCCCTGCGTGGTCTCTTCTACCCACATTCTGCTGCCTCCAATTTCTACCACTGTCGTCTGAATATCTGGCATTTCTCAGGAGACAAGAGCAAAATGGTCGCTTATGTTTAAAGGCTAAAAAATATAAATATTTGAGTGAGCTACAAACAAGCTATTTGCTTGGTATTATTAATGGATAAAAGAATTAGGTGCATGACTCAGGTAAAATTGGCCAGTGAATTTCTGTTCCTTTGAAGCACAAGGTTGGGGAGTCTTGTTCTGCAAATGTTTGCGCCAGTGTTGATTTCTCAGCTAAAAACAGCTGCTGAATTCTCCACACATTCGCAAATAGGTTCAATCATTTGAGATCTCCATCTTTCCTTAATGTCTTACTTCCCCAGCAACAGCCCTACCCAGTGTTGCACTGTTATCTGTGCTGATAACAGGATTCTTTTAAAAATTCTGGTAGGCAAAGACATTGTTGAGTCCCATGACAGTTTGAGCCTATACAATGGGAGTACCCTAACTCACAATTACCACAGTCTTAGTGCTCAAACAGTCCAACTGAAATCAATTGATATATTTGCCCAATAGAGCAAGGAAAACATTCACAAAGCATCAAAAACATGGGCTGTGTTTTTGATGAGGCCCAAATCAACTCATTAAAAAAAAAAGATAAATGAGCAAAATTCTATGGGCTGCAGTAAGAATTCAATCCAGTGTACAGCTTATCAAGGACTTCCACCAAGTGCCTTTCATTTGAGACACTCCACAGGAGAAGTGCATTGTTATTTTCAGTAACCCCAGAATCTTCACCCGTTCAGGTTTGTTTTTCACTATGATTCATTCTGCTATCTTGGCGTGTTCCCGACTCATGCATTTCTGTCCTTGGCTTTGCCTTCTGTCCTTTGCATCCTCTGTGCTATATTCCTCAGCAATTATTTATAAAAGGGACTCATTCACCCCTAGATCTGTGCCCTCAGCCATATGTCAGTAACATGCCAGCTGTTTGTCTCACAGGAATTCAATCACCTTCCTGCTTGCAGGCTGCAGTATGGCATTCATGACATCCCATCTTCACTGCAGAGCTCCATCCCCGCAGACAGATTTCCCTTAGTCTCAACAACAACCACTTCCACATGGAGGTATGAAATCCAAATAGGTAAACATGGAATCCCAAGAACCTATTTTTGATGCTACTAAACCTCAAACAGCATTGAAATGCTACATGACACTAACATAAAATTTGTCTCTTTATTCATCTCAATATCAAGCCTTGCTATTTTTACCATGGTAGCATTTGTGCTGACAAAAAATAGCTCAAAATGCTGCATGCCTGAATACACCAACTTGAGCACAAGGACGGACTCAGCCCCACCTCACTAACTAGACTGTAGTTTGTCCTTTTCCATTTTATTTTTTTTATTCCTCTTTATTTGTAAAGGAGCAAACCATTTGTTTGCCTTCTCCAGTGAGAAGTCTGCTGTGACAGGGTGGGAAAGGCAACACTTTAGGAGTGGAGCAACTATATTATTCTGGCTAATGAGAATGTAATGTTTCATTGTCACAGTCACTTAAACCTATCCTTATCTAATTAATCTTGCAAAACAAAAAGTGACCAGCCAAATAAACTCCACCACAGCTTGACAGCCAGTAAAATTATGCCAGTTAATGTCTGTTCAGAAACCAGACCAAGAAAGCATAAGGGGGACAAAGAGGAGGACAAAGTACAGTTGAGTACTCAATACATAACTGACTTCTAAATGAAAAAACAAACAAAAAAAACCAAAACAGAGAGAGTAGCCATGGCATGCTTTGGCTTTGCCTCACAATTAACAAGGAGAAGCCACATGTGCAGGTCAGCACAGCAGTTTGAATCCAGGTTTGAACACAAGCACCCAGACCTTGGCCATCGGTATTACAGGAGGGACCTGGTAAATGGGATGGGTAAAGCAGGCATTTGCACAACTGCCTCTTGCATAAGGTACCACTTTGGGCTTTAAGAAACAAAAAGATAACAGATTAGATGCTCAACCCATCAAATCTTACTTGGATAAAATGGGCTATTGTCTCAGTGAGGAATTCAAGCTGGTATCTGGAAGGGGAAAAAAAACCCAACAACCCACAAACAAACAAAAAGCAAAAAAACAAACAAAAAAACCAACACACACATAAAAAAAAAAACAACCCACACCCAAAAAACCGCTAACCCACTTCATCTCTGTAAAAGTGTCACCAAATCATCCTGATATTGAAAGGCACAGAGGTTGAGTGACACGGTATAGCCAAGCTACATGGATCTAGGGCACTCACAGCCCATCTTGGAGAAACAAAATTAAACAACATTAAAAGTGACCCATTTTCTCACTCAATAGGGAGCAGCAAAGCTAATGTGGCACTGAGAGGAAACACACTGGGGGTTTTCCCATGCTGAGAGATCACTCACTGCCAACACACAAAATACTTTCACTAATCCGCCTCACCTCCAAATGGTTGACCATTTGTGTTTAAAGAAATAAGTGGGGATTAAAAGGAGGAATCCTGAAATCCAACAGACTTGCAATTAAGCTGGCAGGGAAACAAGCTGCTGGGAAACAGCAGTTTGCTCTGCGAAGAGATGCGAAAGCTGCTGGGGTGGGGGCAGGGTGTGCAGGGAGTGTAGCAGTTACAGCCCTGCAAACCCTGCAGCAGCATGGGGATTTAATAATTTCTGGGTTATTTTTAATTATTTTTTTAATACCGAGGAGGGGGGGCAGGTGGTTGTTTTTTAAGTAGAAAAAGAAATTACGTCTCTGTTCCTCTTCAAGGGAATGAGCTTAAAAGTAACCTCAGCCACAAAGACAGATCTTTCAGTTGTGCTGCATGGAAGGTTTTCATTTAAGCAAGCTAAACTGCAAGTGTTTGCCACCATCCTCTTCCCCTCACACTCTCTGCTACACTTATTTGGCCTGCCTAAACTTAGTCAGTTTTATCCTATTTACAACCAGTTATTTTTGCCAACGTTTTCCCTTTGAAAAACAAAGCCACCTCCAGTTCATCTTGAACAACCACATTTGCAACAAGAACCCGTAGCAATTACATTCAAGACCCTCTAACTCTGCCTTCCTTGATACATGTAGGCCAGTTCAAACACAGCAAAACATTCTACAAAATCTTTGAGGTTTGTCCAGGGGAGAATTTTTAGGGATAGAAACAATGCTCTTCCCCATACACTGCTACATCTGGCTACAGGACACTGCCTATTCTGCCTAACCCTATCTACAAACAAGTCAGAAAACCCTCCTGGGAATCTTAAAACACTTGAAACTGCCACTTCAACTGTACTGGACTACTCCCACTAGAATAACCACTACTATTTACTAAATAAGATGTTTTATGATAAATGAAGAGCATCACCTGGTAAGAATAACAAGAAATCAGCCTCAAACCAGAGAATCTCACCAATGTCACCACATACACATCCCAGCAAAGAGCCTGACCCTGCAGACACTGACAGCAGGCTTTCCTGACAAGAGAATTCATCCAAATCCTAACAAACATAATTAATAGGTGAGGAAAGAAGTGTTCAAGAACAGACTCATTTATTTGTATAATATTCCCTTAAGATGGTATATTCTGACATAACTTGCCATACCCAACTTTTCTGCCCTTTCTTCAACACCCCTACGAGCCTCCCTGCTAGGCCAGAAATAGGAACACCTCTCTTTCTTAGCAATCTCATTTCTTTTTCAGTTTGTCTATCACTAATAACGTCTTGAGTAACTAATTGAATTCAAGTTGTTTAATTGAAACACGCTAAATGCAGTACCTGCTTCTAATGCAACAGGAAAGGGGGGAACTCAAAATAATGAGTTGCAGAGCTGTGTGCATTTGTTGGCAGTAATTTTTTTTTTTTACCTGGATGTAGAACAGGATGTTGAGAACAGTATTATGGAGACCATTTGAACTTCTACCTAAGCAGAGAGAAGATATTCCTTTTGCACAACATTTCTGTAAATTTTGTTTAGCTTGTGTGGGATACAGTTAATTACAGTAATTTATCAAACTGGCACAGGGTAGTATTCACACACAAAGTTTCTCCTGAAGTCAGAATCTTTAGTTTTATATAAGACTAGTTTGTGCTAATTGAATTTTCACTTGGGTAGATAAAATCTTTAACAACTCTGGAATAACTAAGTGCTCTTTGTTCAGTGATGTGGATCAGAATGATTTACAGCACCTTTCACATAATCATGCTAATTTTGCTTTCATATGATTAATTAAAACAATATGTTCTTTCTTTGTAAAAAAGCATTAGTGCACCCAAGGAGACAGGTTTTATTGCAAACTTATTTTTCTGGTAATAAAAGAAATTTTCATACACCATCTTTTTGGCAAAGCTAAGCAAACATTGTTAAGTGGACAAAAAGACTGCAGCCGAGGTCAGATCTCTTCATGGTATACCACCAATGATGTTGTTCTGAAGATGAGTTAGCCCCAGTGTTGTAAATGAGACCATAGATGGCATGAAGCTGGTCTGGAGATCCCAAAAGCAAGAATCTATTCCTTCTGCCTTAGTTTCCTACAGGCAGGCTCTCATCACATCTAGAGCCAAACTGAAGGATATTACCTAGAACAAAACTCAAAGACTGAATTGGATCATGCCTGTGGTCCAGGCTCACACTGCACACAAATCAATTGACACCACTTTTCACCTCAGACACATGGATTAACATGGGTGCAGCAGAGCCTGATGGTCCCCAGAAGTTCCTGCTTCTGAAGTGATCAAATTGTACATGGGTATCTGAATTTTCTCAGTAGAAACTGTTCCTTCAGATACAAAAGTGGTCACTCAGGACCTATGTAGAGATTGTGAGTGAACTCAACTTTTTTAATTATCTCTTCTAGTTTTTGTGCTTTGGCAGGATTGTTTACATCGTCTTAAGGTAAATATTGATGAAATAACCTGGATAATGAGATGAGTTACAAGAGACAGGTCATGTGGATCCCACAAAGGGCTTTGGAGGAGAAGCAGGTGCTTTGACACCAAACCTATAAAAAAATTCCCAAGGATGACTGCACAGGTTCTCTCTCAAAAAATAAATAGTGAACCTAGGGGTACTTTAGCTGGAACAGAATCTCTCAGCATCAGAGCAAATCTGACAATTGCAGGGAGCACGGTCTCCCCTTGGGGTAATTTGTTGGATAAAATATTTATACTGATTTGAAGCAAATAATATCTTTTACCTTTTGCACCTGTCAGACTCACTGCTTTGCAGAAAGATACCCTACTTGGTCAATTAAGTGTCTGTGACTGTGCTCAAAAGTCACAAGTTTTAGAGCAAGCAATCTTTCAAAAATGAACAAGCACACCTTACCAATGTAGGACTTTTCCATGACTTCTGTCAAGTGACTGGTTAAAGACCAAGGCATGTGCAAGCCTGCACCACCTGTAACCACAGTTAGTAGTCACACTGAGTTTGGTGGAACATTTTTTTGATGTGTTTGGCATAGAAGACAGTGTCTTCTTAGAAACTGGTCATTGCCCATGAAGTAAAACAGCTTTTCTGTGATTAAAGGAACATTGCTACACTCTCCACTGCAACCATCTCTGCATCTCACCTGCTTCATCCAGCAGGCAGAGAGGTGGTGTGCTATTTAAGAAACTCCTACCACTACAAATAATTCATCATACACACAGACAGAAAGAGAAGCAAACCAGCAAACTGCACCTGACCAGTCACTCAATGCATTACATGATGGTGCTTAGGGCTGCAGTCAAACCATCCACTACCAGACTCTAGTTTTGGTGCCATGACTACTTCTCTTCAGTGGCTGATGAGACAGTTGTCTAGAAGTCCTGCCCAGCTCCTAGTCCTAACCTCTCAATGCTCTCTGGAGCTCACACAGCAGCTGTGCCAGCCAAGGAAACTGTTTTGCAGTTATGCCTCTTCAATGTTGCTGTGCTGAGGGCACAACAGAAAATGCCATATAGAGAGAAAAGCATGGAGAGAACAGATCAACACCTGCTTCTGGCTGAGGGCGCTCCAGACACCACCAGTGGTCAGCCAGCACAGTTGGTTTGTCTGTCCTCTCACTGCCACCACCACAGTCCCACTGGAGCTAGACCAGGCTGTGTGCTACACACCACTGCACCCTGCTCCAGTGACTGGCATTTTCTGCTTCTGTAAAATTAATTTGATGACTGACTTAAACTAATAATTGCCTCATTTCCAAATTTGGTCTCTGGGTAAATTTGACTCCTATTGGGAGGCACCAGGGATATTGAGTTTTATTACTTATGGAATCTGTGCTAATTTAATTAATTTTTGATGGAAAGTACTCAATTTTGCAGATGGTGGCTGTCTGTTTCTTCTGTAGCCTGGGCCACACACAGTTGCTGATATCATCTCTCACATTGCACAGTGAAAAGATAAAGGGCCCAATTAATAAAGTCACCTTGAAAGGGAGACCTCCTAATTGAAGAACCAAAAGTGATTCACCATTTGGGAGAATTCTGGTTTCTTTATTTCTATCCTACCAAACTCTCACCCCCTCACAATATGCCTCTTGAAAACAACTGAATGCTGAGGGAGACAGTATGTCCACATTTTCACAAAGTCTTTCAAAGCAGGGTAATGATTACAAGCATAATTACAAATGAAATCCTGAAATTATTCTGAAATTTTCCTCTTTCACTGAGCATCTCCTCTACTTCCACATGCTCCCATTGGAGCCTACCAGCCCCACAAACAGGAACAGAGTTTAAAGGCTGGGAACTTCAGTGCTGACAATGCAGAAATAGTAGCAGAGTAAATAATGACAAATACTTGTTTGAAAAGTAAGCCTGTGCTGTTCAAGCAACTAAATTCTGTTTTTCACTCCCTCCATCCCAGCCAAGAGAAGAGCCATAGACCTCCACACAGGAGCACCACACTTTCTTCCTGCACTGGCACCAATGTTCAGAGTAGCTTTGCAAGGTTCAAGACCATTGCAAGGGCTTCTAGCAAGCTCCCAAAAGAGCTCTCCAAACCTTTGACTCATCCTAGAGATGAAAGAAATGGTGGATTCTGGTGCCATTGTGAGATGCTGAGGGGCTTTAACCTAACCCCCAAATGTGAGTCATTTTATGTTATAGCTGTTATTCCCATTTACACAGGCATTCTCTCTCAAGGCGCTGGGTGAAACTTGCCAGGGGGACTGCAGAGGGAGTCCAGGATGTTGCTGTGGGTACTGATGCCTTTACAGCATGAATTTCACCATGAAACTCAGGCAGTAACAGATCATTTTTGCACACATTGCTTTCCTTTATATTATGGAGTCAGAATCTAAGGTTGAGTTGGAAGGGATTTTCAGAGGTCATCTGGTCAGACCCCTGCCCAAAGTCTTGACGTAAGTGTTCAGTCTGAACATTAATTTCTATTAATAAGGCTCAAGACCAGAAAATTCAAAACCAAAAGAATGAACACATCCAGCAGCATCCATGCACAATAACAACAGCCAGCCTGGTATCTCAAGTGGCCTTGAGACAAAGAGGAGGGTTTGAATGAGAAAACCTGACACTGTAAGGTCTCTAGTACAATATTAAATTAGAGGCTGGGTACGCCCTCTAGGACCACATACTATTATTTGTAATACAGTTGAGCTGCACTTAAAATGAGGCCTTGCAAAAGAAACAAGGAACAGACTACCATAAAAAGAATTAATTTTCTGGACTCACGATCAGAGCTGGAGCTGACTGCAGTCAGCTGACTAAAGTCAGTCCTTTCGAAGTGAATAACCAAAAAGCAATAAACCTATTATAAGAATAAACTTTTACTGCACCAAAAGAGTGAAATAGTGGCCTGTCACATGAATGGCTCAGTTAAATGAATACATTTTCTGTTTTGCAAACCAAACCATGTTTTTTTACAGAAACTGAACTTCTTTAACAAATGCTTCTTTTTGGATTAGGCATGTTGAAACTGCAGCTTGACTTTACAACATGGCTGTGCACTAAGCAGATTTTTACTAGAGCAAAGAATGTAGCTACTCAGCAAAAAATTAACGGGGGATGATTGGAATAGTTAGGCATTAAAGAGAGAGACTATTCTGCATGCAAAATGCTCTGGAGCTGCAGCTTCCAGTTTCTGGCAGAGTGATCATGTCTGGTGCCCAGGACTATGTGTAGAAGGGCAGACCAAGCTTAAAGGCAAGTGTTTGTTGTGACAGTTGCTTTTATCTGATTTTTTTTCTCAGTGACAGCTATAGAGTTTGCACCTATATTAGGCTGCAGGAAGGACAAGTCCAGATTAAACCTCTGTCCCCTGTTCCCTAAGACTCGGGACAGGGGCTGAACACTTCCATGTTCTATCATAGGGACATCCATCGGGTTACTTGGGTCCTGTGCATCAGCTGTACTTCAGTTAAGTATTGTCAGCCCTGCTGCTCCAAAAGTACATGCACTTAGATAAAAGTCCAAGGGTGTGATTACAAAAAACCCCCAAACATCTACATCCAGCATGATGCAGACAGGTTTTGTCATCCTACATGATCCACCTATGCAGATGAAGCTAAGGGGCTCATGCCTTTCAAAACAAACACAGACATTTCTAGGAGCTGAAGCCTTTAGAAAGACATCAGGCAAGGAGGCAAGAGCCCTCAAGGGATACACGGATCCAAAACACTCCCTGTGGTGATTGGAGGGAAATCTTCCTCGCCCACCAACCCCACAAAAGCTCATCCAGTCCTTCCAGTTTTCCACAATGACAAGGTTTTATTTACCTAAAAAAGATGTATTGAGAAGTTTGAGCTCTTTCTACTTTTTATTCAGTCACTCAAGGAGCTGCTCTTGCTCCTGACACTCAGTGAGAGGCAGCAGTGCCTGGCAAAACCCAACTTGCCTGTATTTATAGAGGTTGTGTTCAAGCATCCACCAGGTGTGCTGCTCACACATCCCAGCCAGACACTGCTCTCTGGGAAGTTTGGCAGACATCACAGTGCTGTCTCTCACTGAGAGTGGTTTTTTTTCTGTTACTGCCCAGATGAAGAAGAAAGCTGAGGAGACAGTCATCCTTGCTCCTCACACTGCTTTTCTACTTCACAGCTGTGGCATTGCTGAGCTCTACAGCCTCTTTTTCTTGCTCTGAATGTGGTAAGGGGCAACATCTTTTATTCCATCTATTCAATTTATTTCCAACATGGAAACTGGCATTTAATTTCTAAAGCTAGTTTAAAACTCAGATTGTTGATAGGCTTTATCAGCAAAATCGATCTCCTTTAGGGTCAATTTAGAGAATCCAGGAATCCAACACTAATGCCTGCAATTAATCCCTTCCTCTCTCCAACACCCTTTCTATTTGGCTGGACTGAAGGCAGGAGTTAAGTCAGATGATAGGCCAGGCTCCCAGGATACTGCAGGGGCCATAGACCAACAGGAATTAAAGAGAGATTTATATGCCAGGTTATCAAGCCCATTTCCCAACCATTGCAGTTCAGTGGCCCACAACACATTCCCTTGTGCTTCATCCACAGAACCTGAATAAAGCTTGCTACTATTAACTTCTGGTCATTCGGACTTAGCAGCTCTTAGGATGACCAGCAGGTTGGTTTGATCCTACTTGCAAAGGCTGTCTTCTCTAAGAAAATAAAAATACTCCAGCATAGAAAGGAATAGGTAAGAACATATTCCTGCAGAGATGAGCCCCTGAGTTTTTACATTTTCATGCACTATCAGCAAGATCATTGCATCTGGGAGATGTGTCCATACAACTAGTGTTTTAAAACCTACTCTAGAGAATAGACTGTTTTTTATTCTCTTTGGATTTTCTGAACAGAAAGATCAAGAGGCTAGAATGGAAGACGGGGGAAAGCCACAAATAGAACTGGTTCCAAGAATATCAGCTACTTATCAGCTCTGCAAAATAGCTGTTAATTTATAGAGGAGAAGTGTGCAGGTTATTTCAGAGCCATACATCAAAGCTTTCTCAATATG
Source organism: Florisuga fusca (assembly GCA_038090715.1). Taxonomy (NCBI): domain Eukaryota; kingdom Metazoa; phylum Chordata; class Aves; order Apodiformes; family Trochilidae; genus Florisuga; species Florisuga fusca. Next base: position 6,432,829 of record JAAWXA010000026.1, on the reverse strand, counting down.
ATACCTGGCTTTATTTGGCATTCATATTTTGGACCAAATTGGATTTCTCCAGTTCTGGATAAAACACAAAAGGTGATGTACACTATGATTTATTGCTGTAAGTGCTTAAAATGCCTCCCACTAAATTTATTGTGACCTTATCGTACTATTAAAACCTGAAGTAAATAAGTGCACTAAGTAAAGGTTAACAACACACCAAATAAACCAAACAGCCAACAGAGGGGATAGAACCTACTCACATTGCTGGCATCCTCCAGGGAATGAAATTGCTGGATGTTATAGCAGAACAAGGGAATAACCCCAGAGGATGTGGAGTTTTAGAAACATGGCAGAGGGAAGGAATAGGTTGTAACTCTACAGACCAGCCTTCAACCCTGCAGCTCACTGAGTGCAACAGTTCACCCATGCTTTGCAAGGACATTTTTTCGCCTCCAGAAGCCCCTGAATCAGGCCCCATAAAGAACAGCATTCCTCTACCTCCAGCCCAGGCTGGAGAGGACAGCAGCATGGGGGTCACAGGGCTCCCCCTCTGCACAGATAGCCTACATGAAAACCAAAGCCCAGAAACTACCAAAGACAAGCCTTTACAAAAGCATTAAGGATTGCATGTACTGCGAGATGAGCCACTAGCAGCCTTCCAGATGGGCCTGAAAAGAGCTATACGATCTATTTTCTTGCATTAGCCAGATCCCTTCCATCCCACAACACTCAAACCAATGACCCCAAGCACATTTGTGGAAACCCGCGTACCATGGAGATGTTTTTTTCTTAAACAAGATACCCTGAGCTATAGATACCCCATGTCAGCACCTTCCTCTAGCTAGTTAGACCCAAAGGCCTGAACCATTTACACACCAGTGATGAGAGGGCAGAGCTGCCGAATTCTGAAGCAGGCTCAAACCATCAGATAACAAACAAATAAGACATCACAGCTCTTACTGTTCCCCTTTGCAGTGCACCAGTTAGTGCTGCTCTCCAGACAGAGCAGTAACTTCTGAAGCAATAGCTCTGCCGCCACAAGAAGACCCTGTAAAGTAGCAAATTTTACACTGTGGTCTAAAGACAGAATTATCAGGGGCAACTTTAGCTCAGAGTTTCAAACAAAGGCTGAGTCCGATTTATTTTTCCATAGTAACTGCTCTATGGTGTTTTCCTAAAAGACCACGACTAGGTCATGCCTTCTATTGTCTCTCAAACTTCCCAAATTATCAAATATGCAAATAGAATTTGGATTAGAAGTAGAGAATCCCTTGTAGAGATATGAATAAAATGCTTAAAAATGCACAAACTGACCCAGAGAAAGAAAAATAATACTTTAAACAGATTCCTTGCAATTTTCTAGGGAGAGATCATCTACAGGTGCTCATCGTTACAATCAGAGAAAACACTAAAGCTTTCTGCAACTTAGAGCAACAGGACACACCTGAAAGTCAGAGCTTCATAATTTTTCATTACAGACGCTCCAAAAAACAGTTTTAAGTTTTAAGTTTAAAAAAAAAAAAAGGCAGGTTTACAGAAGGATTTTTTTTGTTTGAAAGTAAATATTCCTTTTGCATTTCAAAAAGTATGAATTTCTCAAAGTTTTTCCCCAGACACTAAAATGTTTGAATACAAAACTCAGTATTCCAAACTATATCTTCTTCTGATATATTAGCAAAGGTGAGTCAGGTCATTAGACTCTCCTTCCTTTGTATTCTAATACCAGTTGTGATTGCATTCCATTATAATTTAGCAATAGGTTCACATTCATTTCAAAAATCTTACTATGAGGCATTATCCAAAAAAAAAAAAGAAACAATTAAGATTAATCTAAGAACCCTACTTATGACGCATTACCCAAGAAAAATAAGTAATAAGTAGCATAAAACTTATCTAATATCCCATTAAAAGTTATTACTTATTGGATTATTATTGGTTATTACTTTATTACTTATTGGATTAAAAAAAAGTTACTTAAAAGCATGCAATATAGTTAGCATACAATATAATTTTCTGACATTTTTGAAGCAAGAGCAGATAGCCAGTGCTAAAACACACGGGGAGGCTGGGGAGCCACAGAGACTTCACCTGCCCAAGGCTGGTCCCAGAGCCCAGCAGCAGCACCCTCAAGCTCCCCCTCTCACCTCACCTATCTCACCCTTCAAAGCATTTTCCTCTCTGAATTCAGAAAGGTTATTATCACTCACTTTTGCCAGGGCAGCCAGGACTCCTAAGGAATCTTCTTTGCAGACCCCTGCTGCCTTCAAGCCTCAAGGGTTAAGAAATTCCTCTTCTCTAGCTGCAGGGAAGCACCATAGCCACATCTTCTCACTGCCAACCCCACCAGAAAACCCCAGCTTCACTTGAACAGCTTCCCTACCTCTCTGAGCTGTGAAGCACCTGTGAGGAGAAGCTCTCAGCCTTTAATCACAAACATTATTTTCACCTGGTTTCACTTGGGTCCTGCTTACTCAGACCCAGTGTATTTCAAGGAGAAAAGGCTTTAAACAAGATGCACCTGATGCACCTGTCTGCTTTTTCCCATGTTCATGTGTTTGGCAGAAATCACAGGTTATTATTTATTCCTTAAAGCTTCTGAGATCTTTGAGGTATCATCTATCTTGAACCATAAACAGTTTTGTTGCTTGCTGCTTCAGAGATCATGTAGCTAAGGCCACCCAAGCACTTCTCTTTTAACTGTTACTCCATTAAGTAGTAGCAACTTTTAAATCAAAAGCCTCGTGATTTTTTGTTTTAAGCAAATATTGAATTTTTTGTACTGGAGAGACCCACTTCCAATGCAGCAACAGAACTTGTTGTATTAAGGCAAAACAGTCTTTCTTGTAACAAATACATGGTAACCCTAGCACATTCCCATATTAAGTCTCAGTAACTAGGTCATATACAGCATTAAGAAAAATGCTACAACTCAGATTCCCATCTGCCATGCCCTACAAGAGGAACCAACAGCATCGTTTTATATGAGTGACCTCCCATCCAGTTTTACATTTGAAAAATATTTGTCCATATTCAGAAACATATTAAGCAAACATTTAACTCCACCCCTGTCAGTTCTCTCCTGTCCCTGCCTTCCTGAAATGAGTCATTAACTGTGTTTCATCTGTTCAGTTCCAAAATCCTCAAATTCAGCTGCAAAAATGGAACCCCTTTGATCTTAGATTGCCACTAATTCATAATTGATAACTCAGTCTGGAAGGAAGGGAAAAGCTTCATCCCCATTAGTCGTTCCCCGTAATATCTTCTCGTGCTTCAATTATGCAAAACCCAACTCTCAGGATCTGAATGTCTTCCAAAATGTGAGTCAATGGGGGAAAGAGGAAAGATCAAGTTATTCCAGCTGTAACTCTGTAATAGCGTAGATATCACGAGACTGATATCCAACACTGAGAAATTCTGTTTGTTTTCTGAGCTGTTGCTTTGTAGAATTCCCAAGGCATCTAATAATGACCTCAGAAAGCTCAGCAGAGAAGGACTCATTCCCCTTTGTATTTTTTTGGTCATTAGGCTGTGTGCTGGAATGACCCTTTTTGGCCCAAAGCACTAAAAGCCTTGAAGTAATAGATAACCTGGTGAGTAAGCAAGAAGGAATAATTAATACAAGTAATTTTGCTCTTTATTCTGTAGAGAAGAAACTGTCACTTCTTTCTGAAGATGCTTGAATTATTAATAATGAGAATATGAGCACCATGAAGAAAACAGTAACATGCAGACATCAGCGGGCCAAAGTACTGAGAGACCCTGTCAAAAGCAGGATTACACAGCAGAGAACTGGGCTAAACAGGCTGAACAGGCATATGCCTACATCACCTCTAATGAATAACCAGCAATCAAAAATATATATTTAGGACCATGACAACCATCCAAGCCTCTAGGTTGTTTGGATGAAAAAATCATTTCACCTACATTTTTCCTAGATGAAACTGTACAACCATGCAGCAAACTCCCAGGAATTGGGGGTAATTAGGCTGCAATTGCGCACGTGCTGCTCAAACAAGATCTGATTTTGAGCACAGGACGTCCCACTGGCATCAGGTGTATCACCTGTTTAGGACATTTCAGTTCCACAGCTGTCCAGAATTCACTCACATTAGCACACAAAGGAAAAAATGCAGTCTTATTTTTTGCTGGCTTATAGGTGACTGGTGGGCTTAGTGCTCTAGGAAAATGCGAACTCCATTTGAAAATTTTCTTGGAGTAGGACTCGGATAAGGTTTCTCTCCTGGAGATCATCACAGTTTTTCTTCTACAGGTGCTTATGGGATCCCTGCAGTCATTGTCACTGATTTTCTATAAATTTTATTCTCCTCCTCACCTGTTCTCATCTGTCAAACTTGGTTAACAGGTCCTCACGCTGCTGGGAACTTCGGGATATACCCAGAGTGCAAAGGCATAAGCTTCCTTTCTGCAGTAAACTATGCTTAAGAAAAACACAAATATTTTGCAGAGAAATTTACATCCCTCTCTGACCATTGCCCTTTTCCCCCTCTCCTCTTTGTCATGTGCTGCAACCCACCTGCTCTTACTATTGCCCCTCTGACCGTCTCATTCTTCCCCAAATTTCCTTCTTTTTCTCAAGAGAAAAACACATTTAAGCCTCAAGTTGATGAAAGTAAACTGTAAGCTGTCTTCCTTGGGCTGTGCAGACCCCTCCCCACACCCAGGGTAGGAGCTGTCCTGCAGGTGACAGCAGTTCAGAGCTCTGGATTGGTTGGAAGGTTTTGGGAATCCGTCTCCCAGCAGGACTGAGACCATCGATCCAGGGCCGGTTCTTGCCTTGCATTTTGCCTCTCCTGCTTTGTTGCATGTTCTCCCTTTGTTTTTATTTTTCACAGACATCTAGCAACAGAAAAACAACCCTGTACCTCACAAACATTTTAATAATTCATATTCAACTTCAGTTACTGCAAGTTTAATAAACAAGTACTTATTAGCATGTAATCATTTCTTCTTTAAATGGGCAGTTTTTAGCAATGAAATCACAATAATTACCTCTAGGAGCATGTATGAATAACAAACATTCAGTCCTCCTGTTCTTATTTTTTTATTCATTTGCATGAAAGCCATCCTCACTGTCCCCCTTGCCTTTGTTTTAACAGACTTTGCTTTTAATTGCACTGAATATTCAGCTGGGTTCAAACCCAAACTTGTATGTAAAAGAGGTACCAGCTAATCCTGGAATCCATTAAAAATAATAAGGGATTGAAATGAGATTATTTCAAGAGCTCTCTTACATTCAAAGGAAAACAGATTATAGATTTATTGCTCTTGCAGAGAAGCACTCCCAGATAAAGGAGATGCAGGCGATAACATTGAGGCTTCCTGATTTTACCTTTTTTCCACAGAGCAGAACCATGAGAATTTCCAAGCTAATTTCATACTTGAGAAACAGCTTGCCATGCACTGCTAGGCTGCTATCCATGTCTATGCTGAGACTTGACTTTAAGCACAGTGACACACCAACATTGTTCAGTTCTGCAGCCTCCTTCCTTTATCCCTCCCTTGGGATGCTATGCAGGCCCTCATGAAATTCAAGTTAGGGCTAAATGGAAGCAAGGGAAAATACAGTAGCCTGTAAAAACCTAAAATAAATTAGATGTTAAGTGGCAACAACAAACACAGCTGCAAAAAAACAGGAGAGCAGGTTAAAAAGCTGACTTAAATCTCCAGGGAAGGTAACCCAGCATCCTCAGAATCATGCTGCAGCAGGAGGTTTGTCCACATCCCTGCCACCCACCCTTGCCAGCCCAGCAAGCCTCTCACTGGGCTCCAATGAAATTTGGGCTCACAGCATAAAAAGTAGCATGCTGACTGAAGGGCAGACCACTGTGCCAAATTGCAGCCTGTCACCTCAGCTGCCACTCCCCTGGGAGAATGCAGGCTGTGTTTTCTTTCCAGGGGATGTTTATTATTATTTCTCGCACTTAAAAAAAAAAATTGTTATTTTCATAAAGAGCAGCTTTCCTGCACTCCCACTCACAGCAAGAAAATGAAAGTGACCTGAAGACTACAGGTTTCTCCTTCTAGTACTTGACTGGGGAGGCTTCCCAGTAAGAAGAAGAAACTCCACCTTAACAAGATAACAAATTGGTTTTGGAGGCATGTGTTCTGGAACTGTTTAGTGGAAAAGAATATGGAGGAAGAACAATTTTGACTTTCAGCAGACAAAAATAGTATCTTTCTAAGTCAGAGGTACATTTAACTCCAGGGCTACAAACAGAAGCCAGTGTGAAGCAGCAGCATGTTCTCCGTGTCAGATAAAGTATGGCCTTTCAAGTTGCTCTTCAGAACAGAACATCTTCCTTTGGACTAGAGTAGCATACACAGCTCCAGTTTAGGTTACTGTGCTTTAGCCTGTGCCCAAGAAAGGCTGTGGTTAGAAGCCCAATGAACAGGATAAACATCCAGTTGTTTTGAGAGCATGTTTTACTGACTGTCATGCACCCCTAAGTGCTGTAACAGGAGTTAAGTGTAAATATCAGGCTAAGTTTGCTTTGAAATTTTCCTTCTAGCTGCTTGCAACCTCCAGCTCTCAAACTAAATGAGCTGGAGCTTAGCTCTCTGTAAAGGTCTTGCATTTGCACTATACTGAAAGAGCTCAGAGTAATTCCTCTGCATCATGCAGACTGCTGTAAGAGTTAAGCACTGCAAAGCACAGTGGGGTCTTTTGGTGTAAGGCAGCAGAAGTCAAGTTCCATTTTTTCTTACAGATTCCACATTTCAAGGTGTGGGATTTTTTTCTAAAATTGAATTTAGATTAATTGAACACTAATGTAACTCACTTTTATAGCAGATCCTTAGCTGATATAAATTAATGTAGCTCTGCCCCATATTCCTAATTCATACCTTCTTGCCAAGCCAGGAATGATATTTGGTGGTAAAACACAACCAAGATGACTACATTTGACTATTCAAGCCTCAGCTTCAATGAAGTTAAGGACTCATCAATTTACCTTCATTTTGATATTCCTCATTCTAAAACCTGAAGAGGAAAAGAACTTTTATTTCAGATTCCTAGACTTTGTCCACTCTTAATATGATCTCAAGAGCATAGGAGACTGTGACTTGTGTCTTTTTAAAACTCATTTTCCCTCGTGTATTGGCATAGAAGCATGCTGGGCAAATTTAAAAAAAACAAAACAAAAACAAAATAAAACAAAAAACCCAAACACACACACACCCCAAAACAAACAAACAAACAAACCAACAAACCAACAAAAAAAAAAACCCAACAAAACCACCAAACCAAAAAAACCCAATTACTATATTTGGATCTAACCTAGTTTGGGAATCCCTGGGATGCAGAAAGATTTGAACTGACTATCAAGGTCTTGCTGTGTAAAAAAGTCCTAGCTTCTCTTTAAGTATGTCCCAATCAAACAAAGAGACTAAGTGCTTTCATTTAACTATTATGATAAACTTTGATGTCTTTGCCATTTACAGTAATCATTTTTATGTGCATTTAATGTTATTTTTTAGTCCAAAATGCTACACATAAAAAAGACCAGCTTCATTTTAAATATTCAGCATTTTTGCTATTTGAAAATTCCTTTTTTTTTTTTTATTTGCTTCTTATCAGCAAAGTACTTCTGGGCCAAAGAGAACATCAAGTTTGTAATGCATTTCAGTTGATTTAAATTAATATTTTGTTTGTATCTAAAAGAGCTAATAGATGGACACTAACATTTTTTTCACACTCTTTGGAATGTTATAAGCAGAGTAATGGTTATTTCTTAAATGTTTGGTGCCTTATTCTATGATGAGTACCCAGAAGATGACATTTCCACAGTTTATTCCACTTGGATCATTGATGAAAAGCCCTGCGCTAAAAACTGGGGAAAGGAGGTACCCCAACTTCTCAGGATTAAGAGTTAGGGCATAATATTATCAATCTTTTGCTTTACATACAAGTGCCCATCTTAGTGTGCTTGAAAAAAAAAAAAAAGAATCACCAAAATCCCAAAAAAGAAGAAAGCAGAGAAGCATTTCTCTCCCTAATTCTATATTTCTGATGAGCTCTTTTCCAAGAATATAGAAAGCTGGAGATAAGAATGAATCTGTTAGTGAAAAGGGGCATGAATGATTTCTATTGCATTTAATAACCACTTCATCACTGTCACTAGATGAAAGCTCTGTGTTGGATTCTGTAGCTAACAACAGTGGTGAAGTAGAGGAAAATCCTCAATTAAGAAGCTGTGCCAACCCCCCCCTCCAGCCCTCCCGCCCTTTTCAAACTGATGGAGGAGAACAATATCTGAAGTTACCTTTTCACTGCTGAACACTCCAGCTCGTTTTAATCTAGGTAGCTCAGAGGCTGGTAGCAATCTAGTACAGCAGGATGGAACTCAGTTTGTATTTATCATTGTATTTATCAGAATTAAGGTCAGAGTGATGCCATGGTAGTATTGCCCAGCTTCCACGCTTCTTTTAAGAAGACAGTACTAGATGATAGATGACTGCTAAGGAAGTTGGAATACTTCTGGTAGGTATCTGCTATCTAGAAAGTGGCTGAGTTAACTTAGAACAACTTAAACACTGAAATTTAAGCTACAGGGTTCACTAAACTTAGAGATGTCTCCTGGGCTTCCAAAACCAAAAGTAATTTTTTAAGTTGGGATTCCTGCCACGTTACTCCTGTTAGGAGCACAACTAACCTTCAGCTCACTGAGTCAAGAATATACCTTCAAGCAGGAAGAATTATCACTTTGTTCCTGACATACCCACACATTGTACCAAACATTTTCTTCTCCTTTGTGTACATACACCGTTATAGCCCTGAATTTTCCCATGGGCCTGACTACTCCAAAAATTTAACGGGCACACAGAGAAGTTTTCTCTGTTCCCGAGCTGAAACTCCTGGAGTCACTCTGGACCAGCTGTGCAAAGGAGTCAGCACAACATCACCACCTGCTTATGCAAAGTCCTCACTGAGAATATCATCAGGATAATTTTAGAAATGCTCTGGAAGCATTATCTGTTCTGTCACTAGGGTTAACAGGAAGCAGTTAAAGAGCCCAGAGAAGAGCCAGTGGAGATGGAAGCTCTCAGACTTTCTCTCCTACAGTTAGCACAGTCACAGACAGGATCTACAAATAACATAGAGGAAACTCAGGGGAGGAATGTAATTACATAGCCAAGACCCACATAGCACAGACTGCTGCAGTGTTAGCACCACAGTTTTACACAAAGAATTCCTTTATGCCATTATCCAAAAGGACAGAGTAAAAGGAAGAAAGTTTTCCTCTGCAGGGCAGATGAAGGAGGAGAGCACTGAGAAGCAATAATTAGTAAAATAATTGGCTGCCTGCTTCGCACAGTTGCCACAAAACGTTTACACTGTCAGGGCCATGGACTTGCCAAAGTCACAGCTGTGCCAAGGAACTGTCTACTGCTGGAGCTGCTGTTGCATTTCTCCTTGTAGGTATATGATGCACCCCTGGGTCATTGCTTCTATTCCCCTGCTATCCTAGGCACTGTAACTGGAAACTATATTATTACCCTCCTTCTGAAACCTAGATTTTTGGCCACCATGATTATCAAGAACAAATAGAACATCTCAAATCTATTTTTAAGAAATGAAGATACTATGCCGTCTGATAAAGAATCTGAGTTAAGGTTTCTGTTTTTTAAAAAACTAGTAATAAGTTGGAAGCTTCTGTGTCAGAGAACAAGAAGACTTTTTTTTCCTGCTGTAGAGAAAGAAATGTAAATTTCTTACATTCAGGAAAAATGTTGAAGAAGGATATGCTCTATGGAAAGGCATACAACATACAGTGACTTACAATTTGTGTGTAAAGAAAGCTTCTAAGAGCACAATCCTGAAAGGTGCTGCAGGCTCCCTGCAAGTTACTGCTGTTGTCAGTCCAAGGTGGTGTTGAGCATACTCAGCACACTGCAGGATTCACCTCTAACAGCTATCTGATCCAAAAGACAAACTGTTAAATGAGTAAAATCTCTGTGTGCTATATCAGGACATGAGAAGATGGCCTGCATTGCTGAGAGATTAAGATTATCAAGTGAATAAATCTAGCATGTAATAGATAAAACACATACCCATTAAAATATAAATCTGTCAGCACTAGGAAGAGAAATGCATTCCCAGCCCAGCCTCTGAAAGCCTTCAAGAAGACAGGCATATCCAGCATAAGAACAGATGGTGAAGATGAACAATAATTGCTTTCCAAGCATCCATCCCCACAAAAGTAATGAGCATAGGCCCCCAAAAGAGACAGATAATAAAATCAAAAGAAAAACAAAGAGTGTCTTTGAAACATCTAGGATTTGATCAGAACAGGTGGGAATCTCTGTTTTGAAATGACACTAGAAACCCAGACATTTCTAGCTACTTTCCAATAGTTTTGTAGGTATTGCCTTGATTTCAGTTAGAAATTTTCATCAACTTTTATAGGTAAGAGAAGTTTAAATGCAACAGACTTCTGACCTTCTTGACTTCAGTCAGTCCAAAGTAAATCCAAGTTCTACATGATTTTGTCCTGACCCTTTGCTGACCTTGGGATTCACCTTCCCTTTTAATGGCCCCACAGGTCCAGTTGTTTCACTTTCAGATTTCTCCTGGTGTGTCTCAGGCAAGAAGGCACCATTCATCTTCCCTCATTCAACTTACTGCAACCACACTTCTACATTTACCTAAGGCCCTGGGCACACTCAGGAGGAAGCTCAGCATCCCTGTTTTTAAAAGAAGTTGCTACCAACAGGGATCTCAGGGAGATAAAACATAGCTAAAGCATATAATGGCCATATTATTATAGTTCTCCCGTTACTGTAACATAAACTCTACACAGAAGCCATCCCTGATGATTGAACCTTTCTTGTTCAAGGTTTGGTATCTCCAGCTTGTCTTTTTCTCTCAAAAACCCTATTACAGGCTCCAACTCAGGGCACCTCTGTCATAGCTCAGACCAGTGCAGGTTACTTCTGTCTGTGGCCCAAGCCGACAGAATACAAACCAATCCAGAGGGCATCCAGCTACAACACTCATTTTTGAGTCACCCTGAGCCCAGTTCTGCTGGGAGGACCCTCACTGTGAACCCAGAACTGCCTTCCTGCAGGCAAGTCCTCCTTCAGACAGTCCAACATTGAGTCTCACTAAAATAGTGACACCTTTCAGGCTTGAAAGAAACAGAAAAGGGCTTTTTAAGCCAATGGAGAGAAACAAAACCATTAAAAACAGCTGAAAGCCAAAGCCTTTTAAACTATGATGCAGCACACTGATAAAAAGCACAAAGTTGCTGGAAAAACTACCACTAGGCAGGTGTCCCACTTCCATTCTGCACCAACACCTTCTGGCAAAAAATTGTCTTTTCTGATTTTCAGCCCTTATAAGAATTTTCCAGTACACCTTGCTGGTTTGGAATGACTCAGGGAATTCAAACTCCAGAAGACAGAGGGTAGTAGGAAAAGGCTCATTATTAATGATTTAATAAGCAATTTGGGGGAGGGTTTAGGTGTGTGCCAACTCAACCTGGAGTTTCAGGACACACAGTGTGTGAGGGGAAGCAGGGCTTCTGCTTGCTCTCTCAAGCTGTTCTGTTACATCTGATTGATAGCATGACACTACTTGTACTAGCCTATAACCTTGAGCTTGTAAACTACACAGGGAAGAATTTACTGAATCAATCTTAGCCACTATTGGGAATTTTAACTGAGGAAAAAAGAAGGCAAGGAATGAGAGGTATCTAGAAGATGTGGTTTTGAATAGTAATCCTTTCCTGGCTCAGTACAGTGCACCTCACAGTCCAGTTTTCATTTAATTAAGATTTTAGTTTACGTGGCCAGAATACAGTAAGGACCTGTTTGCCTTACTCTGGAAGGATATAATCAATAGGAAAGATGTAGACATTTCACCACTGATAAGCTGCATACATTGATGGAGTTTGTCACACCAGCTTGTGGAAATGCCTTTATTCCATTCTCAGCTAGCCTAAGACTTTGATTATTAACAGAAGCCAGAAAACTGTTTGGCAACTTTTCTAATAGGAAAGCAAATTATCATCCAAATAAAAGAACAATTTTCTAATGGTAAAGAAGGCCTCATTAGTGTATAGAGAAAACAATGAGAGCTGGAACACAGGTGCCACAGGTACTTACTGCAATTCTGAGTTGCGTGAACACCAGGCTAATGATGAGCCAGTAAGATGCTGTCCTCACAGATATGGCAAACTGCAAATTTATCTCGATGAAAGGTATGGTCAGCAAACCAAGGGAACCCATCTCCCTCACATCAGTGCAGGTGAAGCTGACAGTGGAACACTGAGTCTTGTTTCAAGTCCCCCACTGGAACAGAGATGGAGAAACCAGAGAGTACAGCACAAGGGGTAGAGAACCAGATCTAGGAGATGTTCTGTTCATCAGAAACGTGGTTAGCAAGACAATGCGTAGCAACAGGAGAGTTACAACGTGAGAGATTTGACCACTTCTTGGTAACCCCAGGCAACAGAACAAAGGATAAGCACAACAGAGTCCAGCTTGGGAGGCTCAAGATGGGCTTTGCAGCAAGTTTTCAGAGTAGCATAGCAGTAGTACAGCCAGCCAGAGAGGTGTCAAGGTTTCCAGGACTGCTAGACAAAGACACAGGTGACTTGATGCAGCACTGACAGTGGTTCCAGCTCTGAACTGGTTTAAAATGAAGGTACCACATGAATACAAAGACAGTTTAAGCCTCCTTTTCATTATTTTTGGATGAAAGAAAAAGGGAGTAAATCAGGGTTCATATATACATATAGCAATTAATTTTATCACACAAAGCCTGATGGCTGTGCTACACAGAAGCAGCACCCACAGATGAAGTAGTTATTCAGATGCTCTGCCCCACATTTTGTCTTTGGGTTCAAGAACACTCTATTCTATATAAAGACTTCCAGATTAATACTCTAAAGTGGATGCCTAATTTGCCCCACAAAAAGTTACACTCTCCTTGGCTCGTTCCCTTCAATGGCAGGCTGCCCTCTGTATTAGCATACAACTTCCTTGAAACACAAAGAAAGTGTTGATGTTACAGAGCAAATACAAAATTAGCTCTGCATTTGCTCACTACTCCCAAGAGATACCTTGTTCTGCACTTCAGTCAAAGTACTAAAAAGACAGTTCCTGAAACTTTCCCCTCCTTTCAAGTTATTTCCCCTAGGTAAGGTTCCAGCAAACAGTAACTTGAGTGATTCAGTCTCTGATTTTCTTTAATTAGTAATTCTTTTAAATTCTACAGCTGATGTGCTGTGGATAGATGTCATTCAGAAATGACAGTTTATTCTTTGAAATGCTAGGAATAGGGGAATTTCCAGCAGGACTACAGCTCATGTGGTGAAGAATGTGACACTTCATTTCTATGGTTCATTGAGGATATTACAAATAATCTTATTTCTGTTTAAAGGAGAATTCTGTTTGCAAATGACTTTCAAGAACCCCAGCAGGGGATTTTCATAGGGAATGGCAGATAAACTGATTCCTATTGTTTCTTCACTTCAGCAACTGGATTTCCCAAACATCTCTGCAATACACAAGTGACAGCACTGCTATACTCCCAACATTTTATTTATATATAGAACTTACTGCAGCTGGTAGAGCAAAGCACAGCTGTTTATCATAGCACACCAGAAACGGTTCTTCAAACATGTCAGGGACTACAGATAGTGAGTTTCATCAGGAACAGACCTTCCAGAGAAAAGTTATTAACTCAGGGCTTTAAAGCAAGTCATGCCTCTAAGTGCAATGCAGAAAAGGACCCAATAATGGTACTGAGCTCTGCATGTACCTCTTGTGTAACTTCACAACCCCCTAACCCTCTTCAAGACCCTTGCTTTGGTAGCCAAAAGAAACAGCTGCATGCCACTTATTATTAAGACAAAGATACATGGTTTCCTTATAGGAACTCTCCCCTTTGCCATAATTCAAGTTCTGATCAAAGTAAACATATCTAAGAAAGGCTACCACTAGCTGGTTTGGTAAAAAACAAAGGAGAACAACAAATGAAGTATGCAATCTCCCATTCTAATGTTCCTAGAATGGAAAAGAGACCAAAATATCAGATATTTACATAAACAATCAACTATTATTTTTCTGTGCTGATATTCATAATCCCTAGCCATTCGAGCTGGAAGCCTGACTGGGTGAAATGACATTTCCCCCTACTGACCTCCATCTTTTTCTCTTCAAAGTGATGATAAAAATGGGATTATTTTCAGAGAAACAAAAGCCTATGCAAAAAGCCATTCCATATTAAATCTATTGAGCAGTTTACTTGCCTCAACATTGCAGAAGCAGTGTTTCCAGACAGTCCAAAATAACTAGTTCACTCCACCAAGACAAGCTTTTCTTCATGCTGTGCCTGTTACTCGTGCTGAGTTTTAACAGAGAACAGCCTCAACTCCATGCACATACCAGACTATTAATACCATGGTCAGAATCTAGAACAGTTTCAACACTATGTTCATTTTCACTGCCACTTTCCTCTCTGAAAAACTAAACATTGCCACCTACCGACTTTGCCAAAACCTGAACTTCAAATGAGTTTTTTTATTCCCCACTCAGACACAACACCCAAGATGCACAAGAGTCTGTAAGGAAGGAGCACTACAATCCAGATAAAGCAGCCATAAATTGATGACACTTAATCTCAGCTATTATTGTTGCTTGATTTGTTCCACTGTTGTAACTACTTTAAGATGTCAAAGGTTAGTAATTTTAATCCAAGTTCTGATCTTGCAATGTGAATGTCAAGTGCATATTTACATGATAAAAGACCCAACCACATGCAACAGAGACAACTGCATCAATCTGAAGACACAGTTCCTTACAACCATTACACTTGCACTGTATTTTCCAGATTTGATAGTCCAGCATGGAGCTTGAATGCTGTAGTCCAAGTCAGAAGAAGTAAGATCTGTTGCTGCTTTTCCAAGAATTTTCAATGCCTATGCGTTGACAAATAAGGAAAAAGCTTATGATCACTCTAGCATTATCCAGCTCCAGTAGCACCAAAGATGTAAGTAAAACATGGCTTTATTCTTTTTACATAGTTACATTGTCAAACAAGAAATACCTATATATTCACAGAAGTTTTTCACAGTGTATTAACAAGGGTTCTACTGCGCAGCTGCTGCACATATTCTTTTGCCTGATCAAAACCAGTCTTCGGGGGCTCTGGAGGAGGAGGAGGTCCTTCCACCAACTTCACAAAGTAATGGCACCTGGAGATATTCATGATGCCAAACATGCCTTTGCCATGGTAACGAATCCGCTTCACGTAGAGGCCTCTGCCTGCCATGGACTCAGCTGAAGGGAAAAGGTGGGCAGGGGGAAAGAAAACTGTTCAGTCAAGAATAAACTACTACATACCTGCAACTGGAACACTGTCTTGCCAGTGTACTTTTTATGACTGCGTGTGAAAAGTTAATTCTATTTGATATTCTTTCCTCCATTTTTTTTCCCATTACATTTAGCAGATTACTGCTCTAGAGGAACTCGTGAGGGGAATTTACACTCTTCTGGAGTGAATTAACACTCTTCAGGCCAAGTGGGTATTTTTTTCCCTTTAGGGCTAAAACCTTGTACAAGGTAAACATTTCTCTAACATTTTCTAGGCAACTAAGTGCTGTATTACAAGGTTACTATATAATCATCTATAACAAAACTTTTTTCTTAAAAAGTCTACAGTCAGTATTAATTTACTTTTATAATGCTTCTAACAAAAGCTTAGATTTTGATTCTGCAAAGCTTGTAGTACTACCCACAGACAAAGCTTCCAGCATCTATGTTCACTGGCAGTATTAAAACACAACAGCAGTTTGCTTCTTGTTATCTTCCATAAGGATGTCAAGCATCTTCCTCTTCAGAACTTTGTTTTCACATAGGGAGCAGAAATTCCACTCTCAGATGAAGGCATCTTAAAGTAATGTAACTAGCAGATGCCAGAGGACCATTAGTGAGACATGAGCTGTAAGAAACTGATGGCTGAAGGCTCAATAACCACATTAACAGAGTTGTGCTGCAAGTCAAGCACATACCTTTCCTGGCTTAGTAAAGATAGGCTTGCTGTAAACTACCCTCTATTCATTTCTGCTGGTTTGAAGCAACCAGACCTTATTAAAGACTGCAATTTTTTTGTAGGGTGGGATGACATTTTTCTGCACTAAAGAAAAAAGAAGTACCTATATGTAAATTTGATTTGAATTCCACATTGTGATTTCTTACTGCCATTTCCTGAGCTTCTAATAAAACCTGTAACAAAAAAAAAAACAAATGGAAATACTGAGTAGGAATTTAAGCAATGCCATTTCTTACCTCTAGATAACATAGAAGAAATTGCAAAATTAAGTCAGGTCAAGAAAAAGTATTCTACAGAGATCAAAACTGTTAAAAGACAGTAACTTTTACATAAGTATATTCTTTGCATATAGACTGAAAAGCCTCAGGACAACTTCATTACATTTTTTGGGGAAGAAGGAAGTAGAAAAAGATGGTTGCCACCAGTAACTGTCATCCTTCCATCCATCAACCTTTGTCTAATTAGACAGACTAGAGACAAATTCCAAGGTGGGCAGAATGAACTGAGGCCATTCAATATTTTCAGCTAATACAGGATCTCTCTTTGCCCTTATTATCCCAACCAAAACAGATAGATACAACAGCCATTACTGACAAGAATTCTGCATTATTTACCATGAACTTAACAAAAAGTATTGTTAGAGAGAGAGTACCCACTGGTAATCATTACAAGTAATCATTACTGATAATCATTATCATTACAAGTCAAAACATCCAGCACAAGTCACCTCTGCTTGTTCACAAGTCACAACACACTAGGACCACTATAAATGTTGTTTGAATGTGTTGCTAACAGGCTTCATAGAAAAAGAATAACACAGAAATAAAACATCTCCAAGCCCCTGGTTATGGGTGTTAATTTGAAAGTTTTCTTGAAACTGGAGTGTTAAAGAATACTACTACATACCTCTTTAATCACCTTTGCTCCCTTTTTATCACTAAATTCCAACTGAGCAAGAGCCTGATCAATGGACATTCCTTTTATCTGCAATCAAAATGTTAACATTAACTTCCACAATTACAAGCATTTCCCTTCTCTTATCCAGAAGAAAAAATTTTAATTATATTGCCATTATAGAGAGCAAATCAAAATGTCTTCCCTTAATTACAATTTTTTCAATGTAGAATCCTACATACAGAACTTCTCTGTTAAACATTGAATAAATGTTGAGAAGATATCCCATTTATTTTTTCCTTACCAAGAAAAACAGACCATTACTATCTTTCAAAGTTCCCTTTGACATCTACTAATAAGCAGAAAATAGCACAAAAATTCTTCAGTGAATAATCTGCTTATGATCTTGGGTACACATTTGAGAGCATGCTAGAATAAAACAGCTAAACCAAACTACAAGCAACTGTTTGCCTGCACAGATGCCTGCTCTTCCCCAGGACTCTATTATGAAGATGCTAATTAGACTGTGATTGAAGTAGGCCATTAAGGCAAATACAGCAATTAAATTTTACATTCTAACAAATACAGTACAAAGTACTTTTTGCTTACCAGCTTTGCCAGATACCACATCTTGTCTTTGCTATATTTTATTTCCCTCCGGCAGTGATATATTTCCTAGATGAAAAAAAAAGTTTAGAGAACCAGTAACTTTGCTGTGAAAACAACATCTGCTCCATAATCTATTTTCTGATTGGGAATAAAATACTATAACTACCTCTCCTCTAACATGAACATACCAAATCAGGGATGCTTGCAGTTCAAATGTGAAAGGTATTACAAAAAAATGTAGCTGTCATATAGAAAATGTTAATAGAATCTTATGAGAATTGACTTGGAACTCCCTGAAAATGATAATTGGAAAATTTTCCAGCACATCTTCCTTTCCTGCTGCTCACCTATTGAAGCAGTGTAAAAATGACACCCCATTCAGTCTTTAAAACATTATTCTGCTGTCAAGCCAACTTACTGTCCTAACCCTAACTAAATGATATCACCAGAATGAACTTAGTTCTTCAGAAATTAAGAAAGTTTTAAGTTTGATTGGCACAAAGGGTTTTCTTCAAAGACCATTTAACATTATCACTGTACCAACAGGGACCAAAACTAGCCAGAAAAATTAAAAATCAATACAAATTTGAAAGGAGATGGCATTCACTATGCACAGATAAAACTGACTTAATAAGCAAGTGGGTCAATGACTGCATTTTCAGACACACTGCATTGGTCAGCCCAGTACAAAGCATTTGTTTCTATACCCTAGACCCTCCTGTTAACAGAAATGATAAAAGCTTATGGCACACATCCCCCCCCCAAAAAAACCCCAAAAAAACCCATTACCCTTTTCAAATGCAAATACTTAATCTGGCTGAGCAAGTGCTTAATCAAGGCCACAACACAAATTCCCAATTAAGAACAATTACTAGAAAGGGATTTCCAAAATATCAGTTCTTGAAAGTGAGGAAATACTGAAGAATTCACCTAATTCCTCAGAGGGAGAAAGCAGCATTGATTAGCCCCTTCAGTGACAAAATACATTGAATTTCCATGAGCAACTTAAGAAGCTTGTTTCTGTTAATGTTTAATGATACTTCACAACTATAAAATGATCAGTAGAAGGGAACAAGGAGAAACAGCCACAAGCCTGCTGTTATCAGAAATCAACCTGTTATGACATTTTTTAAAATGACCATGTTATTTATGCTGACTTTTCCAGAAGTTGTCTTGAACAATCAAAAGGCCCTGCAAGCATATAGGTAACAAGAATAAAAATTTAGATTTTTTGCTCTAGTTTATGATTCAGCAAACAAGTTATTATTCAAGAGGCTGAAGAAACAACTGCACTGTACAGTATATATAGAAACAACACTTCTGCAGTCATATGGTAGCTTATCCCCACATCCCTCCACACCTAACTTTAGAGCCTCTCCATTTACAGCAAAAATTTCAAGTAACCACTATGACCTTCTACCTCCTTGTAGTTCAGCAGCTCAGAGGATGTTGCCTTTGCAGTTTGCATCACATATTAGGCAGGTGACCAACCACAAGCCACTTGAAACTCCAATATAACTTACAAATGGAAAGCATTTGAAATAATGTTAACTTTTACAATTTTAATGTGCTAAACTGACTAAAATCCTAAACAATGTATTAACTATAAAATTAGTGTCTTGGGACAATCTGTTAAAAAATAACTGAACACAAACAGATACAGAAATGCACAAGTGTATCCTTACAGCTGGTCTGCGAGGTTCTCCAGGCAGCTGTGGAGGGTAAACAATCCTGTTCTTTTTCTCCCACTTTCCCAGTTTCTGCAGGGATGTGCTCGTGTGGATGCATGACAAAGGAATAAGGCTACCAGATGCCAGCCACCTAAAAGACAAGAGCACAGTCTTTGCTGCTGAACACAAGTTCTTTGCTCCTGCCCGCTCCATCTGGAAATTTGTGAACTTACCTATCCTGACAGAGAACATTTGACCACTCACAAAAAGCTGCTTAAGTTCTCTATAATTTATGCTGAAAGGACTTTCTGACTCAGCAAGAAGTTTCAGGCTCCCCAAAGCAAGCCCTGAATCCTAACTGACATTGGTATAGCAGGATATTCTGGATTAAGTGTCCCCAGATTGTCAGAGACACAGTCACTGCTTTGATCCTTACTCACATACAACTCACTTTTTCAAATGCTCAGCCAGTACTCATGGGACTTCTACCAGTAACATTTTTAGCAGTAAATATTTCTGTTTTTTCGAGGGAGTGACTATTGACAAAGTACTAGAAGTTTACAAACATTCTGAAATTTGAAAGTAAATATATTATAAACAGCTTTCAAAATGCAATAAAATGGTTATAAAATTGCTGATAGAAAGGGTTTCTGGTTTTCAGTCAGTTGGCTCACCTCATCATCAGAAAAAACAAGCTGCATCTCGCCCCCTGCTGACTAAAGCAGATACTGGTAAAACAGTACTGAGCAACTACAATAAAGAGTTCTAAACCAGATACTGATAGCTTCACTTGGGCTTAAACAGCTTCATGTGGGTAGCCAAAATGTGCAAAGCATTTTTAAAAAGTGACTGGATAACAGAGCATGTTGATAAGTTTCAAAAGGCCTTTGTACACCATAAAGTCTTCACATCCTCTCAGTAGAGGGCAGCATAACATACACACGTTATGGAATATTTTTTCAGATATTTCCCAAAATCCCACTCATCAAGAAAGCTATTCATCATCATTAGCAGATGTAATATCATTGATTAATACACAAAAATATTTAACAAGCACATCATTAACACAATTTAACAAGTTAAGCAATAATGAACTAGCATCATCTTCCTGCTACTAGCAGAACACATTAATACATACAACAACCTAAGGAATCATACAACCCCTCTATTGGAAGGTGATCCAGCCTCAGATGGAAAGCAACTCTGTCAACTTTAGATAGAAAAAAGAGACCACAAACTCATTGTAAGCAAAAGAAAACCACAACAACCAACAAACAAAAGCACATCATATAGAGGTAAGCAAGGAGAACAAGAAAGGAAAAAAGATCTTTCGAGGTCCCTTCCAACCCCTAGGATTCTATGATTCTATGATTAAGAAACAAGCAGGAGACACACAGACTGGAAGAAGAAGTAAAACGAACAATTAGCATGTCACTGTTGAACTGCAAGGCAACTTGTGTCTCTTTCTTCTTCCCTCAGTGACACAGGTCTCTGCAATTGACCTCCATAAGCTCTAGCAGAGACCAAAGCTCTACCCTTCGAGAATCCACATCAGCCTTTCTTCCAAATGTTGCAAATGAGATAACAGTGAGCAGTGCTGCCCCAGCACTCTTTGCCATCCCTCTGGACTGGGGGGAAAGACGAGCAACGACAGAAAACCAGTGACTGAGGAGACCGTGGTGGGGAGCAACAGGAACTACGTTCCTGTGATCTGCACCATAAAGCCACAAATGGGGATCCCCGATCGAAAGGGTTCAAGAAAGAGAGATCTCCATTGCACCTCCAGGGTACAATCAGACACTACAAAGACACGGAGCGACCTGCTCCCCACAGCTCCGGGGCAGAGTGAGAAGCCAGCACGAAGGCCGAGCCAAGCGGCCCGGGAGATACCAGCCAGCCCCGGGGGGACCCCAGCCAGCCCCGAGGGGACCCCAGCCAGCCCCGGGCCCCCCATGTCCCGTTGCCCGAGGTGCCGGAGGGAAGGGCCTGCTCGGGTACCAGGGCAGAGCTACTCTCACCTCTCCGGACGCAGCCAACCAAGGAGACCGCAGGCCAAGGCACTACCTGAAAGGAAGCAGGACGTTAGGCAAGGAATAAGTAGATAAATCCCTCCGAAACGAGCGCTCCGCTCCGCCTTACCCCCGCTGACCGCCCGCCTCGCCGCCATCTTCCTCGCTTCACGGCAACCGCTTTCTGCTCTTGCGCAGTGACCTGCCTTGCTTGCGACGGTTTTGCGACGGCGGCGCTCGACGGCAGCCCCGCGGCTACCGGTGGCGGCGTGTGGGGCGGNCACGTGGGGAGGCGGGTGGGGGGCGGGGAGCGGGGCGGTGTGAGCCCCGGTGTGCGGGTGCGGGTTGGGGCAGGTTCCGTGCGCTCACGGGGGTTCCCATCGCGGGCTCTTGCTGTCGGTGCAGGAGAACTCATCGGGCACACGGAAAGGATCTCCGGGTTCGCCTTTTCTCGATGCCCCGGGCAAAGCGACCTCTGCGCCAGCAGCTCGGACGACGGCAGCGTCAGAATCTGGGACACCGGAGCGCTCTGCGGGCTGGGGGAGTACAGCCTGCACCAGGTGGGGTGTCCGGGAGCCACCGCTGCGGGGACCGAGGGGGCGAGACGGGAAAACCTCACCGGGTGGGGTGTTTTTTTTGTAGGTCTTGCACACAAAGCAGGGTGATGTTACTGTAACCAAGGATGAAATTCAGTTGCCCTGAAATTAAAAGTGTCGAACACCTCTGGACACCTTTTTTTTTTTTTTTTTTTTAAACCTAGCCTTAGGCCCGCAGCGCTGTTACATCATCCTAATAAGCTGTTGGTTACCATCAAAGCCTCAGTAAACAAGAACGCTCCTGGGTACTCATTGCCACTTAACCAGCTCACTTAAAATGTGTTCAGCAAGTTACTGCTCCACACAGAACAAAGAACATACATCTGAACAGTTACTGTCACTCAGGACAGGATGTTGGCAAAGGCTTCAGTCATCCCAAAGCCCAAAAGGACTGAAACACTTTAGAACAAACTCAGTTGGTGCTGGGAAGTACTCACAGATTACTTTCTGCCCCTTGTTGTGTTAGATGGTGGTAAACCAGCATCAAACGTGTTCAATTCTCTTTCTTCAGAATGCCATCTCAGCGTTGCACTGGTCACCTCTTGTGAAAGATCTGATAGTATCTGGTGATGAAAAAGGTATAATTGTTTGTTACTGGTTCAACAGAAGTGACAGCCAGCAGTTCTTCCCAGAGCCTCGGACAATTTTTTGTCTCACTTGTTCTCCTCATAACGAAAACCTGGTGGCAATTGGGTAAATATTAATTACATTTTGGTTTTTACTTCATTCTACAAGAATGCGTTTGTGTATTTTTGCAACCTAATTTTAAGGTTAATTTTAAGAGGTTTTGGTAGCTGGTTTTTTTTTTCTTCCAGTGTACTAGAAATTAGAAATAACATTTAGATTTAGTAGACTTGCAAAACACAGAAGTTGGTAATGATATAAGGGTTTCAGGTCTGGTTTGCGTCTTTGAAGTTTCTTAAAACTGTCATTTTTAAATTGAACTTTACTGTCAAAGCTGTATTAGTAATTAATTGCTGTCAGTCTTGAACCCAAATGTACCAAAAGGGCAGCTGCAGGGCCACCAGTCCCACAGTGCAGTTCTGGCAGTCTCGTTGCTGCTTGTGATTTGGCTTCTCTGTAATATAGTGATAGTAATCTTGATAAAGAGCTCAGAAATTAGGTCAAATATTATTCCACAACCAACCAAGGATCTCTTTATTAATTAAAATCTCTGTTTTTAGCTACAAAGATGGCATGGTGGTTATAATTGATATCAGCAGGAAAAGAGAAGTACTTCATCGGCTAAGAGGCCATGATGATGAAATCCATTGTCTGGCATGGTGTCCTGTGCCTGGTGAAGAAAGGTTACCTGCTTGGCAAGATGAGTTCCAGGGTAGGTAGAAGTGATTTGTAGTCTGTAAATGTTCTTCTAGAGAACTGAATTCCTTATAGAAAGTCAGTAAGTAACTAAGCACAAAGCCAACTGTTGAGCTTAATAAAGTATGTTCTGGTACAAATCAGTATATTTTCAGTTAACTTAATAAAGTGTTGAATTTTGAAGTATAATAATGTGACTTCAATTGTATCCAGCAGCTCCATCAGAGGAAGGCAGAGTTCCAAATGGGGAGCTGACACAGGGCACAGCCACGAAAAAAGGTTGTTACTTGGCTTCAGGAAGCAAAGATCAAACTGTACGAATATGGAGCTGTATTAGGGGCAGAAGTAAGTAAGAGTAATAATGTGAGATAAACAATAACAATATGATGGAAAAGTTATCTCTAACTGCAGCCTTTATGTGGCAACCAGACAGTTTAAAGCATGGGGACTGTCCTTAAAGCTTGAAAGTCACAGGACTTCTTTTTCTCTCAGAGAATTTTGATGTAGGTCTAAATGATCCTTTTTGGTTCCTTAGGTATTATGACTTTGAAGCTGCCACCCACCAAGAGAAGAGGTGGAGCTGTCGATCCCACGGTTAAGGAGCGCATTTGGCTGACTCTCCACTGGCCTTCTGGTCGTTCCACAGAAATTGTATCCAGCTCTTTTGGGTAAGCAGGACACACAGCAGCCTCAGTACTGTCAGTAACTGCAGATTAAGACATCAGGAGGAGCTGGGTAGGAAACTTTGACACCTCCTTCTTTCCCAGTATAACTGGAGAGATGATAGGTGTAGACTTCAAGCGGGAGCTCAGTAGTACAAAACTACTATTTATCCCATAATTGGTCTGGTGATTTAATGAAGTGTTGACTGCTAAAGGTACTAATTGTGGTTTTGCCAATCTACTGGGACAAAGGACGTGTCAGTTTTCTGTGTGGTTAACCATGGTTAACAATGTGGTCAACCATTTGTACACAGTGGTGCTTGCATGTGTGTAACCTGTGTACAGGCACAGGTAGTGGATGTGTGTTTAGCTGTATTACTCTTGTACTTGCAGTATGTATACATGTAATATTGTTTCTGTATAGCCTATATTGCTCTTCTGAGCTGAACAAGAAAGTGTACACTTAATATTTTGCAGAGGAGAACTGCTACTCTGGGACTTGACCCTACCTGGAAAACGAAAATGGACCCTTTTAGGATCTTCAGAAGGACAAAATCACACCCGTATCGTGTTCAATCTGAGCTCTGTGAAGCATCAAGACAAAGAACTCCTTTTTTCCATTTCAATGGACAGAGATGTAAGACCCATTTATAAAATTAACATAAAAATAGCCATACTTACATGATTTGACTGAGTGAAGCTGCAGAGGACCCCTATTTTGAAGTCAGAAGAGGACCTTAGTATTATGTCCTTGATCAATACAGGGGGATTGGATGAGATGGTCTTTAATGGTCCCCTCCAACTTAAACTACTCTGTGATTAAAATACAGTCATTTTGCCCACTCCATTGCAGTCATCCAATTGTTACAGCTCTGTCTGTGACCTGTAATTCTCTGGGTGCAGATTGCATGCTGTGTAAAGCCTTGAATTTGAACCTTTGGATTCTTCACTTCAGTTCACTTGTGATGTGGTTTTCCTTGTCATACCAGTCACTCTCTTTACATTTAACCATTCCTTGTTCCTTAAATACTCTTCAGGTGAAGTGCTGGGACCTATCAAATCTTGAATGTAGCTGGACCATGCCCTCACTTGGGGGATTTGTCTATAGTCTTGCCTTCTCCCCTGTGGACCCAGGCTGTCTTGCCATTGGTGTTGGAGACAGCATGATCCGGGTGTGGAATACTTTGTCCCTGAACAATATTTATGATGTTAAAACCTTCTGGCAAAGCATAAAATCCAAGGTTACAGCAGTAAGTGTGTCTTTGATTCCCTTTTTCTCTTGCCTCTTTTCCTTCTCTCACTCCATTGTTCTCCTCACAGAGTATTTTTCTTTCACTCTGAAAGTTTTTCCCAACCAAAAATATTTAAAGTCAAGTTGTTCTATTTTTTCTTAATTATTTTGGTATACAATATATTTTAGAGTCTGGCAACAAATTTTTAGTCCTTGTTACAACCATGGATGCTTTCATTGCATATAGTGAAAATAAGCTGAAGTTCAGCTGGCTGTTACATTACTTTCTTGCTTTTTTTCTCCTTTACGATCCTTCTTTGCTTCATCTGTTGTTGCCCTTGCTCTGATAGGAAGTTTGACAGGCACAAATAATAATACAGGTGTCTTAAGGTTGGGTTTGACCTGTAGCTACTGCCCAGTAAAATAGCTGGCAGCAGCAAAACACAGTAGCAATTCTTGTTCACACCAAATCTTTTCTCACCATCCTGCAGTATTCTTCACTTCTATTTTGTAATGTAGATATAAAGTAGTATTTTAATGATTTTAGTCTGTTTTGTCTCATCCCATGAGACGCCTTTGATACTTGGAGGGATCAAATCAAGTGGCTGTAGTTGGAAGGGTGGGTATAAGGGATGGTGCTTGCTCATTAGTTTCTGTATTTTCTTTTTTTGTGTATTACTTAGAAATAAAGTGTCTGTAAGTTGTGTCATTATGCATCTCTTTCTATATTGTCTGCAGTTAGCGTGGCATCCAACTAAGGAAGGTTGCTTGGCTTTTGGGACAGACGATGGAAAAGTTGGCATATTTGACACCTTCTCCACCAGGTAAGAAAGGAGGTTTGAAATCCCTTAATGTCAGACTCTGCAGGTATCTTAGGATGGATAGATGGTTAGACAAAACTAGGGTTACATTAAAATGACTTAAACAGTTGGATTTTCAGTGCATTTTAATTTCTCCATTATGTGTGGGAGCTTCTAAGGTAATCTTTACTTAAAATAAACTAAAAATTGCAGGAGGACATCAGGGAGAGACATTTTCAGAGAATAATGAACAACATGCAGGTGCAGGTCACCAGGTCAGTTTTATTATGATTTTAGTAGTGTCCTCCAGGAGATGTTAAAGAAGGCTTGCTTGAGCCATGGCTTTCATATGTATTAAGCAGTTGGTGTCTGTTTTCACCACTGGAATCATGTTGCTTTGTTCTGCTTTTTTGTTTGTTTGTTTTACTTTATTTCCCTCTGCTGAAACCTGACTGTCCCTATTTCTTTATCTTGGTGCCCAGTGCTAAGAATAAGCCACCTCAGATCTCCAGTACTTACCACAAAAAGACTGTATACACATTAGCCTGGGGCCCTCCAACTCCTCCTCTGTCTTCTGGTGAGTCTTCCAATGCCTTGTGACAAAGTGAAACATCCCTGCAGAACACACAGATGCCATGAAGTTGGTGTGCCCTCCCTTCTTAGGAAAAGGAGGCCCATTTGCTCCATAGCAATGCTTTCTATCAGCTAAGAAACTTTAAAGGGAATTTTAAAGTTTGTAGTCGTTGTGCTATGGCAAGATCTATCGAAATCAGGTTTTTTCAGGGGATTGTATTGTGAGAATTTCTTGTTGCTGGATAACAGGCAATGGAAGCATGTATATAGCCTTTTAAAGTAATAGTTTGATTTACAGTGGGAGTGATTACTTCTGCTAAGATTGATGAAGAGCATCGTGCATTTAGCTTCTTTTCTCTGTTGGACAGGAGGAGAAGGTGAACAGCCCCCTGTAACTTTATATAGTTGTGCTGGAGAAGGTACTGTTTTGCAGCACAACCCCTGGAATCTTAATGGAGAAGCAAATGACATCAATAAAGTAATCCGAGACACTAATTCAATCAAAGTGAGTATGATTTGTTTTTTCATGGTGTGTTGTAGTTTCTATGGCCTTGTAGCTGTAGGTTTCTGATTTTGTCTTCATACAATGTATCC
The DNA here is from genome assembly GCA_038090715.1 of Florisuga fusca. NCBI lineage: Eukaryota > Metazoa > Chordata > Aves > Apodiformes > Trochilidae > Florisuga > Florisuga fusca. The sequence continues at coordinate 6,405,814 of JAAWXA010000026.1, read as the reverse complement.
ATAATAAATAAAAACTTTGAAACCCCCAGTCTCCACAGATGAACTTCAGAGACTGGTATGGTTTCATGCTATTTAAACAGTTGATGTGTTTGCCTCTGAAAAAGAGCAGTCAGTTACTTCATTTCTTATTGTGAAATTTACTTAACCAGAAAAGTGAAATTGACATATAAAGTGTGGTTTTAAAGCTGTGTGTCACTGTATAAAATAATTAATTCATCCAGAGCTTTCCAGTTTCAAAGCACTTGAAGTAATATCCTGAATAGTGCTATAGCTTAGATCAGTGGTGGGCAGTTAACTGTCTCAACTTCTCTAGTTCTCATTTCAAATGTTAACTTTCTTTTTTAAATAAATGTTGTAGTAAAGGCAGTCAAGATTTTGCAGGTTTCTTTTTCCATTTACACTACTGAACGGAACATCTTTTCAAGTATGATCATTGATTATCATCTGAGTATTGATCAAAGTAATTTCTTAGCTAAAAGTACAAAATATGTGAAGTGGGTTTGATCTTCAGTTGCTGTAAGTCAGCGTAAGTCAATTGAACTACCAACATATATAGATTTATAACAGCTGGGTTTTGGCTACTTCCTTGAGAAGACTCCAAGTTAAGAGATTACCATCCAAGGATCTAATCTGTAAATTGCTTTTATCTGAATTAGAAAGAATAAAAATAATTTCAAGTAAACTTTTTCTTTCTTTTGAAATGTAGAATTTGCCTGCAATGTCTGAGGCTTTTCAAGGAGCTTATGGAGATCAAGCATCAAGGTCCTCCTCTAATCCAAAATTCTTTGAGACACTTCACTGAACTGATGAAAATAATCAGTTGTTCTTGCATCAGTTCATTCGGTCTTTCTTACTTGCTTAAGCTTCTGTCACTGCTAGAAAAGCAATGGACTCTTTTGTGATTTTCATTGTCTGGTTGACAGTCTTCCTCTGTTGAATGTGAGAGTGTTTTAAGAGCATTTGGCAATAGTTGTGGCTTCTTTCTACAGCACAAACTGCCTGCACATACAGAGATCAGCTGGAAACCAGATGGCAAACTCTTGGCTCTTGGCAATGAAGATGGGTATGTTTCACTTGCAGGTTAAGGTAGTATCTCTGTAGTGAAGCAAAAGTGCTTTTTGTTATCCTGGTTTGTCTGTTTTTTCACTGACAGTGTATTTGAGTTGTGATAACAAAGCATTCCTTGTTATTTGGTTTAGCCACTCTTGGCATGGAGGATCCACATCATCATGTTAAATTATTTTTCTAGGATCCACTTACAAGTTGAATCACATTTTGTTGATGTACTAAATGAGGGTCTGAATTGAATCCAGAAAAAAACTCATTTAGTTACTCTATTTCATGTTCTGTAATTCTGCTCATGCAAGATAACAAAATTTCCTCTTTTCACTGACTACTGGAATTTTATACTGTTGTTCTTACATTCCAGCTCAATTGAAATATTTCAGGCACCAAACTTGAAGTTGCTCTGCACTATCCAGCAGCACCATAAATTGATTAATGCTATTCGTTGGCATCATGATCATGGGAGCCAGCCAGAGCTGAGTTACTTGATAGCTTCAGGCTCAATCAACGCCACTATTTATGTGCACAATCTGAAAAGCATCATAGGTAACAGTTTGCATATTACCTTCCTTGTTTTGGTTTACTCACAGTTCATCTCGCTGTCCATACTTAATCCTTTTCTTTTTTCTTCCAGAGGGCACTTCAGAAAGTCCTTTAACAATAACAGAGCCTTTCCGAACTCTGGCTGGGCACACAGCTAAAATCACAAGTCTTTCCTGGAGCCCCCACCATGAGGGAAGATTGGTGTCTGCTTGCTATGATGGCACTGCACAGGTATTGTTCCACAGCCAGTCATTTTTAATTTTAGTTCCAAATCATTCATTCTGCAGTGTTGTAGAACCAAGCTGATTAAACAGCAAAGCTTTTATGAGATAAAACTACTCGGGGACTGGAGTTCTACCTTTGGCAACTGATTCTGGACACCTGATATACAGGTATCTGTATGTTTTTGCGACTTGCAGATTGGTTTGCGAGTCCAGTCATTGTTTTCATATTAGCACTTTTGGCTTCTAAACTAAGAAAAGTGTTATGCATATGTAATGCAAACAAAGGAAGCCCCAAGTTTTCTCCATTTGCGTGTTGGTATTTGAAATATCTGTGCAAACACTCCAAAAAAACCCAAGCTGCTACAAGTGCAAATCACTGAAGAGAAAATGCAGAGCATTAGAGGAAGATGAGCATTTCTTAGAGTATTGGTTTTCTTTCTTGTTTTTAAGGTATGGGATGTTATGAAGGAAGAGCCACTGTGCAACTACCGAGGGCACGAGGGCCGGCTACTGAGTGTCCAGTGGTCACCAGTGGATCCAGATTCTGTTTATACAGGAGCAGATGATTTTTCTGTTCACAAATGGCAGATATCAAAGCAGCAGCATACACGTCCTCCTCAGGGTAAGTGTACTCAAGCACAAGATCCTTTTCAGACAGTGATGTTGGAGCTGTGAAATAGAGGTTTGCTACATTTAATTGGTATGATAAATTCTTTGCTCAATTCCATATCCGCCTGCTACCTCTTCAGGAATAAACTTTGTCTAGATTTATATTGAGCTGTATCCTTATCTGGAAACCAAATTAAGATCTTTACAGACAGCTAATACAGTAAAATTTCTACAGGGTAACTTTTGCAACCTTTTACAGGCAAAAAGAGCATAGAATTAGAGAAAAAAAGAAGCATGCAACCAAAAGTCAAAGCCAAGAAGAAAAAAAAGCCTACTGAAAAGAGTCCAGCCAAGCAGGATCTAAGTGATGTCATGAATGGAGATGAGATCACGAAGGAAATCTTGCTAGAGGAAAATGGAGTGTTGGAGCATGAAGGAGAAAAAGCTCAGGAGACAGAGTTGCATGATAAAGTCTCCATGACTGGTAATAATCCACTTATCTTAGTGCAGTCATTCCCAGACTGTTCACCCCTCAGAGCATCACCAAGTTTAATATTTTCATGCAGATTTCCTCATAATATGATTTTATTGAAATAGTTCACTTGAAGGAAATATGGGTCTGGAATGACTTTCATAATTTTCTAAAGCAGTTTGGGACTAATTGTCTTTAAAATTAAGATTCTGGCCTAGCAGACAAAATTGCTGTGTTTGGCTTGAAACTATGTCATTTTTTATTGGTGTTGGCTTGATAAATCTTACAATGCTGGTGGACCTTCATTTGTGTCTGCTGAAATCTTATTTAACTTCCTGGCAGTTCTGTAATGTTTTCTTAATATTTCCTTTCTTTAAAAAGCTATTCAGTTCTATGGCAAAGCAAAGCTTGGTTCCTTTTTTTTTTTTTTTTTTAATTAAAATAGTAGAGTGTGGATATGTTGAGTTTTCTGCTATGGGCTTTTCTGTGTATTGTTTTTCCTTATTTCATTACTTTCTTATCACTTAACTCCACAGTGTCCAAGGATACTTCTTCATCTGCATATGATTATTCATTCAGCTTGCCAAAGACTCTTGTGACCCAGAAAGCCACTCCTGTGAAAAAGGATCCACCTAAGGAGAAACCAAGTTAGTATATTTTAGGGACTTTGGGAGTCCTGCATCAAGACTGAGTTCCTCACTCTAGGTTGATGTTTGGCTGCAGCTTCCCTTTCCAATGTGACACCAAATAAGTGTGCTTTTAAAAATCTCTTCAACATGCAGCACTGTGCAGCAGTGACTTAGATGTGTCTCATTTTGCAGCTCCTGATGCCTTTCTGAAGAAGAGGAAGCCTCGTTCTATTCTGCCCTTCAGCACATTCATGGATCACAGATCAAAAGATGAATTGCATCAGGACTGCTTGAGGCTGGCTACATGTCTGAAAACCAAAGGTATCAGTCTAACAATTACTTAGAGGGTAGGTGCTCTAAAGTAATCAGAAGCATGTGTCCAATGACTTGAGTTTGACCACTAAGCTTTATTTTTTTAAATCCTTACCTTTATCAAAATGCATAACTAACTACTTGTGGTGTCTTATCTAACTTCTCTTACAAGCACATTTTAGCCACTCCAGACAGTTTAGAGTAGGACCCTACGTTGTGGAGGTAGGGTGGGATTGTCTGCATATGTGCAAAGTGTTTTTCACTTTCAGATGTGTAATATGGGCAAGAAAGAGTAAGCCCTGAGGGGAGGTGTTTGTATTCTCACAGTATTATTCTTTAAAGCATGCAAAGGAACACGCTGTGTTTGGTTTAGAACAAACACTCTGCACAAACATCATCCTTTTAAACAAACTTAAATGTAAGTGTTGATCTGCAAATTGTTAAATATTCATTCTTTTTAATCTGGTTTAGATGATAATGAAGACATGTCTCCTGGCCTCAAGGATCGCATCCACTTGGGGCTGTTCACAGACAGGGCTTCTCTGCACAAGATGATTGATGTAGAAGGTAAGTGAATCCACTCTGACAATGTATTGATTGTAACTGTGTCACTCAAGAAACAAATTGGGAAAGATGCTTGAATTTTCTTTACTGTGGATTGACGTGTAGGATTAAATATTCAGATTTGTGTGAAGACATGTTTTTCCCAAATACCTTTTTACATCTTGCAGATGCAAACTTGCAATACCCTAAGCTTAAAAAAATCTCACTTTTGCCAAGGTATTTTACTATGGCAAATAATGTTATTGCACTTGTGCTGATAAGAGGTGTGTTTGCTTCCAACAGGAAAACATCACTTGGAGAATGGGCATCCAGAGCTCTTTCAGCAGCTCATGTTGTGGAAAGGAGATATGAAGGGTGTCCTCCAGGCAGCTGCTGAGAGGGGAGAGCTGACAGACCAGCTGGTAGCAATGTCACCCATGGGTATGTTTGTTCTTGTAACATATAAGCAGATGGAATTACCTGCCACGGGTAATTCCAAGGGTCTTACCTGCCAAGGGTAGCCTCATTCCGATTGATCTAGACTGGAAACCCATTATTGTTTCAGATGGGAAGAAAGTTGCTTCTGTAACTCCCTGGTTAACCAAAATCAAACACAAAAAATACCTTATTTACCACAAAGACCTGGATGTTTCCACAAGCACCCTAAGGCTGGGATAACAGGATACAGCATGGTTTCCTTTGGGACTTCTTGAAGGAAGGAGCAGGCCCATCCTTCCAAGCACGAAGTTCTTGTGTTGGTTTAAATATCCTTTGCTGTTGGTTTAAATATGCCTTAAAGTTATTTTACTGGTAGTGAAGCCCTATGGTTGTGTTAAAGCCATAGCTTTACCCTCAGTAACTTGTGTTAGGCTGGTTAAGAAAAAGGAAACTAATCTGGGGCAGAGGAAAGGTTCATATTGATGAAACCAGTGATGATGTAATTCCACAGGAATTACTTTGAATTTTAAAACTTTGCCTCCAATTGTATTGCCTTCTTTTTTGCAGTTGGATATCAGGCCTGGGTTTGGACAGTAGAAGCCTTTGCAAAGCAGCTGTGTTTTCAGGAGCAGTACGTGAAGGCTGCCTCTCACCTCCTGTCCATCCATAAAGTGTACGAGGCTGTTGAGCTCCTGAAAGTGAACCATTTTTACAGGTTGCTGTATATTTATGATTTGTTCTCTGGTTTTCTAGTGGGATGGATTTGGCATTTTTGTTCACTCTTTGTACACAGTCAATTAACTTATTCTGTCTGGTTTCTTTTATGTGCAACAGAGAAGCAATTGTAATTGCTAAGGCCAGGTTGCGTCCAGAAGATCCAATTCTGAAGGAACTCTACACCAGCTGGGCAGCTCTGTTAGAGAAAGATGGACATTATTCCATGGCTGCCAAATGGTGAGTCTTACTGAGAAGACAGAATTGGTTCCATGCCTGAAACAAAAAAGGGTTTTGGTTTTATAGCAGCTGAAATCTGTTAACAGGTTTATCCTTATTGGCATGTTTGTGCTCTTGCATTGCTATACAATTTTAAAATGGTATTTTAGTACCAAACAAGTCAATTTACTTCTGTCTCTATTCAGTTATTTGGGGGCTTCCTCACCCTACGACGCAGTCAAGGTGTTGGCAAAAAAGGGGGATGTGACATCCCTTAAAACTGCTGCTGAGCTTGCGCTGATATCAGGAGAGGAGGAGTTGTCAGCAACTTTGTCTTTGAGATGTGCCCAAGACCTTCTGTTATCCAGGAACTGGGTTGGAGCTGAGGAGGTCCTGCGGCAACATAAAACTTTATTTGTGAGTCTTGATGTTTTCTGTCTGCTTTCTTCAGTATTCTGGCTCCAAATTAACCTGATCAACTTGGCACAACTTCCTATATATTAATAGTCCACACGTAGTCCTTTGAGCTGGTTTTGCCTCAAAATATTTTTCTAACAAAGGGCCCATGTTGGGGAGGCACGCAGGCTCTATGCTTGTTTGTTTTGACAGGCAGGTGACAAAAGTAGGATTTCATTTAAGGTATGCAGAACTGATCAGAGGAAGAAAGTAGTGAAGGAAAGTATTCACTGTTTACATTAAAGGATCAAGTGAGCTAACAGTATGTTTATCTGCTGGAGGGTTAATCCAGAGACATTTCTGAAGTTTCCTTCTGACTTTAGAGTCTCTTATCAGCATTGTTCTTTTGTAGCTGCAGTTGTGAAACAGTCCATCACCAACAAGTTGCTAGTAGCCACGATGTTCCCAAATTTATCTAGCAGTCAGTAAAGGGATGTTTTCCTTTTAGCACCAGCTCAGTGCTCTGGTTTTTTTAATTATTTTTTTTCTTTTTAAAGGGACAACAACTTGTTTTCTGCCTTAATGAACTGCTTTGCAAGTGTCTCAGTGAAAGAAATCCCTGTGACCGAAAGAGCCCCGTGCCTCCCTGTTACCATAGCTGGGAGCTGAACAGAGAGGCCTCATTTTTTGACATGGTGATAGATGTGTGGCAGAATGTATTTGGCATGGACACCACTGAACAAGTCAGAAGTGCACAGGAGCAGCTGCGCAGTATTGAGCATCCTCCTTCTACCAGCAACACACACCCCAAGCAGGTATATGGATTTGGATCTTTATACTCACTAAGCCTTTCTGTGACATATGCAGTAAAATGCAGCCACTTTGTGGTGGTGTGCCAGCCATTCCCAGGGGACAGATGGCTGCAGTCTGCTCCAGGATGAGGTTTTGGTCTGGGAGGGGTAGATGATAGGCAGCTGGATGGCTTATGTAGCCACCAGTTTGTTTCTGTGCAGGGTAAGACTAATATAAGCAATGAGCACCCAGATCACTGAGATGTTTTGGCTGGGTAAGTGTGATGTGATTGGCATAGCTCATTAGTCTCAGCAGTGATTCAGGGTTTTGTGTCAAGCTATTAGGAGAGGGAGGGCTGCTTGTTAAAACATGTTGAAATTCTGAAGGTCTCTTTGAAGACTGGTGCTCCTGCAGCTCTTCTGTCTGACCACAGTGAGACACTGTCCTTTGGTGTGCTCCCATTTCTCATCTATTTCGTAGGACATGTGCAAGTACAGCAGCTGATTGTACAGTTCCAAGTAATGTAAAAGTGCTCTGTTTCTTGCATTAAGCAGACTCTGAAAATTGTGTTGCCATTAAAATTGCTTTTGGTGAGGTCACATGCTTCTGGGTTCTTCCACAGTGGTCTAAGCTGTAAGCAATTCATACTTCACAGCACAACTGTTAATCATGCTCTTGGGTGCTTTCTGCAGGTGCTTTTCCATATCTCCCATGACCTGACCCTTGCAGCCCTGAGCTATCAAACTTCTACCTGGGATGAGGCAGTGAAAAGTATTCTTGGAGCTGTGATTCGCAGTTATGATGCTGGTAACTTCACTCTGATGCAAGAGATCTGCAGCATCATCCTTCCTGAAGGTAAGTCTCATCCCGTGTATCTCCTGGCAATTACAGATACGAGGATCTTTCTTGTAAGCACAGCTTTGTGTCCATTAAGATTACTAGGCATAGTGTTTGGAAAGAGCAGGACATATCCATATATATGGAAACCTGTGGAATTGAGCTCATGCAAGAGCTGCTGGGTGATCAAAATTCCTGACTGGAAGAAAGCTCAGCAATGTCAGCTGCTGTGACTGATGCAGAAAACTGAGGAAATTGTGTTTTGTAAGGGAGATGGGGACATGGGAAAGCTGTGTTCATCTCATAGTTATACATCAGTCTATCTGGTCCTTTCCATCATTCTCTGTGGAGTATGCAGTATACTTGTTTTGCAGCTCCTAATCATGTGAGTATCTTGATGTGAATATTGGGACCAAGGGAGCTTGCTGTAGATTATAAGAACATAGAGTCTCATACTAGAGAGAACATAGTACTGTTTTTTAAAAGAAGCCAAATATTATCTGTTTGCTTCCCTGCACCACACTGCCAGCATCTGAGTAAATCCCTGGTTTGGGTCTCCAGGATTAAGGTTAGGATTCAGAGAGCCACAAAGCCTACAGCTCTAGGGACAGCTGGGACTTTTCCAGCAGGGGCTGGAAAAGGCACACCAAGGGGAGCACAGCACTGTGCCAACATAGCTCCCACCACACTTTCCTCATCTGGCCACGCATGGTCCTGGGGACCTCAACCCAAAAAAATCCAGTACAGCTAGGGCTAGGATTAGCATAAAAATAGTCATTCACTTACCATATTTGGTCTTTTTCTTTGGAAATCTCTGTAAGTTATGTGTAATCCTTTTTTTCATTATTAGGCTGTGATAACCTGAGACACAAAGTGGACAGCACAAATTCTCAGAGCATGGATGCTTCCAGAAGTTTAGAGGCCTTTGTGTCTTATGGACTGCTGTATGACCTGTGGTGGAATCCACTCAAAGACTCCCTTGTGTTGGAAAAGCCTGTTTCGGACGCTGTGCCGTGTCCCAGTGAGCAGACAGCTCCTAAGGAGGGTTACATTTCAGGAGAAACTCCTGATCAAACTGTGGTGAAGATGGATGAAAACCTCTGCAATGTAACTGAAGTTTGTAGATGTGAAAGCGACTCAAGAACTAGCTCAGCTGATTTGATAGACAGGCAGTCAAAACTGAATGGCTGCAAAGTGCTCCTTTCAGAAGAGATTGCTGCTTTACAGAACACCCAGAGAGATATAGCTGAGGTCCAGCAGATTTTAGCAGATATGATCCACCAGCATCAGCAGCAGAGGAACCATCTCCAGGAAGACACAAATGGGAGCACCCAGGAAAGCAACCTGCAGCAGAGTACAGAGACTGGATCAGACAAACCATGCTCTGACAGCAGCCAGCTGAACTGGTAAGCTTCAGAACATTAATGAATGGATTGAAAAGCATTGCATTTTTGTGTGTTTGTGCAGATAATTTCTTCTGTAGCTCAGCTTGCCTGTAATATCAAACTGGATACCCAGGGACACAGCTCAAAAGTCTTGCACTTCTCTGGGGTTAAACTATCATGTACATACACTTACTAGAGCTGAATAGCTTCCTGATGAACAGGGGATAATGAAAACGACAAGCATGATCCAATAAGTCTGTCTCTTGTTGGAAAAATTATTTGGGACTTTGCCAAGAACTACCTTGAGTGTGTAACACTTGTCCAGTGCTCTCCTGCACTGCCTGTACAAGAGGGAGGCTGTGCAATCGTTTAAGCAAAAGTTACTAATGATACCTGCTCTTTTCTTAACAGTAAAGATGAAGAACCAATTACGCTCCCTGAGCTAACAAAACAGCTCCTAAAGGCAAAGCAGAAACTAGCAGAATTTCCAGACAATTTAAAGGTAAGTTTTCAGAACAGCAGTGTGGTTCTGAAGACAGTCTTTTTGGAAGGGCAGCCTCATCATAGAATCCCTTTCATATGGGAAGTAAGGAACAATTACTTTCTTTGTGATCCTATTGCATTTTTGAGAGAGAATTGACCCATAGCATCAAGGTGGTTTTTTTTTTCAAGCTTATCTTTTCTTCATGCAGTTGGAAACTTTACGTAAAACTCCTTCATGGGATAACTCAATGGGATACTCCATATGTCTTTCTGATTCTCTGGTGTGCATTTTAAGAATAACTCCTTTCTACTTAGAATTATGTATACAAGAGGCTTTGATAAAGGGTAAAATCAGAAATTTAGTGTATAAAATGGCCTATATAGAGTAAGAACTGTAGAAACTATACATCACACATTTGAAAACAATGTTTCCTAGGCTGTCTCATCCCCTTTTCAGTCTGAAATATAACTAAAGGTAATCATGGTGATTGAGCAGGAGGGGGCCAACCCGGTTAATAGTAAGCTAATGCACTGTAAGAAGAGAAAAAAAATGCATCTGACTTAAAACTATATGTTCCAAGATACTATAAAGCAATGTCTTTAGAATCAGGCAGAGCTGACTGCCTGAATACATGGTAGTTGAGGAATTTATAATTGAAGGGGTAGGCATTACCTTATGTTCCTTTTTTTGCAGGTCTTCCCATTTCCAGATGTGCTGGAGTGCTGCCTTGTACTCCTTCACATTGGATCCCAGTGCCCTCATGAACTATATGAGCAGGCACTGGATCTCCTTAGGAACCACGGGAGTGCTGATATTCACAAAAAGGCTGGCAGGAGGTTTTTGACATGACACTGTGTGACCAAACTGTCTTCCTTGGGCTGCTTAACATCAAGGTTGTTCTTTCTTCAAGTGAAGGCTCTTTTCAATGGCTGTAGTTATTGTGGATAAAACTACAAAAAAATCAGGCTTATAGAAAGACTCACTTGTGGTCATCTACCACTACTACTTACTACTTAAGAAAGACTGTTAGAAAATTGAAATGCAGTAGGATGTGGGCTTGAACTGTATACAGGATTTTTGTATAGGTTTTTTTTTATTATTTGTTGGAAGTTATGCTAATGAAACTTTTGCTGTTTACTCATAAGAGAATGGTTTTGAGCAGCTGCATCAATCTTTCAGCAGAGGAAGAATTGCTGCTGTCCCTCAGGAAAAACACTGGTTTCTGCAAGCAAGCTGACCCTTAAGCTAGTATTATTCTTTAAAACATTGTAAGTTTATTTTCCCTTCTTTAAATAAAGTCTTCTACCACTATAAATTAGTATTTAATTTGATGGACAGAAACCAGTATCAGTCAATGGCAAATGCAGTAAAAATAACCCTGGTTTGTTGGTGTCTCTTTTTTGTTAAATATATTACATAAATCAAACTCAGTATATAAAACAGGCATATGCTATGACTTACCTTTCTGTGGTGAAGCCACCTCGTACAGCATAAAAGCAAGGGCAAGATCTTTTATGTTTGATTCCAGAACAAGTAGCAAGAGATATGGGAATTCTCCAGGTCAATAGAAGTACCCACTTTTGGCAACATCCATGTCCATGGATTAACAAACTGCTTTTTGCTGTGGTGATGGTAAATTTTAGCTACTATCAAGTTCTCTAGAAAAGCTGCTCTCCTAGGGGTACCAAAACCAATCCTAGATTCTGGAGTCTTGAACATGCAACATTTTGACCAGTCTTGCAGCTTTGCCTGACTTGTTAGAAAAACTCTTTGTAAGAACAAGGTTGCATATAGTGAACATATCATCAATCAGTAATTTCTAGAAGCAAGTTTTTTAATACACCAGAAAAATTCCTGCTAGGCTTGGAGGGACTGTTAGGAATTTAGGAAGAAGACAATAAAGATTCTTTAGGAAAAAAAGTAGGAGGGATGGATTTTTTTTTTTTAGATCAAGAGTTATTCCAGATTCTTCCAATCAAAATGCAGGCTTGATACTGACAAATTTTCTGCTCCAAGATGAGTAAACCCTCAGAAAAACTTGAAGAGCAGTAGGTGAAAGCCAGGGATTATATTAAAAGAAGATCCCTCTGTAAATGTGTTATCCTGATAATCTAGCCAGAATTTGCTGAATTCTGTATGAAGTACTTGAAAACCAGGAGGGGGAGCTAGTGCTAAACCAAAAATCCCTGCACTTCAGGCAAGAGCCACTGAAGTTTAGATAAAGCAGGAAAACTTCATGCAGGATAGATGAGCAAAACATTTGTGACTAGATATTTGGCTATGCTGCCCTGAGAAAATACTTCACAATACTGCTGGCTGTGCTGAGAGATGAGCAAAAAGAGAATACAAAAGTCCCTCCAAAAGATCATAAGCTCAGCTTTCATTAGCTACTGCACAATAGGCTCAAAAGCAGATTTTACTAAGACCTACCCCAGTAGCATGTCATAAATGGTAAAAGAAGAAACAAGCATTTCTGAGAATGTAGCCCTCAAATTCAGATTCTAGAGCCTGAACTTTACAAATTTTAGTGCTTGATGGAAAAATCCAAAACAAGGCCTGGTTTTAAAAAATTTATTTTACAAAAAATTAAAACCAAGTAGTATTTACAAGCATTTTAAATAAAGCTCCTAAACCTCAACTCTTAGTAAATGAACTGTTGAAGCTTGTTTAAAATGCAAGAAAGTGTCTCAAAAGTTTGTCTGCCAGTCCAGAAGGGTTTCTTTTTTTTTTGTCTTTGTCATTACAGAGCTGTTGGAGGGAAAAAATAATACTATAGAATAGCTCATTAAAAAAAAAAAAAAATCTCAAGGTGTTCTTCCATCCTCCAACCACTTTTCAGATGTTGATAATAAAGAAAAATGAAGCTGCTTTGCCTGTTGTTACATGTGATAAAATTAAGGGCTGGAGAACTGGGGCCGGGCGGAAAAAAGGAACAAATATTTACCCATCTCCAGAACTAGTATTGCAAGGAGAAGAATAAAATTTGTTAGGTTAAGTTGAAAAAAACTGAAGTCAGAGTATTGGTCCAGTCCCCTGTCAAAGGTGAACTTTTAGGCCTCTTAGTCAATTTCCAGAACAGTTTATTAATACCTACAAGAACTAAGATGAGGCTCAGTATGGGTCAAACCTGCACTATTACGAATCAGAGATTGTAGAGAGCTCATCAAATCAGCTCCAGTAATATCCATTCCCATCACTGTTAAAGCAAATCTCTGAATATACTTAGCTGCAAGGATAATTTTTAATGTCATCGATTCCCAAACCTCTGCAGTGATCAAAGGGAACAATTTTCACAGGCTACACAACGATAAAATAAGCAAAACATGAGGTAAAGCAGTCACCCTCACAACATGCAGAAGTTTTAAAATAAGCTTTATAAAGCACAATTTACAAATTTGTCTGCATGTCTGTGTCCATTTTAATTGGATTTCCAGACCCTTAGCACTACTGAATATTCAACTGTTAAAGTCTTCCTTGCAGATTCTGTACAGTATAAAGAAGAAAAAAACAGAGGTATGTATACACAGGAGGTTGTCTTTTGCCCTTGGTATTAAAAAGATGGCAAACCACAAATGCTGGCATTAGGAATTCAGTCAGTTCTCTTCTGGTTTCAAATGAAGATGCAGCTCTTCAGCAAAACTGCAGGCTGTATACAGTAGATGCCTTTTGTTTGAGACATTATTAGGGAAAATGACTGGGGACAGCAGCTGCCAGTAAAGTAACTATGTTCTGCTGAGGGGCACTGCTTATCAAGGCTGCATGTTGTTGATAATAGCCAAAATACTCATTTTCTCCGGGGCTGAGTCCACGTCTTCGTTTTGTTTCTGAGCCACTCCTGTGCCAAGGCCATACAGCCGCCCACAGTATTTTGCATCATCAATTGTATCCTCAAAAAACAACTGCAGATTTAAAAAGAAGAAAAAGGGGTATTGTTTAAAATACCTGTAAAAAGGTATTGTTTAATTGTCCTTCTAAATCAGAGGGCACCCAGTGTTAATTAAGCAGCTCATTTGAAGTCAGACACTTCTAAGATGCAGCATGTGAATTCATATAAGCACATGAAAGAAACAAAAGTCTGTGCCAGTATCAACAACATCTATTATTAAGTCTTAAGTGTGATGGCCACAAGGCTCAAAGAAAACCACAGCAACCCAAAACAAAACAAAACAACACATTGTGCATATTGACATTTATGGATAGGAACTGGAGAATCATGAAGAACACTGCAATACCTCTTTCATTCTGAAGAATGCCATTCCCGTGAGAAGAGAGTCTGATCCTGCCTGGTGTTGTCGTCCTATTCGCTGCAAATCCAGCTGATCTGCCACTTCTTGAAGGCCACCCTGCAAAGAGAACAGATTTTATTTTCAAGACCCATCTCTTAAAAAAATTGCCACCCTTCTCAAAAATGTGAGGGCAAACACTAGCTATGATGAATCAAAGTAGACTCACAGCAGTGTACTCACATCAGCTGTGAGTGAAACCCAGTTGTAAACACTGTTCAAGAATGTATCCTCAAATTTCAGCACCCTGTGCTCCTGCTGTGGATCCTTAGGATGACCATGGGTAGATTCGTAGGTTACAAATGCAGGACCTCTCCCTCCCTCAAATAAGGTTGTGATTCAGTAGATAAATTACTTTCAACCCTTGGAGTGTCTACTAGTTAATCAAGTCATTCATATGAGAAGAATATTCCACCTTGCTTAGTGAAGCATGCTGAGTACTTATTTCATTAGCCTCTGGATATTACTGGCACACAAACTGGAAGGTTATGGGAATGTCCCCTATATAATATGCATATTGATAAGTCTACAACTGGGGAAGCAACTTCTGTTATATACAAACTTATTCATAGGTGCCTGTGTGTGACTCTTTGCTTTTATACACCTGCCAGCTTTAAAACTTGACCTATACAGCAGTTCTGTTTCTTGGCTTAGTGCACATTTAGAGTGTGGATGCCCATGTTTCACCTGTTTGCTGGGGAGATACCAAGTACCTTGAGGTTTTTGCAGCTCTTCATTAAGTATTTTACATCATAGATAGATGGGAAGAAAAGGTTCAAGATATGGAAAAATTCATGTTCCTCTTCTGGTAGCCTGGAATCTGTCAGCAACTTCACCATGTAGCCAAAGTCATAACCACTGAAAACAAAACCACAGACATAAAACTAGAAGGTAACACCTATACTCAGCCCATACTGCTATCTTATTTGTCACAAGAGTTTCACATGCTGTAGCTTTCAAACCTTAATATTGTATCACATTCATAAAACTCCAATTAGATCCAGAATTCATCCTGATCATCTGTGTTAGTGCAGGACTTCTGAATGCTCCCTGGGTGCCTCGGTTAACCTCTGGAGCATCAGAACAGCTGACCTACTTTTCTTCCCAATACTGCAAGTTTCAGTAGCCACGGGCAATATGGAAGAGCAGGCAACCCTGTAAGTATTGGTTGCCACCACTATCTCCTCCTCCTCCCTTGAGTCCTTTCAGTTGCAATGATATCAAGGACCAGAGACTTTGTCATCCAAGTTGCTTGAAACATTACATGACAGACATCTTAACTACATGGATTTCTTTCTCTATGTAAACACAAGATGCAAGATGAGACCACCAACAACATTGTAAGGAGGAAAAAACACACCTACTTCACAATGCACATGAGTTAAAAAGGTGAAATGTGCTTTCTACAATTAGTAGTAACTTAGTAGTAACTTCCTCCATAGAGGAACCCTCTAAGAGTGGAAGGAAAGGCAAAGACAAAATTCACACCACAGTAGTAAGTGCCAGCACAAAATGAAGTGCCAAGTGTTCTTAATTCTTAAACTTGGCTTTTTTATCTTTAATCTTCTTCCAAGAACTACAGAGCTGCTACTTCTTCTCGTTAAAATTTGTTACAGTCTCTGTGGACAAAAGCAACAGTATTTCAATCAAGATTTCTCACTGCACAGCATCAGTGACCATCTCAGACATACCTGTGGAAGGACAGCCACTTCACACTGTCACTGAGAACAACCCCTGATGTCATAAGCAACTCAGCAAAATGCAGGGTATCAATCCCTTCTTCTTCGTGCTTCTGGAACTGCAGACCAGAGCTGGCAAGGAGATCTATGGAATCCTGAGAGTACATGTCCTCCCTGAGGAAGAAAAGCAGCTTTGCTCCAGGTACCAACACAACAGGCTCATTTTAGAAAAATTCCCCAAGCACTATTTTAAAAATTGGAGTGACCAGTAGGCTCTCTCTGTGTTCCACATTTGTCTCTCTAAAAATTCAAATTAAATCAGTTTTAATAAACTACTACAACCTCCTACACCCGTAACAAGCTATTCTGCAGTCATAACTATTTAATAATAACACCTGTTCATGCAAATTCCAAAGAATCCACCTCTACAGAAGTGTATGATATTTGCAAAACCATTACTTCTGCAAGGTGAATGGAAGCACCACAGGTGAGAGCATGGATAAAAGGGGAGTTCTCCCAAACAGGAAGACCTGCAATTCTAAAGCACAGAGTATCATTTCCATCTACATTTCTGTTTTTTACTTCACAGTACTTACCACTGTATCATCTCTAGTTCCATCTCTAGGAGTAAACAAAAATTGTGTAATACTTGACTAAGGAAGGAGGACAGGGATGAGTGATGATGTGCTTGGTGGAGAGGTGAGCAGGAACCTGATTTCTACACCAGATTGTTTCATTTTCAGGGTGGAGGAAGGAATGACATGAAACACTCAGATCAAAATTCATGCCAAAGATGATAATTGACTCAAATGAAGTGATCACACTGTGAAAACCACTTCACTATAATTTCAATACTTTTGAGAGGCTTACAAGGTTGTGGAAGTAAATACTGCATCTTTGGGGTTCAAGAGCTGTATGACCTGCTCATACTAGGTATCAATCTTTGTAATGTCTTCAGTGACAGTTCCCAAAAATTAGACTGTTTTCCTATAAATATGTGGATCTGCCAGACAAACCCTCTCTGTTTTCAGGCAGCTATGGTGGTAATTACATCGAGTTTGTCTGTATAATTACAGGGGAAGGGATAATGAAACTTGTTTCATCTGTAAGCCAGGGTATTGTAGTATGGAGGAGACACAAACAGCTGCCACACTCCATTAAACAAGATTCATTCTCCCGAACAGATGTCATGATTACACCAACATTTTGGGGTTTTAGATCCCAGTTTATATTTTAGTGTGGATCTGTCACAAGATATTTTCTCTTTTGTTGAAAAGAGCACATCCATTTATTTTTCACAGAAAGATACAGATTTTATATATATAAATGTATAAAGTTTAAGGGTATAACGTTGCAGGAAAAAAATAATGTTTAAGACACCCAAAATTATTTGGGATGGGCTATTTCTCAAAGAAAAGGGTATTAAAGAATAGGATTTTTGAATTGGTTGACTTCCAGAACTATGGCAAACTCCTGTCATGCCAAAATAAGTTCCCACATAATCTGTGTTAGAATCTGAATTTTGTTATTGCTCAGAACCAGGCCCCAGTGACAAACACACAGATGCCTGCATTTGCCAAAGGAATGCATAAATAATATCAGCAGAACAGAGTAGGCAATTATTCCGTATCTCGAGACTCACGTGAGGTTGAATTTGAAGTTAAACTGCCAGGTGTTGATGCCAGAAGGATATTCTCCCTTCTCATTTGTGAAAGTCAGGCCCAGCTGGATAATTTTCAGAAGGTCAACGTTGCAGCGCAGGAGCTGATACTGATAATCAATGGAACTGCGGAATTCACCGATAGGCCTGACAACAACTCCAGGAAACTCTGTGTCCTGGGGAGAGAAGGGAAAATCTTAACTTGCCACTTAGTCTGTAAGGAGTCATTATTATCACTGTCTTAAGAGTCTATTCAGTTCCACACTTGCAGGCCTCAGCACTGCATTCTGTGAATTCTTCTGTAAAAATAACTTTTTTTTTTCTCCTTTCCTATATTCATCCAGACATAAAGCTGCTACAAGTCAGACACTAAAAGAATTCCTCACACACGCTTTTATAACTACAGCATTCATTATTACAAGTATCCTTTCAGTTTTGTTTGTACACAAAACAAATTTTGTTTGTATATAAACAAGTTTTGTTTGCATATAAACAAGTGTTATAAAGCCATCCAGTGAGCACTATTGTCTACTCTAAACAACTCTTGCAAAAGACTCACATTTTCCCTAAGTCTACTAAAATTGACCATTCTTAAAATTTATTCAGTGTTCTTTCATGTTCTAAATACAAGTTAAATTTAGCACTCTGACCATGTTAATTCAATAGTACACACAGTGATAACCTTCACTGGTGTTGACACTTGCTGCCATGAACAAAAATTCCTCTCCTGCCAATCAAAACAGACCCTAACAGGGGAGGAACCACCTACTAGATGAAAAATATTTTATTTGGCCAGTGATTGCGTGCTATCTCTGCCGAAACCCAAACTTCTAGACTATTTTTATTCTCAGATCAGGTCATGTAATGTCCACTGCCCAGAGTATACTCAAAAACTTTCAGGAAGAATCCAGCACTCTGTGCCTGATAAAATCTCTCCCTTGCCCAAATCTCTCCTTTGTGCATTTACTCTCAGAGCACAGCCACTAAAACAGGTCACAACCTCTCTTTCAATTATAGCAAAAGATGCAAGAAAGCTCATTTCCCCGTGATATATGATGAAGAAATCTTATTAATTTACACAACTGCATTCAACACTGCGTTCAGCCACAAACTTTGCAGGGCCATGTGGTTTTGTGCCATGCTTTTCCTAGGCTTCTTGAATCTTGAAGTTTAGCATTCCTCAGCCAAGCTGGCATAACTCACAGTATCATAACTAACTCCAGTTATTAAAGTAATGCTCTGGCTCCTGCCAAGCATATACAGACTTTCTTACAGAGATTCTTCTCACTAGGGGGAGATTCTTTGACAAAGCTTTCTGAACACTGTCATACCAACATCCAGAATCTTTTTCTTCCAACATCCAACCCCATTAAAAAGGAGGCAGCCCAGCTGACTGGTTGTCACTAGCAGGTCTTTTGTCCTGTGTAGTGACAGTCACAAGTGCAGTGCCATGGCATCTTCCATAACCAAACAGAGAATGACATTCAAAGGACAAATACACTTGTGGAAAACTAAAGATTTAAACCCAATTGTACACCTGACCTATTTACTTTTCTGTTGCTTAAACTAATACCTTATTCATAGCTAAATATTAAATTAATTTAGTTTTTTAAGGTGGTCTCTCTCTCCATCTTTCATTCAATCCACAGTCAAAATTACATGAATTAAATTCTGGAAAGCTTCTACTGAACCTCTTCCTAATTTTTCACTACTTAACCTCTAGCTCATTTTGAATGGGGAAAATTATTTCTTGCTCAAGAATCAACTCCCTTTCCACCCCAAAAATCCCTCTACAAAGATAGTTAAGTCAAGGATAAAATATTTACCATTGCAATGTAGCTGTAGCTTAGAACAATTTCTCGAATTTTCCTCATCTCTTCTTCCAGATTGTTTGCCCATACTTCACAGATAACCTGGTTGTTCTCTGCAAGGGCTGCTGGCATCTTGCAGGGACCAGACTAAAGACAGCTGCTGTTGAGTTCAGGTGACAGTGTAGACTTGCAAGCTGTGTGATCTTGGTGTGCTGCATTAACCAGATAAATAAATAAGTAGTGCTTTACAGGAAAAAAGATCTACATGGAAGAACGAGGGCTCTGGCAGAGCCAGTCACACTTCCATTTTCAGATACAAGCAGCTTATTTAAGATCTGCACTGAGTTTTTTCTTGCATTTGTCACTTCCTGTAAACGTGCTGAGCAGGAACATCTCCAGCGTCTCTTCTGGTTACAGGAGGGGATGCACAACTAACAGTGCAGTTAGAGACGAAAAGAGCAATTCTTTCATTTGGCATAAGCTCGGAAACGACGAGTGTAAGATGCACACGGAGGGCATCCTCATGTTTAACACTGTTCAGCTATAGCGACAGCGTTTAGGAAGAGTCAGAGAAGGGTTCACAGACTCCCTTTGCAGACAAGCACGTCTCATGTAGCTGAAGCACCCCTAAGGGAGGCATTTCAGCTCATGTCAGCGCAGCTCCAGCAGCCCCACACCTCTCCCCCATCACGGCCGCCTCACCGGTTCCTCACACCACGCGGCCCCCGCCTTCTGCCACCTGCACTCAAACGCCCCCATCACCGCGCCCGGTTACCGGGGCTGCCAGGAGGGCCCGGGGGAATCAACCCAACCGCCACAGCCCAGGAGCGGCGTCCCCGCTGCCTCAGGGCCGGGCCCGTCCCGCGTCACGGCCCCCGCAGCCCGTCCCTCCGCNCCCCGCGGGGCGGCTGTTGGACTCGCCCGCGGTGCCGCCCTGCGAGCGGTGGGTGAGCCCAAAGTGTGCGGGCGGGGGGGGACGGAGAAGGGAGGTGAATGGTCTCGGCTCTCTGACGGCCCCCCCGAGAGCCCGGCAGCCTAGACTCTCGTTGTTCAAATATCTGTAATGTCTGCGAGCTCTGAGGTTGGCTTCTCCCGTTCCAGCAATGCTGTTTAAGCTACACTAGCAACAGACGTTTCTCTCTGGTGAAGCAGCATCACCAAGCTGCTCTGCCGGGCGATGCTGCCGGCAGACAGGCAACTTAGTTGGGAGCTTCTCTGCTAATAATGAAGCTCAGATAATGTTTCCTTTCTTTTGGACAGAGCCTTCCAGACTGTTACACCTGTGCTGAAACACTGCCGCTCGGGTCCTCTGGCAGAACTTCACCTGCAACACCACCTGAGAGCCTCCTGCTGAGCCTCAGCTACTTGCTTACCATTTCGATAAAAGTATCTGGAAAAAAAAAAAAATCTTCCATACTTCATCCATAGTTCGATGTTTCAGGTTTAATGTCCATAACTCAGCAGAAACATTTTAGGAGAGGTGTTTGCTGTCTATGAAGTGACCTTGGCGCTGTCAGTATCTTGACATCCCATTACGGAATGTTACTTTGATTCAAAGTTTATCTTGATAGATGCCGTTTTGCTTTCTCAGCTCTTACAATCTGTTGTATTGCATAATTTATATATTATGCAATGTGCTGTATTGGCAGGAATCATCTTCCCAGCATTTTCTGAGTTTGAGATCTGGTGCAAGAAAACATAAATTACTAGTAGGTAAATATAGCACACTGGGTTACAGCACTCTGTCAACACAAGGTTAGACTGTTTTTTTCCCCTAAAGAGTTCAGGGTGAAATACACATATCATTTTTCTTGCTCATAAACCCACTTGAAGGTTTTGTGAATCCAGGGGAAAAAGGAGCATGAACCTTCTCAGGAGACTGAAAACGTGTGTGTGCCTTGCTACTCAAATAAAAAAGTTACTGCAGGAAATGGTCACTGGTGTCCTTGTAACATTTAGCAGTTTGCATGTTTGCTTGTTTGTTTGTTTTAATACTAAAGGATGTATACAAGCAGTAGTTATGAGAGCCAGAAACATATTTTGCACAAGAAGATCAGCATTAGTTTTTTCAATCACGGCTTCTTTTTATCATGACTAATAGAAATGAATTATAGCTGGAAAAGACACCTGGCTCTTTTGAAAAGTCCCACAGTTCTCCTGTGTAGTTGCTACTAAACTTGCTTCCAGGTCTAGCACTCCAAAGCAGGTTCTTGAAGAGTCTTCACCCCCTCTACATGGTTAGGACCACAATAACGGTTTGTGGGAGCAGTCTCAGTGCATGATAAGGTAAAAGAAAAGGCTTTATCTCAACATTTTCACATTGGTCAGCTTGTGCTTCATGTGCTGGATTGTGCCCTGTTGATACAGTTCTTCATTTCTTTTAGAGCTTAGTAAAAAGTTCCACAAATGTTAGAAAGCTTACTTAAGAAAATCCTAAAACATTAATTGAGAGTTAAAAGACGCAACTATTTCTGAACACATTTGAACCTTAATGGCAAAGCCAGCATTTCCATTTCCCTAACCTTACCTTTACCTTGTTACACAGACACTTCCAGGGCACACTGCTGCCCTACGAGGTGGTTGTGCACACGTGGCACGTGGTTGGAAGTGTCATTCAGGACACAGAGAATTAATGATTAGGTGATGTGGGCTGATTTGTGACTCATCTTCAGCCTTGGAGGAACTACCAGTCTGGGTTTGTACAATCCTGAAAGATAATTCATAGTTTTTCTCCTTTTTTTTTTTTTTTGGTTGGTTGGTTGGTTGGTTGGTTGATTGGTTGGTTGGTTGGTATTTTTCATAAACAGTGAAACACACAGTATTACAAAAACTGTGGAGAGTGACAAAGAGAGGGTTAAGTTTCTGATCAAAAAGCCTTTTTTCTGAGAGGAAAACAAATTTCTTGCAAAGAAATTGTGCTGCCATTGGAGGGTCTGTGGTGACAATGCCCATGCAGGGCACGGGGCAGCCAACTGGCAGAAGCAGCTTTCAGGTTACAGCCATCCTGTACTAGACACAGACTTGCAGCAGAAAGTAAATTACATCTACATCCTGACAACTGATACGCTGAGCTGTCTGTTCCTGTTGGGTATAAATATTTCAGGGATCACCCATGTTGGAAAAAAAGTTAAAAAGAAACTCTGAGGTCTGTGAATTCCCTGGCTTGTCACCCATGTTTGGCTGTTAGATGAACAGTCCTCCCAGTGCAAGCTCCAGTCCAAATAAAGATCAGCACAAGACAAGATCCATATGTCACTCCTCTCCTGAAATGCTGATTTCCACTTCCTCCTCTGCGCCTGTCTAAATAGCATTCTTCCCTGCTGAGTCGGCTGTCTATGATAAATAACAACAAGTAGCAGAGACTGAGAATTACAACTCCTAGCCCACTGGGGAGTAGTTAAAGTTAGTCAAAAGAAAGTGTCAATGAGAACAGTAACTCTTAAATCTGAAACGAAGTAACGGCGAATGTTTACACTGTAAGAGGAAAAACAGCGTGAAGCTGGAAGGGGAGTTCTGGGAATGTTTTCCTGCCAGAAGAAAAGAAAAAAAAAAACAAAAACATACCGAAACAATAGATGTAGTGGTAGGTACAAGAGTCCAGGCACAGACAGCAAGGCATCATCATTATTCATGCTTTTCAGTCTCTCTGCTGCTCTGAAGCTGCTTGCCTGAGATGTTGCTTACCAAACAAGAGCGTTCCTGCTCCAGTGAATGGCTGTATGAAGCTAGCTGTGAGGCAGAGGTGATATTCCTCGTTTTTTCTTGTATGGAAAAGTAAATCTGGAAAGGTATGGAGAGTTGTCAGAGCTTAGTTCATAATGAGACACTGTATATTAGGTAAGTAACATAGATTGGGGCCACATTTGTATAACAAAGACCAAAGTTACTGCAAATTACATCTTGCTCTCTGTAATGCCATAATTACAGACTTCATGGGCTGTAAACATCATCTTTAAAGACAACTAAGCCCAAGCACATTCTAACCTCTTTGCATCTTGCCGATGGAACCCATATCTGCAGCTGGCTGAGGACTCTGTGTAGCAACAGCATTGGTGAAATTTATAGATTTAATGTGACGCAATGAAAACGACTGATTTTTTATGCCACAATCCATAGTAACCCTTAATGCTTTCAACAAACACACCTTTGACCCATTTGGTTGCACCGGCACTAACTATTCTGTTCTTGAAACACAAGTTAAGTACACAAGAAGAACTACTTATCTTTAAGGTGTGGGTGGCTTTTTTATTTTCAGATGCTGACATTGACTCTTGATGAAAAACTCTTACCTGCAGAGATGTATTCCACATGCTTCACCGAATGACATCATGTGCACATGCAGAGGGAACGCTGCCAGCACTAACAGTGACATGGGACTGGTCTCACATGACTTGTCTGGGAGGGGACAGCCAAGCTCCTGCTTGGAAACACACACACACACCCCCCACACTGCCTTTGCCTAAACTTTGCCTCATAAAGTTTCCACAGCAGTAGTGAAAGGTGAGGAGTTGAACTCTGGGCTCTGAATAGACACAAAGTACTTCCCCTGGCTACCAACAGCAGGAGGTGAGCAAGGAATGGGCAACCAGAGTTCAGGGGTGTAGCAGCTTGAAAAGATATGACAGAAACATTGAGGAAATAATTGAAAGGCGGTATCATGTGTCTGTTTCAAGTACAATTGTAAGCTTTTCTAGGAACTTTGATTGCCTTCAGATCTGTGCAGTGCTTGGCACAGTAGGACATCTACCAAGCACGGTGTCTGGTCCTGTGTTTGTCCACACGGCGTGGCTGACATGCAACTTTTCTGGTGACAAGGTAAGTTTTCCTTTTATTTTCTTTTCTATATATTCTATACTTCTATAGATAGTTGTAGCAGTTTTTCTCTCAGACACAGCTGATTTCCACTATGTATGCACTATGAAGGTTGATTCCATTGAACTAAGGTCTACAACTGAACATTCAAACACAAGGGGGAAAGGAATACCAAGAAACTGTGACAGGCAGCCAGTCCATCACAGCAGATGTTGTGCAGCTGCACCTCTCAGCAGTAAGACTGTTGGGCTGCTGTGAAGGGAAGGATAGAACACAGTGTGGTACTGGGTATAACACAAGGAGAAGTGGGCACTTTGTGTGGCCTCAGCCTGGGACAGTCTGGGCAACAGAAATGTAAAGGGACAGTAAAGATGGGACACTGACAATGTACATGTTAAAACAAATGTAAAAAAAAAGGCACTTCTTGCCTTTTCAGATTATGCTGAGCATTTTAAAATATGACTCAAACAAACTAGATTTTTATAATACCTGAAGTGGAAAATTCAATGAAAACAGATAAGTGACTTAAGGAAAGTTGTTGCACAAATGATAAAGTAGATGGAAATAATAATTAAAAGATTTATTAGAATTCTTTACTGACTAGTGTATGTGTTTTGCCATTAACATCAAGAGACTGAGTGGAAAACAATTATTTTTATTTCAAGGTTGAGAATTTGGTTGAGATCAAATTTTTGGTTAACTAATTTGAAATGACTGAAAAGGAACTTTTTTTTTAAAAAAAAAAAAACCAGCACCAGTTCTGGCTACTATTTGGAAATAGCTGCAGGCAGCTGAGCTTTTTACTAGTTAACTTGGGTCTGCATAACATGCCAACAAGAGATCAGTGCCAAGCAGCTGAATAGTGGTTTTGTTTGTCAAAAGAGCCATGGCTAAAGGAATGCCTTTTTAATGTATTTGGTACATTCTGAACCAGAAGAAAAAAGAATAGGCAATGAGATGTTGTGAAAAATTTAATCCATCAAATTTATCTTATTTTATGTAAATAATTTAAAATTATTAAAAACTTTATTTTATTTTAAAATCTTAATTCTTTGCCCAAGCAAGACCTCTATGACAATTTGATTGTTTTAAAAGGAGTACTACTAGAAATGTGATTACAACTTAAACTCTCTCCTAAACTCACAGAATATGAGGCTCAATCAACCACTGGCTCTTTCTCCTCCTAAGAAATCAAAGCAGAGTCACATTTTCTTCTGTGCTTTGCTCTCTAGCTCTTCCCATGTGAAGACTGAGCAGGGTTTCACTCAGCACTGGGGTATGGAGGGACTGTTCTGGACCATCAGCCTTCCAGCAGGCATCTGAGATTCCTCTTTCATGTCTGCCTCTCTAAGACCTTGTGTTGTCATGTCTGCTACAAGGTCATAGGAGTAGAAAAATCTCTTCAACCACAGAAAACTATGGCCAACACTGTTTACTGTGTTGTCCCAGCAGAGCAATTTCCTATTGCTGTTTTCAGCTCCCTACTGGGTGGTTGTAGAGAAGACAGGGAGATGCACAGCAAAAGGGCAAGAGATATGAATTATAACAAGGGAAATTCTTACTAGATACTAGGGGAAAAAGAAATAAATTTTTATATATATATGTACACATTTACTGACTGAAGGCAGTCAATTACTGGACCAGATTTCCCAGAGAAGCTGTGGAATCTCCCTCCATGCAGATACTCAAAACTCAACTGTTTGAGGCTCCAAACAACCTGCTAAGAAAGCTGGAATGGAGCAAAGGTCCAAAAAAGGAATGGATTATTCAAGCTTGATGTATTTCAAGCATTAGTAGTATTTTCCTGGACACAGTGGCACACCTGCACTTTAAAGACCTGTGTGACAAGATGGGCATGGAGTACTTATTACGTAACATAAAATGCATCATTGTGATCAGATGATTAAGATAAGATCAATTTATCCTGTGGCGAGTTATTTATGCTGTTCTATTCAGGCTAGCAGGTTCTTTTGCTGTGAGGGTGGTGAGACACAGGAACAGGTTGTCCAGGGAAGTTGTGGATGCCCCATCCCTGGAAGTGTTAAAGGACAGGTTGGATGGGGCTTTGAGCAACCCTGTCTAGTGGGAGGTGTCCCTGCCTGTGCAGGGGATTGGAGGTAGATGATCTTCCAACCCAAACCATTCTGCAATTCTGTGACTCTATGATTGCAACTTACAAGTATTCTTCATCACATATGTTGGAGTCCACCTATATTTTTTCAATAGGGTTGTGGTTGGCAAACTTGATGTATTGGAGGAAAAAAACATGCAGAAGGTCTCTGAGCATACACTTGCTCTGTGAGCTCACCAAGTCTGATGGTGAAGAGCTCTAGATCTGGGGAAAGATAAGAAGTCTTAGGTCACTGTGAGTTCCTTAACACATTCTCATTTTAAGCAACAGCATCTTTGGGCATCTCTCACTACATTTTTTGGTCACGGGAGACAAAGTTAACTTGCTTGTTGTTTTTTTCTTTTAAGTCTGCTACCGAAAGTTATCATTTACTATTGGATTATCTGCAACTCTGTACCAAAATAAAAGGCTGCAAGTTTGGGTGCATGGTTTCAAGTTTCGATTCACCTTTTGCTTGATAGGTTTGTTGTTTGTTTGGCAGTTTTTTGGGGTTTTTTGTTTGGTTGGTTGTTTTGTTTTGTTTTATTTTGTTTTTTCAATACTCAGAACCACTTAACATCAGTTTCTTTCAGTAAAGAATGTAGTTTGGTGGACTAGCCTTGTTCCTTTCTGTCTATGAATAAGTAGGAACCCAAACAGGAGGAAGGTGTCCAATTTTTTCTCTCTCATGCCCCCAGACCTGCATGATAACATGTAATGTAGGGAAACAGGGCTAGAAACACCTATAAATAATCAGAGTTGCATTTGTAAGAATGTACTCAGAAAGAATGTACTCATTTCACAGATAAACCTCCTGGTTAATACCAGGACTTCTTTTCGGCAGCGCATTCCTCCTTTCTGAAACGCTGCAAGAGTACTCCCCAGGGGCTCATTACTATCAGAAAGGTAATAGAATACAATCTTTCTAGTGAATAATTTCCCAACTGTTTTTCTTTATACCTTAGACAGCTGCCTTTTTACCTTCTTTGTGCTCTCCTTCGTTACTTTAAGTAACACAGTTTACCTATGCTTGAATATTCTTCCAAGTACAAAAAGCAAAATGGATTAAATTCTGCAGTCCTCATTAATCTGCCCTTCATACCACTGGAATTTGTCTGTTTGTTCTTAAAGACTGGGTGAAACCTTAAAGAAAGTTTTCTTAGCTTTTGCTAATTATAATTCATGGTAAGAGTGCAGCAATATAAAAACAGATATGCAATAATCCCTAGGATTATTATTCAGGATTATTTTTTATTCAGGACAGCCACAGCAGATCCTGAAATAGAGAGATGTTTCCTTGGACAGCAGTGAAGCCCCAGGACCTTCTTAAACCATAGGTCTAATTTTTTTTTCAATCAAAATTGTCAAGCCAGAGCCTAATGCAGGGAGATTTATTGTGAGGTGGCCACCTGTCCATTTAGGACTTAAACCTTCAAATTGACAATAGTGTGATTTGAAGCAAGGATGATTTTCTTACTTACCATGTTCTTAAGATGTAATTTACAGTTACTCTGCCAGGTAAGTGAAAGCTGCATGGGGCTCTACTCTGTTAAATCTTCCTGGCACAAACTCACTTCGTTGTAGTTGGATTTTTGTTTTCATCCTTATTAGCATAACCTCATGTTGTCATTATGGAAGAGAGAATGTCCCATATCATCATTTTCCTGCAGTCTGTGAAGGGCTGGAGTTCCTAATGAGTGCAACATATTCCCAGGCTAGATAAAGGGAAGCAGCTGTGCCACAACACACCCATGCCACAATCAAAAGCTTTGGTTTGGGCTGTTCTCCTATTTTTCTGCATTGGCCTTCCATCCCTCTTAGCTTTCTGGAACAATACAAACTCATCAGGAAATAAGGGGATTTTTATTCTCAAGAGCTCAGCTTTGCTCCACAGCCAACATGAAGAAGGGAACAGGACAGGACAGAACACAGAGATAAATATTTTACAGTTTTTACAACTGAAGTTGAGGGGATTTGCTGCTGTCAGCAGTGTATTCTCCCAGTCTGCAGCTTTAGAAGGTTCACTTACTTAGATCATCTCTTATTTCAGATGAAAAGAGACTCTGGATGTTCCACCATGGCTGACCAGCAGAAGCAGGTAAGGGTTCACAATTGTCTTTTAAAGGAAGCACGATGCAGGTGCTTTGCAAGGCTGTATGTTTTGAATCATCTTCTAAGAGAGATGACAGACACATCCACTCTCTGAGCACTTTAGCATAACTAGGACCTCATCTCTTATTGCTACAGCAAGATTTTTCCTGCTGTTTTTTTTTTTCTTTCAGTGAAGTGAGGCTACAGCACCAAGTGGTGGAGGGTCTGTTATCTTTGTTTGCATGGCAAGACACCACAGTGCTCCCTAATAACCAGACACTGTGCTACCTAACTGGGCCCAGTCCACAAAGTGGTTCTGCTAAACAATATGTTGTCCCACTGATGTGCCTCAGTTTCTTCACCCTGTGGGCAGCAATGCTGTTCTGCACTTAAGGAGTCTGCCAACTTGTACAAGTCCTTTAAGGACAAGATCCCAAGTGATGCATGGGTCAGAGTTTGGAAACAACTGTGCTGGAGCTATTGGCATGGAGAGAAACAGGGTGTTAGTGCTTGGACTTGATGAACAAGATTTTTTTTCAGTGTTAACTTCTCTGCTTCTACAGCCCATGTAATTATACTATGTGGGATTCATTAACATAATCCCTTCATCACATGCAATAAAAACACAGCCTAAAACAAGACAGTTTCTAGCCAAAGGGCTTTTAAAATGGCTTAAGTGCCCAGCTTTAGCTCTGTCCTGTCTCAAATCAGGACATACACGTTGTCTGATGAAGATTAGGAGTGACTAGTTTTTTAAACTTTTTGAGTTCTTCAGCTGGCAGATGTTAAAGAATCTGAAATACTGTTTGGTCTAACTAAACGCTAAGACACTTGTAAGACACCAGAATTTTTTTTTTTTTGGTGTGTTCTTTCTTTATTCTATGAGAAACATGAATTTATAGGCTACAATTCTGCTAGCAACTCTAAGCTTTTTATATAGCTTTTGTAACCTTTTCTCTAAGTAATATATAGATGGTTTTCAAGGGTCTAAAGTTTAAGGAAGTCTTAGCTTATGTCAGCACATGAAGCATAACATGGATGCAGCTGGAATATGCAACTGCCAAAAGAGCAAGTCTGGTGCAGAATCCATCATGCACTATCTGAAGCTGGAATAGATGGACTTTGCCAGCCTTACATTTGTACACCCAGTGATAATATTGGCAACTGATAATATTGTTTCTGAGTTCATAAACATCAAACTGTAGGTCTAGAGTTCATAAACATCAAGCTGTAGGTCAAGAGTCCTTTAAATTACTTGCTCTCCAGTAGCTAATTTAAATAAAAAAAATTAAAAAAAACACCAACAAAAAACAAACAAACAAACAAACAAAACAACAGAAAGAGATGAAAAAAAGCAACAGTTTTTTTGTTTTAATGAGAAAAGCTTTAGTGGCAACGAGCAAAGCTCTGTTTGGCTCACTAACATCTGAGCCAGTGTGTCCTGGCCCAGATAAATATTGCTGGCAAGTCCTGGGCAATGTTTCATGTTCTGTAGCTGTTACAGGATCTTAAAGAAACTCCTAGCACTGAAAGCTGTGTAGAAAAGATTCCTCTATATTGCATTACCCTAAACACACCTGCATTCAGCATTTATTAGTGAGCTGTCCATCTTGTTTGTCTTCTTTGACAGGAGGCAAGCAGGACAGCAACTATGAATCATGTTATTTTTACTCCAGTCTGTTTGTGCAGTACAACACCACAGTAAAAAACAGGAAGGGCAGATTAATGAACAAGACACTAGCTAGTTATTACACTGTATTATTTTAGAATTGCATGGATTTATTCTTAAAATATTTATCCTGCAGATAAATATGCATATTCACCCAAGAAAATTCAAACTAAGACTGCTGAGCTTCAAAACCAACTACAGCTTGGGATGCTCTAAAAGACAGATAGTTAATTGTACATTTGTCATATATTTACTAAACAACTAGTTTTCAAATATTTTTAAATGCTCCAATATTTTTAATACTGCTTTTGAATATATTTATTCCTGGAATCAAAAGGTCTCACTGGTAATTTGTTGACTCTCTTCCAGTTGCTTTGTAGGGTTAATATTCTTACTGTGGTAGGAATCATGCTAACATCACAGCTGCCCTTCTGCTATATACCAAAGTATAAAATAACATTTCTATGACTGAGAGCAGGAATTTAGAGAAGCTTACGCTTTTGAGAAGTTGAGTATTTCAGATCCTTGTTAATGTGCAGTTGTTCTGTACAGAAGGCATGTGGTATGTACTACCAAGCTGTATACTCACACTAGAGCTGAGCTGTACCTGTGATGACCTAAGGGCACAGCAAAGTGAATCATGCAAGGAAAGGTAATATCCTGTATAAACCTCTCTTACACCTGCAGACAAAAAGGCAAGCTTCTGGGCATGTGAGCATGACTTCAGAACTGGTCTTCAAAGCAAAGAAGAAAGTTGAGAGGAGTGGTTCTGGATTCCCTGGAGCTGTGAATCAGATCATCTGATCATGACAGTTCTTGATTACTGTGGGGTGGGGGGGAAGCACGCTGCATACGGGGAGGGTGGAAACACGGAATGAGGGAGGTGCTGAGATGGAGCATTCCTTACCCCCAGGTCTTCCTTTCCTACTGCTCCGAGTTATCCAGAAGCTCCTTATATCATAGTCCTCCTGGTACTGAGAAGAGTGCCCAACAAAAACAGAGTGAAAAATCAGTTCTTTCTCTCCCTTTGGTTATTCCAGAGAAATTCCTTATCAGTGGCACTTCAGGTCTCTGTAAGCACAGCAGGTGAATGTGCGTGTACTCTCTTCCCTCAATGACACACAACAGCCTGTAAGAGTTTTGCTATGTTCTTTACAGAGTTTCTAAGAAAACAGACCATTGTATTTCAAATACAAAAAGTGCTGGTGTAGGGCACAGCAGCACGTCCTTACTCTTGTTGATTGCTCACAGGAAAAGAAGCTCTGGGATGCCATGAAGATGACTGCCTATGTCCTTGGTATTGTCCTGCTCATATTCACTGCTTTAGTGAACTTTTTCTTTCGGTAAGATTGTTTGAACAAAGGGAATTGAGAAGAAGCTTTTCTGGGGAGAGGGGAAAAAGTGAATGATGAAAAGATGGGCAACCAAGAACACTTATTCCCACAGGTATGTGCAGAATATCTGGGACACTTCAGGCCATTTCTGGCAAGCAACGTGGCTAAAGTTCTACAACCTGCATGAGGGAAATGAGTGGACAATCTTCCTCTATGGTGAGTTATTCAGGTTTACAACCTTCTACTATCCATGTATTTCACCTAAAAGGGGGACATGGATGTACATTCCCAAACTCACTAATCTTCCCACTGAAAAAGCACCCATAGGCTTCAAAGCCAGTCACAGCTGATACAGTGCAACCTTTGGACTGGTTCACCATTAGACTGTTACACAGATTAGATATTTGATCTTTTTGCTGCTGATGAACTTAGTAGATTTAATTACTGTAAAAGCAGTGAATTTTACTCTTGCTGTAGCACCTATAAAACTCTTCTCTGCCCGTGAGTAACAGCTACTAAATGAGTCTGGTAGGAACCTTGCAAAGTTCTAGGGATCACCTCGACCTTATCCTATTTGTATTTAAATGCCACCCACATGAGAGTTCCCCTAACCTCCCAGAAAAGCCCTTTGCTAGCCTCAGGTGTGGCAAGTTTCAGTCTATGAGACACCTGTCCTCTCTAACCTCCCCATTCCCTATGTCTTACCTGGATGTCAGAACTTACTCAGATTACATTCTAAAGCATCTCAGGGCAGAGGAAATGTACCTGGCAGATCTGGGTCCCAGCAAGGTCCTCTGGATACTATGCCACTGTATTTTGGTTCTCATTTAGCCATAGCTCACAATTTATTCATACATCTCTGCCCTCTCCTCATGCCACAGGGGCTGCATTGGTTCCTGTCCTTGCTTTCTGGGGCTTCAATGGAATCCTTATGGTGGCTGATGTAACAGGAAAGCCAACTTTCATTACTCGCTATCGCATTCAGCTGGGCAAGAACGATCCTGTAAGTATTTCTCACTCTGCCTCTTCTGCTGGCTAAACACTTCCTGCAGTCTCACAGGCAAGGAGCAGGGAGATGAACCTGTTGTGCTTTTCTCTTGCAACCAGATAGGGTTCAAGGACAATCAAGCCAAGTCTTGTATATCCACTGCAGAGAGGAAGGCAGTCCTTGTCCTTAGGCCACTGATCAGATCTGGATTAACTGCTTGTTAAAAGGTTGATCCCAAAACTAACACAGAAACAGCCTACAACCCTTAAAGTTCTTTATCCTCCCAACTCAAAGCCACATTGCTTCCGATTTGGTCTCAAGTTCCGATGTCTCTTTTGCAGGTGGACACAAAGAAGTTGTGCCAAGCCATCTACACAGCTCTGTTTAATCAGTTCTTTATCTCCTTTCCCATGCTTGTGCCCATGTTCTACATCATGAAATGGCGGGGAAACACATTCAGCAAGGAATTACCCACATTCCAATGGTTTCTTGTGGAGCTAAGCATCTTCACCTTAGTAGAGGAAGTTCTCTTCTACTATACACACAGGTGAGCTGTACTCTTCTACTATACACACAGAAACAGGACTCCATGGATTTCCCCTATGCCCTTACGCTCATCCCTATTTATTTCAACACCAATAGCCCTAGTCCCCCACTCTTCCACTGATCTTGTATATTAAAAGTGCTGGAATTCACACAGTATGAAGCTTTGGTGCTGGTGAAAAATCTGGAATGCAACATTCTTTTAAGAAAAAGGAGAACAAGACTGACTATCTTGAAATATAAAAGCTCAGTGATGGATCTCCTGTTCACTTGTATGGCACCTACAAAACAATGCCTGAATCCTGACACTGCAGGCTAAGTGCTGACACCAAAATTGAAGACAAAACCTAACGTATGGAAGAAAAAGGCCTGCAGGGCTGCTTAGAAGCAGGGCCAGCATTCTCAGAAATTTGAGGGTTTCTCTTATGGACAAAAGAAGAGAAACAAAACCCATAAAACCCCAACTCCTTAAGGGCCCACAGAATCTAAAATTCTGCCTCAGTTGCCAGCAGGTAAAGTCAAAACAGTGAAAATACAAAGTGAGTCTTCCCAGAAGGTCTGAGCAAATGAGTCATTCAGGGATTTTGATTTATTGGATTTATCTGGACCTAAGTTTATCATCAGACAGTGGACACATCAATTGAGTGAGGGCTCAGTGCTTAAGAAAAGAGAGGTGGAAGCCAGGAGTTCTATACCTTTATTCCCAGCTGCTCTAAAACCTTTGAAGAATAGGCATGAGCAAGTTCCCAGCAGAAATCCTGTTATACTACTCTAGGTTCCTTTCATACAGAGCTGAAAACATGTATTTCTCTGTTTTCTCTATTTAGGCTTGTCCACCTCCCACTGCTGTATAAGCACATTCACAAGAAGCACCACGAATGGACAGCCCCCATTGGCGTGGTCTCCATTTATGCTCATCCATTAGAGCACATAGTAAGTGAATTCTCCCATGGTCCTGTGTGGTGTGATGCCCATGGGATGAAAAAGAATGATAAGCAAAGAAAAGCAAACGTGCCTTTAGACTCTTCTGATTTTAGAAGAGGAAGCTGATCTGCATTGCCAAGAAGCCTCATTGTAGAAGGGTCACAGTCCCTTTCATACTGGGCTCTGCTGGCTTTAAGATCACAGATCCAAGGGCCTCCAACAGATAAGGAGCTGACTGAATGGTGCAAGTGGGGAGCACAGACAGTGCTTTCAGCAGGAGATGTGGCACATATTCAGGGCTACTGCATGGACTCAGTTCTGTCATGATTTTCATGCTGGTGGCTGGGATCAGTATTTGCAGCAGTGTCTCCCACTGCTGCTTCTGCCAAGGTCTCTCATGAAGGCATCCCACCTTTCGAAAATTCCACTTAAAAGCACTATCTCCTGTTAACAATAGTCCTGGGATGCAGCACCAGCTCTGTCTCTCCCTGACAGTTTTTGGGCAGCAGAATGACATTCAAGAGTCCAGCTAAGCCTGGCTGCTGCCATAAGCTTGGTCTGGGCAGCAACAGCCATTTGTGCCACTGGTAGGACTCAATGATGTGATGCACATGGGATCATCAAATCACTGCCTTTGACTGTTCATGTCCACAAGCCCTGCCTTTTGACAGATAGGTTTCCCAGAGCGGCTTCAGCATTATTCAAAGTTGGAGCTGCAATTCAAACCTCTGACTCCAGGGTGATAAACTGGAATCATGCTGCCTTCACAATCTCTGGTTTGATCTCTCGTGTAACTTCTAGTACAAGCTTGAGATGTGACTATGTTTTGCAGCGAGTAAAATTCATCTCAGAGTAAACTATTTCTTTGATGATTCTGTACTTTTGCATGGTGTTTGCAGAGGGATCTTTCCTTTACACTGGTTGCACAAAACTCGAGTGATAGATCACCCAGGTTACACAGCTCCTAAGAAGAGTCTGCTTGTTGTGATTCATTAATGAAATAATTTGCTTCTCATTTCTAGCTATCCAACACACTGCCTGTCATGACTGGACCAATGGTCATGGGGTCCCATATCGTTTCAATCACAGCATGGTTCTCCCTTGCTCTCATAACAACAAGCATTTCCCACTGTGGCTACCACCTGCCCCTCCTGCCATCGCCAGAGTTCCACGACTTCCACCACCTCAAGTACGTCTGAGCACTGCTAAGCTTCCCCTTCCCCTCCTGCCTGTGCCCTGGCACTGCTGACACCCAAAGCTCCTTTCTGAGGGTCAGGTGTGTTTGTGCAACTGTTGTACAAGCATAGAAGCTTGTCCAGCTTGCCCAACAGCAGGCTGAATGCTGTCAGTTCTTAAGGCAGTTAAACAGAGATGGGGATTTCAGAGGACTCCAGCCCACACAGCTGCCAACCACCTGACAGCTGTTTCCCACCAGCTGACTTGGAAACTTTCTCCAAAACACAAACACTACAGCTGAGGCTGGGTATTTCAAGTGTCCTAGGATTACATGGGAGGAAAGCATGTAGAGTTTGAAATAGCAGGTTTTACCTGGCCTTTCCCCAGCACAAGTACAGTCAGAGTTCTCTGTTCTTCCTAGAAGTTTAGCAGACACTGTATGTGATTAAAACGAAGTCAGAGCAAGGGAAAATCACACCACAGAAATAAATTTGCAGGAAGCCTCTCTGTCTGTTCTTCTCCCTGTTACGTACCCTGGGATTAGTAACATTGATCAGATAATCACAATTCCCAGCTTCTTCCTAAACTGGAGAGAGCAGTTCCAGCAGGTTGCTCAGGGACACATGCCACGGTACTGGAAGAATCGTTCCAATCTCTCAGATGTGCACTAAATTAATATACATGAGTTTCCCCTCCTGCAGTTCTATTGCCATCCAGATGCTGGGCAACACCCAAACCATGGTACCAGTTGTTCTTATCAGTCATTTCCTCCAACACTAGACTCATGTCAGGACATGGATCACTGCAGAGCTGATGCTCTCTGGGCGGGATGGCTGTGCCAGCATCCCGGTACTGGATGCACAGGAGCTCCATGTCCCAAGGCAGCTGGATCTCTGAAGCAAGTGGACACAGCAATCTGGCTGTTCAGCTGCTGCTGCCCAGGAAATCAGAAAGCAGTTGTTCTGTGCCGCTGTTTTGGGTAACAATGGTACCAGAAAGGGAAATTGAAGAAGTTTCTCCCAGGCTTTGTTAGGCCTGCTAGGGAAACTGGTGCAGTGGTGCAATTGGCATGGATAGCTTATCAGGGCTCTGAAAGGAGATGGAAACAAGAAAAGTGAAGCAACTTACATTGATTCTGTTTGATTTCCAGGTTCAACCAGTGCTACGGAGTCCTAGGAGTGCTAGATTATCTGCATGGAACAGATAAAGTGTTCAGACGAACCAAAGCCTTTGAGAGACACAGGGTCCTGCTCAGCCTCACACCTCTCTCAAAAAGCATCCCTGAGGCACCCAAGAGGGCAGAGTGAACCCAGAAGTTCTTGCAGCACCCAGCAATTAGCACAGCCAAAGAGTATTTTAATTGGGAAATGAGTTATTATTTGTATGTAACAAAACCCAAAGCTAACTTAAAGATGCCACTTGAAAAGACTGCATTTTGCTGCCTGTTATTTTCTACCTAAGGCACACAAAAAAACCTGGTCTAGAAAGCTATTTCTAAATGAAGTTTAGGGGGCTTTTTTCTTAATTACTCAAACTGCTCCTTGGTTCCAGCTACCTACACATAAGCTAGGTGTGTTTTGGGCTTTGGGAGTTCCTGGGGAGTTCTTGTTAAAACTTTTAACACTTCAGTTTTCAC
Source organism: Florisuga fusca (assembly GCA_038090715.1). Classification (NCBI taxonomy): domain Eukaryota; kingdom Metazoa; phylum Chordata; class Aves; order Apodiformes; family Trochilidae; genus Florisuga; species Florisuga fusca. The sequence continues at coordinate 6,369,436 of JAAWXA010000026.1, read as the reverse complement.
AGGCTGTGCTTTGGCCTCTTTTCAGTTACGTTCTGTAGAAATACCAGCAAGATCATTTTACATACATGACAGGATTAAAACCACTATTTTTCTGAGTCTCAAAATACGTGGGATATGGAATGCAACATCGTGGAAAGTAGGACCACAGCTTTAGAAACACTCTCCCACTGCACACACCACAAAGGCCAGAGCTGTGTGGCAGTAAGCGAAACCCTTCCAAGAAAGGAACCCACAAAAATCATCCATACCTTCATGCACATCCAGAAGTACTTACATGACCATTTGAGACATGCTGTGAATTTTCTCCTGGAACTTTTTAAAGTCTCACTCCTGTCTGGAGGCCTGGACAAAAAAGACTCTTGGCTCTTGCCACTGCTATAGCCACATCCTAAGCAAGCTCCCCAAGGAGAAGAAAAGCAGGGCTGACCTGCACTGCACTGACCTGCTGCCAGCCCAGCTCTGCCTGTGGAAGCCAACTCTGTCCCCCTGCCTCCTCCAGTCCCTAGAACCACACAAGGCTGAACCCACAGTCCCTGGGGAGGGCAAGTCATAACAAAAAACCTAAGCTGCATTGTCTTTTGAAGTTTTTATTTTTATACATTTTTTTTGTATTAAAAAGGAAAAAGCATAATTACCACAAATTACAAAGGACTAAAGCATTACTAGAATAATGAATCACATCAGCCTAGAAAGCAGATACTCTGAATAATATTAATGTTATAATACAAGCTCTCATTCAAGTATTTTACATTTTTCTCTTTTCCTTTTATACGTGATGATGATCCTAGCACATGGGTCAAAGATTATGTACTATCGACGGAAGATGGATCATGTACAGTGGGCCATATTAACAAGATTTTCCTCCCAAGTGATACATGGTCTGTGATGAGTCATTTTAAGTTTCTCTACGATAAATGCAGCTGAAGAAGGTTGCACACACTTTCTAGTTTTGGGGAACAGAAGGTTGGGATGCACAGGGTTTGAGAAGGGCCAGCACATCAAACCATCACCCCTTATGCTCCAGGTGAGCAAGCAGAGCGCACCCTCGCCAGGGTACAGCTCAGGAGGGGTTTCTGGGCCACAGATCCAGAAGTTTCCAACTCAATGGGACAGGGACAGGCTGGCAGAGGAGATGGGGGAGTGGTGCTGCACCGGGGAGGCTCAGGGGACCAAGCACCCTGTCCTGTGAGGGGCACCACTGGCTCAAGCCAGCCTTTGCATGGGGCTGACGCCTGGAGATGGAGCTGCAGGGGGACTGCGTGGGGACCCTGGGGCTGAGCTGAGCACACTCCGTGTGGCACGGGGGGCTGGCTGGTGCCCAGGGTGCTCCCTGCTCCTCTGGAGCTTCCCACTAAAGGGATGTGCTTGTCACAGATACATCGGTCCTATGTTCAAGTGTCTGCAGAAAGTGAAACTGTAAACTACTCATTAGAACACTACCCTCCAATCACCCGCTCCACACCACCGAGATGAAATTTTTTTTTTTTTTACTTTTTTTTTTTTTTTGTAATTAATCCATTAGCTGTATTGGAAACTTTAAAAAAAGAGAGTCAGTGAGGCAATTTAACATCAAGTGTAGCAACCCCCTTCTTAAAAAGAGCCTAGCATCCATTTCAAAACAGTGACAAAGAGACAAGACCAGTCTCCGAAGAGATGGGAGAAACTAAGCATTGCAAACACAGCTTGCTACATTTATAGTTTCCTTTTTTTTTTTTTTCCTTTTGAGAAGGTAACTGGAAAGGCATTAACAGCTAGAAGGCCCCCTCTGTACTGCCATGCAGAACGTGTAGAGACACGTGGCAGGATACTGAGGTTAACACATTGTTTTGTTACAGTACAGTTGACCAGTCCCAAGCAAAATGAGCAGTTGCCAAAACTCAGGGGACCCCAAGGGCTACAGTGACAAGCCACCATGGGGGTGTGAGGAGGGCAGCAGGAAGAGGGACAGATAGGCGAACAGAGCAGCAGTGTTATTACTTTTTCAAAATTTAATTATTCCCCCCCTCCCCATCCTAAAATGAGCATGGCAAAGCAACAAAGCCTCTTCAAAATCACACCTTCCAGCTCTGCTCCTGACCTCATGCCAGAGCTCCACATCTGTTGTCATCACCTGTGTCCCAAAGCCCCGGGAAGGAGCCCTGGGCTGCAGTGGCCTGGTACCTTCCAAGGAGATGGGCACGATGGGGATGGATCTCTCCCCTAGGTCTGCCTAGAGGCCTGATGGCTTTTTCCAAAAGCAACTGGAGCTTCCTGCAGCTATGCTGGTGGCTGGGCACCAGCACTGGGCAGCCCTTGTGAGCTGTGGGACAGATCACTGTTCTCAATACAAATGCCTGACCACTCAGACCACTAATTAAAAAAAGCCCAAAACATGACTGCAGTGAAGCATCCAAGCTAAAAGCAAGGCCAACTCCCTCCTCAGCTGGAGGACAAGAGCCTCCTCAAAAGCCAACCCCCACTCTGGGCAGCTGTCCCTTTGTCTGAAAGTGAAGCAAGCCATGTGTGATGCCTTCTTTAGGCAGCTACACAGAAGGGAAGTGCCTCTGCTGACCTGTCCCCTATACGAGATATAAGACAGAGGAAATCCTGGCAATGGTCAGCCACTCCTCAGCCCAGCACAGACCACGTAACCAGAGCACCATGGAGCTCCTGGTTCTCTGCCACCACCCACACTGCTACTAGTGGGCATCATCCCTGTGGAGAGCAGAAGTGCAGGTACTGCCAGTGTTCCCATGGCCCGGAGGAAGACAGGTGGGAGCAACAGCTGCCTCAGGTTGCCATGTCTTTCCTTTACTCCCTAGCTATGCTGCTCTCTGACGGAAGCAGTAGAACAAGGCACACAGGCTGCAAATCCAGAGGGTGGTGGGACTGGTAGGATCGCTCTTCTGATCCACCTTACCCTGGAAAACAGAGGGGGTTTCATGCAAGCCCCTCAGCCACACTGATTTGACAAACCACTGACTCAGCAGAGCGAGGGAAAAGCTCTTGTGTGACAACATTAGAGCCTCAGCCTTTGAAATTAAAAAAATAATTTAAAATCAATTCAGATTTTGGGAAATTTCTTACCTCTTCTACAACCCAAACAATTCTACAGTCTGCTCCACAAGCAACAACTCCACAGCAGGTGTTGTGCCACAGAGGAGCTTGTTCCTCATTTCCTACTTCATTTGTTGCTGAAACACAGACAGTTGGATTGAAAAGAGAACACACACCGACAAAGAGGAGCATGGGGACACAGCAGCAAAGACCACTCAGAGCATATCCAGACTTCCTTCTGCTTGCAAAAAACCAGCAACACATCTCCAATGTCCTTGAACAACACACACTGTATCTCCAGCCTCCATGGTGCCTCCTTCCCAAATCAGGGACAAACACAACTGCATCCATAACCTCAGAGTTCTGACTCCAGCTCACAAGGGAGGGAAAATCCAGAGATAACAGTCATGGCCACAGCACTGTTCAAGCATCGCTTGCATGTGTTGCCAGCTACCACCCCACGACCCCAGAGCACTGCTGCTGTTACAGAGCAAGCCATGGGCTCAGAGGCTGGCATGCTGAAATGGGCCTGCAAGTGGTACCAAGCTGCAGGGTGACGTGGCAAGGGTGGACAGACCAGGGCAGGAACTCACCACCAGATAACGGCCAAGTAGCAGCACCCCAGCCTCGCTCATACCCAGCTGTACTTTCAAAGTCTAGCAGCAGTTCACAAAGCTGCTCCATGTGGAACAGCCCAAATGCCCCCCACCTACACACACACCTCCTCCCCATCTACTAAAGCAGCATCTTCAGCACAGTGTCAGTTCGGGAAGGTGAGAACTTCAGCCAGGGCCCTGCGAGCAGCCACAGCCACTGTCGATTGAAAACTTGCTCCTGGCTGCTGACATGCACCAGGCCCACAGCTGTACAGGGACAGCCCTGGAGAGGACTCCTCCTCCCAGCTATGAGACACAGCACTGGATCAACTGGACACTTTGGTAAAACACTGTTTCGTTACCAACTTGTGATTTTGCAAGGTAATCAGCTGCATCTCTAAGTGGCCCACTGCAGTGCCTGCCCTGCCCTGTGCACAGGAACATGCTTTCCAGCTCAGGACAGGGGTGTCAGTGCCACAACCAACCCAGATGTGAAACAGGTGTCCCCATCCAGGAGACAGACCACAGAAGCAGCAAGGAAAGCAGCTCTAGCTGAGAAGGAGCTTCTGCCCTTATGGCAGGAGCATGGCTTTCCAGCGCTACTTCTGGGCCTCAGGAGCAGATCTCACCCCTCCGATGCATCCTGTGAGGAAATGCAGCTCAAGACCCTAGGGAGGGTTTGCCTGCCAAAACCCACCTGGTGCTGGGCAGAGGAGCTAAGCAAATGCCACACCAGCTCTGCAGCCATCCCATTGGTCTCAGCTGAGCAAGGAGCAGCACGGTGTTAGCTCTGCCCTTGGAGATGCATTAGGATGCTGCCTGAGCAGGAAAATACACGCGGCTGCCCAAGACACATTGCACAAGGAAACCCACATCAGAACCCTTGTTTGCTGGGCAGGTCTCTTTGCTTGCACCCAGCACAAGTCTCATCAGCTGCCCTAGGCCCCTGATGGTTGCAAGAGATACGAGTTCCCTGGGGCTGTGTCACTGCCTCACCAGGCTACAGCATTAAGTGGTACCAGGGACATGTCAGCCCTTCCTGTTGCTCGCAGCAAGGGCCAGTCCCTCTGGATGCTGTGAAAAATCTCCCCCCTCACCTTCCTGACCACACTGGAGGTCACAGAGCAGAGCAGACTGACCTCCAGCCTGCCTGGAGAGGGCATGGGCATCCCAGCAAGGCCATAAGCACATACAGTTGCTGTCCCAGGCAGGATGCTACAACGGTATATACATAACATAGCGGCTTCGTGAGCATAAGTCTTGGATTTGACTGCCCTTGTCACCTTCCCCCACGAGAATCAGGGCTGGCAAGGAGGTCTCCAGGATGGGGGAAGGCATCCAAGCGAGCTGCAAGGTCAGGAAAGGCTGCAGGGAAGAACAGCTCGGCAGCAATGCCGTGAGGAGTCTCTGGGCCAGGGGCGGGCCAAGAGTCCAGCATGCCCCAGGGTGCAAGTAGCCAGCAAGCCTCCCTGGTCCAGCTCCACCATAAGGCAACTTTTTTTTTCTTGGGTTTTTTTTTTGTTTGTTTGTTTGTGGTTTTGTGGTTTTTTTGGTGTTTTTTTAGCGTTGTTTTTTGTTTTTTTTAGTTTTTATTGTTGTTGGTTTTTTTGTTTTTGTCTTTTTTTTTTTTTTTTCTTCAATAATACTTCCAAGGAAGAAAGCAAAGGGAGATATGTCTTTCTAAAGAGTTTTTTTCTGTTCTTGGTTTAGAGGGGTTTGTGTTTTGTTTTTTTATTGTCGTTTCCTTTTTCCAAGTGAAAAGGAAGAGAAATCACCTTCAGCAAAGTCCTGTCTTTGCATGTGATGGATGTTCCTGTGGCAGCAGGTCCACTGTCCACAAGGGCTCAATCCAGGTGCCTGCTGGCTTCCCACCAGCTGTCCTCGCAGGAAGGAGTCAGAACAAACCTATCCTTGGCAAAGGTCCTTTGGTTGACATCCAAATTGTCCGTGATGGAAGAAAGGAGAGGCAGGTGGAGGGAGAGCCAGACCTTTGGGAAGGTTGGAGATGAAGACGCTGGGGAAGAGGGAGCAGGAGGACAAACAAGGTGATGCTCCTGTTGTGGTGGTTAGTGTCAGAGAGGCACCACCATAAGTGGAATGGGAAATGTCAGCCAGGTCATGGAGATCAAAGGCTCCACAGCATCATGACACGCTGCGGCTTCGGTCCCCCAAGAGGGAACCTCACTCCTCTGAGCTTCCTAAGCAGGCTGCCCTGCGATCCAAGGGGGGACACAGAGGGGAGTCACTGGGGCCGCACAGAGCAGACTTATTTTGGTAAATCCAGACAAACTTCTAGCAATAATTTAAAACTTGATATATATATATATAATAACAATAAAAAAAAAAATCTCCCCTTTCCAACCCAGCCAGAACTTTTTTTTCTTTTTAAAGAGACACTAAGACATGAGGGTGTGTACAGGAGGGGAAGGAAGGCAAAGGGTGGGTCTGCTGGGAGCAGGTCTGGCTCTGATCAGGGTTGTAATAGCAAAATGGTGTTTTTGATGCAGATCATCTTTGCTTTTCAGCCACAAGAGAAAAAATTGTGTGCGTCGAAGTTACTCCTGAGCAGCCATCTTCCAACTCCCTTCCTGTCGCACGCCCTCACGTCTCCTCTTCTCTGAGCCAGTTCTGCATCAACCCACCCCATTCCCTGTCAGGAAGCAGATGCTGCAGCCTCCCTACTTCCCCACTGTCTGCGATTCTGCTGCTGATGGGGCAGGGGGTTGCTGGCTCAGGTTTTTGGCATCCTCTTGTGCAGGCTGGCTGGGTGAGGGGTGGGCTTGGCCGGATGGGCACTGGCTGACCGTTCTGCTGGAAGACTGGGATGGGTAGCGCTTCCTGCCATCTCCCCCTGACGTCGTAGGGTATCTCTTGTGTCCACCTTCCTCTCCCATGGGTGGCTGGAAAAGAAGCACCCCCAGTATCAGCAAAACCTCCAAATGCAGAGCCCTCCCCCTGGATCAGAGAACAGCCTTCCTGCAAACCTCCAGTTGCAACTTCTCTCCCTAACCCAGGAGGCACATGCACACTCAGTCCAAGCACATAGCTGCCCTCCTCTCCAAATCTAGTGCTGACAGAAAGACAGACTGACTTCCAATCAAGTACAAGGGTGACAACTTGCTCTTAGGCACATCCTTCCCACACAGGAGGACAATCCAGAAGTTCAAGAGCTGAAGGTCCACAAAATGCTGGCTCCACTCAAGACATTTCCTCCTCCCTTTCCAGCTCAAAGAATCATGAGCTCAACCCAGTCCCCAGAGAGCTGCTCTTAGGTGGATTTGCAATATTCAAACTTCGCAGCTTGTTCCTGGTCCAGCTGCAATGACGGGGCGCGACACTAGGTGTCACTGATTGCCCCTGCCTGACAACGTTTGAGGACCCGCCCCCAAAATCAGCCATCCTTCAAAGGGGACTAGCGATATCTGCAGAGGCCACTCTACTCACATCCACTCGGAAGTCCTCGAGGCGCTTGAACTTGCTGAGGTATTCTTGCAGTTTGCTGTTAATGTCCAGATTTTTGGCTTTGGAATATTTTAAGAAGGCCCAGAACTTTTCCAGCCCATAGAGCTGTCCTGGAGGGGAAGAAAATCAAACGAGACATCAGCCCGACAAAAACCAAACTAGACATCAGAACCCTTTTCTCCAGTGTTCCCTACTGCTTGCCCCACAGACCCTCCTGTCGCACTGGTAAGCAAAACCAAGACAAGATAAAGAACCTTAAGGGAAGTCACCTGCAGCAGTGCTGGGCAGCCCTTTGACAGGGGATGTTCCCAGACTCAGATAACCTGGTGGTGACAAGGCACAGGCACTGTAAATCATTGAGGAACAAGTGCCACTACAGGATGTTTTGGGAGTGACACAGCCTCCCATTGCTGCTGGCCTTAGCACTGTTCAGGCCAGCGAGTGTTCATTCAACCCTCTTCCATGAAGTGTGCCACAGGATGTTCAGACAGTCCCCACTGCATACATGAATGTACAGCAACATGTGGCTTCCACAAAGTTATGAGGCCCGGGGGCAGCTAGGCAGATGGGCAACATCAGTGCCAGATGCAGGGGAGGCACCTACCAGCTTCATAATCCTTGATGGTCTCTTCTTGGAAGTCCTTAAATATGTCTGGCCGGAATTTCTTCTCCAGCCCATAGCTGTAGTATCTGAAAAGGCACTCCAGACCGTACCTGTGAACAGAACAGCATGTGGTGTTCAGACACTGCTGCACACAACACCCAGGCAGAATGGCTCTTGAGGCAAACACCCACTGTGCCCCAGCATCAGGAGGTGACTGAAAGCATCCTCAGTCCTGCCGTCCAGCAAGGCAGAGGTGCTGCCTTTGTTTGTGCACAACACCCACCAGAAAGGCCAAACCCTTCTTCCCTCAATCCTGTCCAAGGGAAGACCACTTTACCCCTCCTCTCCTACCTGTATCCCTCCTTCCCATCCTCCACAGCCAGTTGCTTGAACTCCTCATACATTTTCTTGTTGAAGTGATCTCGCAGGAAGAAGGACCAGAACCGGAAGAGCGTATTCATCTCCTGGGACTGACCAATGCCCAGTCGTTTCCGCTCTGTTTGGAGAAGGGATGATTACAAGGCAGAGACCCTTCTAAGGAGCCACCCCTGCACTGGGGCTCATGTACAGGAAGGCCCTGTGGCACTGACTACGCCCATCCCCAGTGCTGGATACCCCAAGCCACAGCTCATACTTGCCACAGACTGTAGGGAACTATCAGCTATCAGCAAGGTTGTCCTGTAGGACCCTGCTTATCTCTGTGTGCACGTACTCTGACTGTACCCTGCCCCCCAACACAGCAGACAGAGCCCACACACCCTGCCCTACCGTTAAGGCAGCGCCGACGGTACTTGTGGTAGACATGTTGTGTGAAGCCATTCTCCTTGAGCAGCTCATGTGAGGGATGCTGAAACTTCGGCAGGGACTGTGGAGTGCAGCCATAGCTTCCAACAGCTGGAGTCCCCTCCGAGGGGCTGGAGCTGAGTATGAGAGGCTCCCATCAATATTTTTCCTTGGCATTACCCAGTTGACAGCAGAATAGGGTCATATTCCACTCTGCAGTTCTTGTCTGCTGGTCCCACTGACTACCTGTGGGACCTGTGACTGTCTACTCTGGGTTTGGTACATGAGCCATGAGGTATCCTAATAGAAAATGAATCAATGTTCCCAACCAAGTCTCATCTTGTTATTCCAAGGCTTCAGACTTTACCCATCTCTTTCCAGGAAGGAGAAGATGGATTCCAGTCCTTTCTGCAGCCACGTAACAAGAGACCTCCCCTGCAAGACCAGATGCTGCCTTTCCTCATCCTTCTGACACCTGTTCCTTTTGTGGACCACCTGGGGTCCTTCATGACCCCATCCTTCCCATACCCAATCCCAATCCTGGCTCTTCCATAACACTGCAAGCCCATCACCATTACCTGATGGAGGCAGTTCGGGGCCTGTGCTCCCGAGAATCCATCACCCAGCCCACATGGCACTCCATTGGAGGGTTTGAACTGTGCCTCGTCTTCCTCTTCCGTGGAGTCTGCAAGACATGACACATCAGGGGTGCATCCCCTTCCTCCCCAGGCCCCAGCTGGGAAACCCCAGCTCCAGTCCTGGTCCCACCTTGGCATCTATCGTCCTGCCCTCTTTCACCACTGGGTAGAATCGGGGTGTCTGTGTTGGGTCCTTCAGCTGAGGTGTGCGAGGGGTCCGGGGGGTCCTGGCGTTGCGGTAGTTGGGAGATTCTGGTACAGTTGTAGGTAAAGACCGGGCAATGGTTGAAGGCTCAGGGACTCCAAACAACTTGTTAGCCAAAGCATCTGTGGGCACTGCACAGAGAAAACCCCACATTATGGTCAAGGCAAGTTCTGAGCAAAAAGCACATCAATACAGCCAAAGGTCAGCCACCTGGAACATGGGTAGTAACAGGCACAGGGACACATCCCAGCCCTCCAAGATAAGCAGCTTCAAATCCAGCCTGGCCAGACAGCCTAAAGCCTCACAGCAGATCCAAGGAATGAGTTGCCAGGGATTCCACAAAGTATCTGCTTCCCAGTGGCTAACAGCAGTGCCAAATCCCTTATCTCCATGAGAAGGACAAGGTGCCAGGCCACACGGGCAGACAAGCATGGCCCAGCAGGCAGCTGCTTTCAAGGTACTCTGAGAGGGTCATATTCAGGAAGTGATATCCAAGTCTGCCAAAATTTCCTCTCTCTTCTGGGCCTCCTTTTCTGTAGCCCCAAAACATTGAGAGAAGGGCACTGATATGGGAAAAATAATCCCACACAGCAGTGTCCCAAATTCCTTCTCCCCAGCTGCTACAGACCGTCCCAGGACCTCTCTAGGAGGAACAGGGACAAATTCAGTCCCACCTGCTGGTGCCCTCTCTTACCTTGCTGGAACCTGGGGGGACCAGGAGGAACTTCCTGGTTTGGATCCACAGGGGGCTCTGGGGTCAGGGTGTCAAACTGTTCCCTGCTGATCATGTTCACTTTCTTGAAGTTCTCCACTTCTTGCTGCATTGGAAGAAGAAGATGATGAAGCAACCAACTGTCTGCATCTCACGAACTTATGACCTCTGCTCTGATTATGTAACGTTGGGCATCCCCACAACGTTGGGCATCAAGTGTAGCTTGTGAGGCCTTAGAGCCCAGAAGGCAGTAAGCTGCATGGAGCTGTGAACAGGTGATGCAGCACAGAGAAAACGGCCCTGCACAGGCCAGATCTGAGCCACTTGCTGCTCCCAAGCCTTCAGGGATCTTACAAGACAGCTCCACTAACCTCCACTTGCTTCTTTCAGGCTTTTACCTGCCTGTGTCAGTGCCACTGCAGCAAGGTTTCAAAGCAAGCTTGGCAAGGACCCCACTGCCCCAGCCACATTCTTGCATCCCTAGGGCCTCATCCCTGCATCCACACCATCACACTACACTGGCTGTGGGGTACAACACTCCCATGTATTTGAAAGACCAATACCCTCACTACACACTGTCCCTCTGTCAACTGCATGTTTCAAAACAGCAGATGGGCTTCCTAAGTCTATACAAACTGACAGCAAAGCAGAGAAGAGCACAGGCCAACCAATGAACCTACCTCCAGTATGTGTGGTCTCCAAGGGACTGTGCCATAGAGCATTGGGCATTATGGACAGTGCAGACACACAGTTCCCTCTACAGATCTGTCACTGTGCACCAAGACCCTGGCAGACAGCAGAGCAATGGGGCCCTTGTTCAGCCACCTCATTACAGGCACTTTGTTGACCTGGGTGCAACCTTACATCACATTACAGAGCTGTGGTTTATTCCCAGCACAGCAGAGCATGACAGTGGGAGCCAGGAATTCCAACCTCTAAAAGAGGAATAATCCCATCTTAGCTCTACCCCATGACTGGGGTGTAACCTGCTGTACTGCCCTTTCTACCCCACCAAGGTGGCCAGTCTGCAACCCCACAAATCTCCCATAAGGAGCTCTGCACACACACATACACACACTCCCTTCCTTGGATCAGTTGCTCTCACCTTGATCTGCGAATATTCTGGCTCAAACTGCTCTGTCCACAGGTCCTGCTCATAGTAGTACAGCCCATCGTTGATCACCTTGGCCAGCTCTGAGCTCATTTTAGCCCTGGATGTGTGGTTGCCAGTCCGGTCCCCACCAGGATGCCGGCGCAGGTAAGGAGGTGTCTGTGTCACGATGAGGATCTTGTTCACGTCCCGATCATCAATCTCATAATCCGAATCTTCATCTGACCAGTCAGTGAAGGTGTTCTTGCGGCCATCCATTTGCTCCATCTCTTCATCAAAGAGGAAATCTAGCTCCTCAGGTTCATCTTGGTCCTTCTGCTTCTGCTGCTGTGGTGTCTTTGACTCCTCTGGTTTCTACAGGTAGGAGAGCAAGAGTGAAACAGGGTAAAGACCACACAGCAGCACAAGGCTCAACCACTGCAAGGCTCAGACCCAACTACTGCACTGTGTTTCCTTACCACAGCCAGAAGCTGCCCATCTGGGAAGAGAAGCAGCTCCAAAGGGGGCTGGATAGGGCCGGGACAGACTAGGACATCACCCCCATGACCAACAGACCTTATCTGATCTGACACCTACCGACTTATGATTCAAGTCACCCATACAGCCCACCCCAACAGCTCTCACACCACCACCTACCTTGGGTCTGGCTGGGGAGGGCCGAGGTCTCTTCTTCACTTCAATCCACGTCTCTGAATCCAGGTCTGGCAGACTTGCAGACAGGCCCTTAGGCATCGTCTTTAGGTTACTCACCTCCTCTGTTTTGGTGGGGACTGGACTGGCGGTACGTGGGGAGCCAGGAGCAGATTCTAGAGCCAACAAGAGCCACAAAATGCTTTAGAATGAATGAGGAAGCCTAGGGGATAGTGTACTTAAAGCACCTGACCAAAGATGGAATTATTTTGTGAGCATGTCATAACCTGTGGGACCAACTGGGATCCAGTGGCCAAAGCTTACTAGCACACTGCCCACAAAGTGCTGGGAGGAAAAGCAAAGCCTTTGGTTAAGGCTGTGATGCCAGTGGTGCCCACAGAGCTCTGCAAGTGACACCTTCCTAGGTACACAAAGCCCTAAAGCAGGTGGTGACTCTCTAGCTCTCAGAAAACCTTCCTAAGACAGCCTGGAGTAAATGGAAACAGATCTCCTGCCAAAACTCTTACCAGAGTACCAAAAGGATTGGCCTCTTATGCCCAGTCCTGGGCTTCTGCTAGCCCCCATGGGATGGGGTGACAAGACCAGGGGGCAGCCCATGAAGGACAGCAAACCCTTCTCCAGCACTCAGGTGACAACTTCCTCCCTGCTGCCCCACTTATGCCTAGTTATTTCCTCAATCATTAAGGAAAGGTTGGGTTCACGAGTGTTCTCTGCTCTGCCCAGCAGTGACAGAGCATTTCCTGGTGCAGCAAACACATTTCCAGCAGGAATGACCCTCCCCAAATCCCTTCAGCCCCCACAGAAGAAAAGCAACTCAGTGTCTCTCCTATTTCCCCCTGTACAGAGGCAGCAGCACTCTCAGGGGCTGAGGACAGAGCCCATGTTAGTTCCCACAACCAAGCAGAAAGCAAAGAACAGAGCTCTGCCCTGAGTAACTTCTGAACTTCTGATGCAATATCAACACTGCATCTCATACCACCCTTCACACTCCCCCTGTGCTCACCTGTCTCTTTTTGGAAGCTTTGCCGGGGCACAAACTCAGGGCAGTTAATGAACTGTGAGAAGTCTGTCTGTGTGTAGTCTGCCATAGGGGGGCCAGGCAGAGCCCATTTTTCTGGCTGCTCTTTTCTCCTGATCTTCTCATCCACAATTTCCACGACCTTGCTGTCCTTCAAAGCCTGGAATTGAGTGATATCTGGTTAACTTAGGCCCCATGTTGGCACACTGAGTGGCTCAGCCCCAGCCCTCCCTCTCTAGGTACTAAAAGGAGAAAAGAGCAAGTCAAGGACAAGGGAAGGCTCTACTTGCATGTCACCCATAGCCCATCTGAAGAACAGGCCTCAGACAATGGTTGGCAACACAAAAAGCAGAAAGGAGAGTTCATCTTTCCTTGCCCTCACCTTGATGATGAGGCTGATGTCAGTGGTCAGTGCCTGCACCCGGTGGAAGCTGGCAATCAGGGTGATAGGAAGGAAGCCATCCGAGTCCATCTTGCGACGCAGGAAGAAGTCTCGCTCCAGGTTGTCCACGCTGAAGTAATATTCTCTGTATGGACAACACACCAGTGGGAGGCAGCTCCAATAAACCTTCCCCTGAGCACCTCCAAGGAAATAAACCCCCCCACACACCCTTCTGCTACTGTGAGGATGTACACAGACAAGACTGGGAAGCCCAGGCTTAGGGCCAGCTGGTGCTGTAAACTGCATCGTGCAGAGCAACACACCTCAGCTCTAACCCTACCCACAGGAGGAGCTACACAGTCCCCAGGGAGAGCATCTGTGACTATCACCCACCCACCAAGGCTCAGAGAGAAGAGGGGGTGCTTACATCTGACGCTTGATGTAGTCTTTGAGCAGTTCCTGGTCCACGCTGTAGAGCTCAGTGCTGCTGATGTTGTCAAAGTAGTAAGTGATGTTGCTAGCATACTTCTGGGTGCGGGAGCCATCCGAGCCCTCAAATTTCCGGTACCCATACTGGTAGTCAAAGTGACCTGTGGGAGACCAGTAAGAGTCAGCACAGAGTCCCTGAGACATGCTAGACAGGCTGCATTGCCAGATGGGGCTGGATGTTCTGCACTGTTCCTGGGCCCTCCATGGTAGCCCACAACGGGGTATTGTTGACCCACATTCTTCATGCCCTGACTATCAGCCTGGGCTGCAGGAGGGATCCCAGTGATGCCTCAACTCACCAAGCCAGAGAGGCCAGAAGTCCTCCTATTAAAGAGCAACTGGGCAGCTCAGGTGACACATGAAGGCTTTACACTGAAACAGTGTCAGGGTTAGCACAGACACTGCCCTGCTGAATGTCAGCACAGATGTTCTTCCTCATCTAAGCCAAGAATTCTTCTTGGCATTCAACATGACAAAGCCTACGCACAGCATGGAAGTATGCTTCAACTCCTGTGTGCAGGAGTATTGCAAGGGGCAGAAAACAGGTGGACGAGCTTATCCTGAGTAGTGGAAGATTTGCCTTCATTAAAACACCACTATATAATAATTTGCTTTTATAAAAGCACCTCAACTTGTCACAAGTTTTGTGACCTGTCTCAATATTTCCCTACAGTGCTCTGCACTCCCCAGCCTGCTTTGGAGCCCCAGATCTCACACAAGCACACAGAGCCTTGCACACTTCAGCACATGCCCTTTTCTCTCCCTGCTGTCACAAGACCACACATTCAGTGATCACCTCCTCTGCCACGGCCTCGGCCCCTGCCCCTGCCCCGGCTTCGGCCCCGGAAGGCCCCTCGCACGGCTCCTCCCTCGCTCTTCACACTGGAGGTTTCATCATGGTCCTGCCAGCTGCGCTCATGCTTGTTGTCCGGGTGCCAGCCTGGAGCAGATGGGGGGGAGAGAGGCAGGAAGAGCATTACAGGATGAAAGCACCTCCCTGGAGCGAGCCCATTGCATCCAGAGCCCTTTGAACACAGGAAGCATCCCCACCATCCCATGTTGTGCCTAGGCATCAGGGCTTGCTCTGCCCCAGGGCCAGGGCAGGGTCCCCAGCCCAAGCCCCCACCTTTCAGCTCACTGCGGTTGTTGGAGGGGTGCCTGTGCTGCTCATTTTGCCGGTTGTTCCGAGAGGCCGTTTTGTCCCTCGGCACCTCTGACTTCATGTCTATCTGCAAAGGGACCCACTTGTGTTTGTTGCCTGCAAAAGGACAGGGTTTGGGTGTGATACAGGTTCAGAGACTGCTTCCTCCCTGGCAGCCCCTTCTTGCCACACAGCCCCAAAACATGAAGGAGAAAGCAGGGGGGCCCTCTGGACTAATCCTGTCTTCAGACATCACCGTAGAACCTCACTGGATGCAGAAAGGCTCCAACTGAGACCCTCACACATGGAGAGACACAGCATGAAACTCCCCTGTTGTTTCACAGCACTTGTCCTTCCTCTGCCTCTTTCTTCCTGCCAATGTTCAGGCCAGGCTGAGTCCATGTATCAACCACAGCTGATGAAGCCCCCAGTTAGGGCTCCTCTGTGTCACCACAGAGTACACACGAGAGGGCAGACTACTGCCACACTCCCCAGTCACAAAGATATTCATTCACTAGTTAGGCCCTGCTCCACTTGCTCCCACCAAAATGACACTTTTCTTCCTTGAAGCCTGCAAACACCTTTTCACCACAGCTGTCCTCACGCTGGAACCATGTCAGGCAGCAAGGAGCCCAGAGAAAACACCGAACCCTTATACCTGGCTGCAGGCTGCAGAGGGGGAAACAGGCTGATCCCAGAATTGTGCCCAAGAGATGATCCTGCCTTACCTTTCTTCTTCTGGGCTGACTTCTGGTTGTCATCATCTCCATTCTTTTCCTCCCCGGACTCATCTGATTTGGTTTTCAGGCTCTCTTTGCCATCACTTCCATCCCCTTTCTCCTGCTCTTTCATGTCTTTCTTGACAGGCAGTTTCCGGAGGGATGGTGCTTTGTGTGGCTGCTGGGGACACACCAGTGCAGGGAAGATATGAGGTGAGAGAAATGAAGAGCTGGAGACATACCAGTTGTCCTGGCAGGAGCAGGAAGAGAGGGACCCTGCTCTAGGCTGGAAGAATCATTACTCCATGCCTCTCAGACCTGTTCTGTTCCAGAGGAAGGGCTTAAGTCTGAGAAGGGCAAGAGGCTCTACAGGGTCTGGGAGTGCTTGAGCTGAGATACAGCTTGAGCTCCAGGCACAGAAGTTACTGAGATGGACTGTTAGAGAAGCCAGGTGCTCCTGGATGAGGGTGTCCTACAAGCAACCCAACTGCCCCAATGACAAAAGGGTGAGTGACCCTCATGCCCTGATAAACAGGGCATGGCAAGGTCCTTTGCCAGGACCTGGCAAAGCAAGACCCAAAAATAGAAAGGTTTCAATGACACCCATGTCCATAGCAGGAGAGGAAGGCCATGCCCCTCAGGCACACCAGCCCTTTCTCATGCATTTTCAGTTTCCCCCAGGGAAGTCTTGGCTTTTTCCCAGATCCCTTCTTGCACTGAGCAGGCCTGTGGAAAGCAGATCTAGGAGCTACCCTACCTGTTTCACTCGGCCCAGGGGTTTAGACTGGGCTCCAGGCTCCCAGAATAGCAGCAAGGGAGAGAGCCCTGTGTGCAGGCAGCCCTACAAGGAAATCCCCTGTACCCAGCACGCTATTCCTGGCTGCCTCCAAGCTGACACACAGGACCCCAAATGGCCTGGCTCAGCCAGTGCTCCCAGCACTTCAAAGGGACAGGGAGGGCTGCAAGAATCTAATCCTGCTCACCGAAGCAATTCTGTGTTCTCACCTGGACACTCTTGTGGGCTATTTCTCCAGGTGTTGGCCAATTTGTGGCATCACCGAAGTCACCAACCTTGTATCCAAAGAGAAAGGTCCCATTAGCACACAAGCCGTGGTTGCCATCCCCTGCACCAGCAGCCAGAAGCATTTCCAGCCACACTGTCACAGCAACCCCCCACTGGTGCCCTGTCCCCAGGAGGCCCCCAGACTGCATACACACAGCCCCTCTTGCCACTCAAGCAGAATGGCCAAATCACAAATAATGCAGACAAGTTTATGTCTATCAGGTTGTAATCAAGCTGCCAGCTGCCTTTAAAGCTACCAGCCTCCTAGCTCTCCCAGCAGCAGCATTTGGGACCAAGTTGCCCAGGGTAACCTGCTCATCACAGGCACCATCCCATGGACAGGGAAATCACACAGCATCCTAAATCCACCTGAAGCAACTACATCCCATTAAAGAAGCTGCCTCCACCTAGTGGCAGCTTACAGCCACACTTTGTTTTATTTAAATGCCCAATTGCAACGAAGTGCTGACTACAAGAAAGCAAGGGATCCCTTAGAATGGGTAGGAAAATTCAGGCAGGAATCTGATAGTTAGGAGAGCTCCCTGATTTCAGACACCCCATGGCCACATGGGGGATTACCAATCAGTTCTCTCCTGAAAAAGTGATCTGGCCATTACTTTCATTTCTACCTCCTCCAGGTTTCAGAAAGGACTTACAGGACAGTGAAGGACCCAAACAGCTGCCCAGGTACACGATGAATCATGGCTGGGCACTGAGTTTAAGCTTATCTGGGCCCAGAAACTCCTTCTTGCCCTTGTGGAGTTATTATTTCTAAATTAATTTGGAGTCACCAAGTCCCCAGGAAACCACATCTCTGCACTCAGGTGCTATGTTCTTCTTCCCAGGAATCTGGTTTCCTGGGAAAACCACTTTCAGTGCAAGGCCATGTCTGTCTCCCAGACATCCCCAGGGCCCTCATCTCCCTGAGATGGTACAGATAAGAGAAGTCACATCAAGTTTCAGGTATGTCTTCACAAGGTGCTGGGAGCCAACACCAGCAGTCCATGTCCCTAACTCTGCCCCAGCTCCAACATCCTCAGAAGCAACTGTCTCTCCATCACATGTTAATCCTCTGGAACAAACTGCCCAGATTTCTCCAAAGGAGGCCCTTTCTTTTAAATAGATTACCCCAGACTGTCCGTGTGCCAGTGAAGAACAGATTGCACAGAGAAGAAAAGACCTCTGGACACACCACTCTATTACACTGCCACCCTCCCTGCACTGCAAGGCAGGGCACTGGCTAAGCCCAAAAAGGGACTTGGGGGTGTCCCTGGGGTGTGAGGAGAGGCTTTCCACATCAATCACTGTGCTCCAACTGTCTCCCTGAGAGAGAGGAGGTAAGAAGGTCTCCCCTAGCCTAGCTGGGCAGACAGACAGTCCAGGCAGCATAGAAGACCATCAAAAACATTGAAGAGGAGATGAAGCAGCAGTATGTTCTCCTCCACACTCTTGCAAGCAGCCAGGCCAGCACGACAGCTCCTCCACAACCAGGCTTGCAAAGAAAGCCATCTGCTCACCAGACCCTCAAGATACTCATGCAGCACTGACTACTGCAGAACTGGAGGGACAGCAAGGGGGGCAGCAGACACAACCTTACCTTGCTTCCTTTCCGCTGTCTTGGGTTGGCAGCCCTCACCACTTTTGCAGGAGTTGTATGTTCTGCAAGAGGGAGGAGAACAAATCTGGTAAAACACAGGCGAGGGCTGTGGAAGAGTTAGCTCCGGGGCAGCAAACAGGTGGGAAGAAAGTCAGCTGCCCCTTCAGCAATGTTGGGCTAAGAGGAAAATGTGAAGAGGAAACAGAGCCAGCTTCTGACTTGGCTCTCAGGAGGAGCCCATTAAGATCAGAAGGTTCCCAATCAATCCAAGTGGCCAAGAAACAGACCTTTAACCCCATCCTGCCACAGGAAAGCACTCCCTGCCTTGGCTTAGCCCTCCTCACTTGGCCTTGTCAGCCAGAGAGTAGGGGTGGTGAGGAGTTCAGCTTGCTCTGTAAAGCACCATGCTGAATTCAGTCTGCTGTTACGTGCTGCAGAACAAACATGCCCTTGGACAGGCAAGGCCCATCACAGCAGCAATAGGGCCAGCCCTCCCCAGGGAGCAGAAAAGGGCTCTGACAGAGTCTGCGGCACATGAGCACTGCTTTGATCCCCAGTGCATCTCAGCACAGGGCAGCAAGTTCACGAGAAGGCACGTACAGTGAGAAGCCAGATCTAGGGAGTGCCTAAATCCTGCTACAGCCAAAAGTATTTAGGCACTTCAGTGCCTCTGGGGTGTTTTCAGGTATCACAGTGCAAGCGTTGGGTTTCACACCACCACAGACCTCACACAAGACCTGGAGCAAGAAGTCAAGACCTCAGCCCCACCACAACCTGTCTTGGCTCCTATTCATGTACCACCTCCTTACAAGCAGAAAAAGAAATTTGACTTTTTTCTTCCCCCCAGGTTTGGCTGCAGTCTCTGGATCACAAGCAGACTCACACAGGGCATGCAGAGACCTACAGAGCAGTATACTGTTGCTTAACAAACTAGCCCCACAAGGACCATGATGCTCTCTCTCCTCCACGGTGGTGTTTGACAAGGAAAGGAGAGCCTTCTGGCCTCTGCCTCCAGGGGCAGTCCATGCCAGGTGTCACACACTCAACAGAAGCAAACATTTCTACAGACTCTGCTAATTTTGTTTCAAAGAAAAGCACCCCAGACTGGGGGGGGAGGCAAGGGTAGGAGAAAGGTGAGGAACTCCAAGGAATGGCAGAGGCTACCCAGGGACTCCCCAGGAAACACCCCCAATAGCCTACACAGCTCCACTCAAAGCTGGCTTTGATCTGTCACTTAAGGGAGGACAACTTCACCTAATGATCAAAACTGGTCCACTTCCTAGTCTTGAAATCTGTGATTCATCCTGCCAGTCCAGCCTTGCTCAGAGCTGGAGGCTTTGAAGTGTCAATAAGGAAGAGTCAGACACGGCACGACTGAATGATGTGCACACCCCTTCCTCAGTTCCTTTAAGGCTTCCACATGAGGATATCATCCCTGAGAGAGCCCGAGCTCTCAGCTGTATGCCCAAATCCTCCCCTTCCCCCAGAACCTCCCCAGCTCACCTGCCTCCTCATCTTGAGCAGCAGCAGATGCTGCTTTCATTCCATGTGCACCTCATTGAGAATCCCAGTTCCATGGCACAGAACTTGCCACAAGGCTTTTAAACAATCTTAGCGTAGGAAGAGCAAGTGCTTTCCAAACAGCCCCTAAAATCCTATACTCAACACCCACAGATGTAACCAACTAAATATAGCTTCAAAAGGTACCAAGTGCTACAGCACAAACCTGCAGCCAGTCCTGTTTTCCACAGGGATGGAGCACCCCTGCCTGGCACTGTAGAAAAAGAAAAAAAAAAAAAAAAAAGTGAATTTGCTCTTCAGCCTGATGAGGCATGGACCTCTGGCTGGAGGAGTGCAGTGATCCCTTCTCTGTAACCACCTCACTCCTGGTGCCTGCTCCCACAACACTGCAGCTCTGGGAGCTTACAACAATGACATCCAGCCCTCACCTCCAGTTGCTTCAGCTCAGCCGCCTCACAGACACAGATGTTCTTATGCTTTTTGGGGGCTCAAAGAGAAGCCCCCCTCACAATCTCTAGTGAAAGAGGACACAGGGGTGGGTGCCATGGACTCCATTGTCTTTGCGGGTGAGGGAGGAGATTGTTTGAAACAAGTTCTGCTGCTTTCCTTATCTGCAAGATAGGAACAGGGATCCCTTATCAAGCTGAGGTGCTGACAAGACTAATTAGCATTTGCAGAGTGCTGCAGAAGACAAAACACAAAGCAAAGCTGCAGCCAGGCAGGGAGGCTGCCCCAGGGAGTGCAGCCAGGCCAGCACTGGGCTGCAGACAGCTCTGGTCAGTGTGGATGGAGCTGAGATCTGGAAGTCACAGTGAAGACTGCTCAGACCAAGGCAGGAGACCAAGGGAAGCTTGAGGGGGTGTGACTGTGCTGGTGGACAGACAGACAGACAGACACATCATCTGTAGAGGTAAGAACCATGGTGAGCAGTAGCTGTGCATTCCTGGCACTCGAGGGCACACTGGCCTAACCAAGGGCCCCAGTTCCAACCCGTCAATCATTCTGTAGTCAAGCTCCTGGATGGGCATCAATACTGCTCTTTCATGTTCCCTGGTAGAAAGAGACTCTAGCAAACCCAAGTGTTTAAAAAAAAAAAAAACAAAACCAAACACAACCACCCAAAACATGGCTAGGTTAATTCAGGTGTTCAGGCTTCAGAAGAAAGCCTTCCTACAAGGACAGCAACCTATCTGGTAGTGCAAAATGCCTTGTACCTGGAAGGAGAAGAGCTGCTGCACAAAGGCCCAGACAGCCAGGGCAACAGCAGCTCCTCAGTTAAACACACCCATCCTGAGAAGGATATATATACTATAGAGCCACCATACTAAGCCTAGGAGACATGTTTACTACATTACCTGGGAAAATCAAACCAAATACCTGCCAATCTGTTGCCCTGCCTTTCCTTTTATCCAGTGCAGCTTGTAATAGATTTTTAAGAAAGGGAACATGAAGAGCTAGAATAAATCTGCAGGGCTGAGAAGAGGGCTGGTGCAGAAATACCTGCACCTCTAGCAAGAAAGCTGTAATGCCTGCTCCTGCTGTACCACTCATGCAACATAGAGAAGGGCTCAGAGCTCCCCAACACCAACTGGGGCAGCCTCAGAGGGCAGCCCAGGCTCCCAGCAGGAATGGAGTCTCCAGCTCCAGTACACGCTCCAACCCTGACACAACACACCCCTCCTTCCCCAGCAGCCAAGTCAACAGAAAGATGGCCCATGAACCACTTCAGCCTACAGCCTGGCACCTAGGGGAAACTGCTGATCAAGTCAGTTTTAAAGCCAAGAGCTTGGACTTTGTGCTGGAGAGGCTGAGGAGGGGCGCATGCTCTGTGCTGCAGGTCCTACTTGGGGACAGGAGAGCCTAACTTGGTATCCCCAGTTTCCCTGGCACCCTGACAGGAGACTAAGGCCTGCCAGTCATGTGCCTAGTGGTCCAATAGGATCCACTTCACCATTTTAGTCTCCAAACAATCCTTCCTCCTCCCCAGACTCTATGGATGGCACACACAAGGACCACAGCCCATACCTAGTGCAGCAGAGGCAGGACTCCTGGGGCAGAGGCTCTGCCGTGGCACCATCACTGCTTATGCACTCAAAATCCACAAGTTGGAGTTTGAGCCTAATCAAACCATCAGAAGACACAGTGAGCTTCATGTCCACCACCACCACACCTTCTCCAGAGATGTTTGCTAGATGTGACCTACAAGTTGACAAAAGCCTTCTCTCTCCCACCAGCAGCCCCACCTGCTCCAGACTGTGCTGAAGGTTTTTCCTGTCAAGAGTCTGTCCCATGGAGGGCTGCAAAGGGGCTGGGAAGCATGGGCAGAGAGGAAAGAACCTCCAAGTACCCTCAGGGAGCAATTTGGTAGTAGCATCCCTCTGCACAGAGAGGTACAAATACCCCCAGAGACAAAGTAGCAACTTCCACCTCTGCCTGGTTCCTACGGAGCTGCTCCCAGCACTGACACCTGCCGCAACAGATGATGTCTGACTGGGATGGAAACACTTGCCTTGACAACTCCATGCAGAAGCCTGAAGCCTAGTATTTAGTATTTACAGCACTGACTGCCTGGTGTGCTCACAATTTGCTGAGGACATCAGAAGGTAGAAAAAAACCAGCAAGGATCAGGGCAAATTGGGCACATAGCTTGCAACAGTGTATGGCTCTACCTCTCACCAATTGCAGTTGTAGCCAGAGGTGCATGCCTGGAGTGGAAAAATCAATGGAGTGCTGGGATGGAGTCCTCTAAGAGCTTTAAGCAAGATGCTATCCCAAGGACATCTTCCAACATAAAGAAGTCTGTGTGTCCACTGCAGGAGCTCCCACTCACTCCTAGGGGCCATGCAGGACCACAGCTGACCCCACCACCTGAAGCACATGGTCTCTCACAGCTCCCAGCCAGCAGCAGAGCATCTGGCCTTGTTTACAAAGGTAAGAGAGAGACTGGCAAAACCTCTGCAATACTGCAATTTTCTTGCATGTGCAAGAAAAACTGATGTGGAATGAGCAACATCAGGATCAAGCAGATCAGATCCTTCAGCTGCATGGCTGAGCAGGATTCAGTCTTAAAAAGCATGTGGGAAGCCTGCTCAGCATGCAGCAAGTGACAAGCTGCAGGCGCCAGGGCTCAAAGCCTTCCAAACAATTTTCTGCAGCTCCTCAACAGAGAGCTCCACCTTACAAGACCTACTGTAACAGCAAGGAAGGAAGCAAGAAACTGCCTACGCTTCTCTGCACTGTAAGCTCTGCAACTGCTGCAAAGATCATTTGCTAAAAATAACTTCAAAAAGGGCATCTGACAGCTCCACAGAGAGCATGAGAACACTCCCACCTGGATGTCCTAGGCTGGCTCTGAAAGCTTCGGAATTTGCCCTGGAAAAGTGCAGGGAGAGAGGCCAGGGGTACAGGAAGGTCCAGCACAGCGTGCCAGGGCAGCACCACCACAGGCACCTGCGTGTGGGCACCTGAGCTGTATTCCCAGCTCTGAAAGCCCTCACATCCCTTGGCTGATACTCCCAAGACAGCTCTCAAGCAGGGGGAGGTGAAGCAGCTCAGGACACTTGCAGATCCTGTCTCTCTGCTGACAGCACCCTACAGGCAGCACAGACACCAGACATAATGCAGCCCTGGTCACAACACAACCAGTGCTGCTTTTTAAATGCACGTAACTGCTACAAGCTCTGCACACACAAGTTTTCAGCAGGATCTACCTTTTATTTCCAGAGCAGATGAGGGGTAGAAGAGGTGTGAACTTAGCAAAGATGCATAAACCTCCTCCCTGTAGTCTTCCAGTCCAAGACAAAATCCCTTTAACTTGTGGCCAAGATGCACTCGGTAAGGATCAGGTTAAGAAATGCTGACAGTCGTTTCTGATGTTAACAGCAAGGGCCTGTGGATTCTTCCTGGCACAAGTGGCTACTACTAAAGGTAGTAAATGAACTCTCTCAAGGGCAAGTGACATCTTTCCACTGCCTTTTCAAGCAAGACTCTTCCACGAAGAGGATTTCTAGGAAACTTTTGACACATGATCCACACTCACACACAGCACTGATCCCCAAGACTCCAGGCTCAAGCAGACCAACACAGCACAAGAATGCCTCCAGTTTTCTAAGGAAAACCAAGCCCTAAACCAAGGGGTCTCTGCTGGGAAATCCCATAGTTCCTAGACCCCAGGAAGCATTGAAACGGGGATGCAGTCAAGGTCACTGGGCTAACTAGAACCCAGAAACTGTCAAAACCAGGGAGTTCATCTGGTTCTTGCCCTCACAGCTGCTGAGCCACCTCCCCACTCTCACTGGGTACCCATCACTCTACCACCCCTGTGGGAGAGGCTCCTCCAGCACCAGTGCCTGACCTGGCTCATCTGGTGCAGACAAGTCTTCAGCCAGCAGAACATGTAATCAGCAGAAGAGAGAAAAGCCTTTCAGGACACCTGCAAACACTTTCCACTGGGTTAAACAGTTCAGGGAGAGGGGTTTGAAAAGCAGTGCTCCCAGGCAAGCCCCACGTCAGTCTGTCACGGGCAGGCTGGGGGCCTTGAGAAAAGGCTCAAGTTGATCCAGCTGCTGCTGGCACAGCAAGGACACCTCAGAGCTGCCAGAGGAGGGTGACTGAGGCAAGGCTGCAGGGGCCCAAGGCATGCATACGGGCCAAAGCATGGAGAAGATGGAGGGTCAGGATCTCCTCCAAGTTGTCGCAGAGACCAGCTCATGGTTTGCGACTTAAAAAAAAGAAATCAGTGGTGTAGTAGAGGGAGGGGTGACATGAGTGGGAGCTACAGGAGTGCAAGGATGGACACACAAGGCACAGTGGGACTCAACGACTCTGTATAAACACAGAAAAAAACCCCAAACCCCACAATGCACTCACCTTTGGGGGCAATTGGTTTGCCAATTAAAGGGGGATATCCACTCTCCAGGAGAGACCAGGAGCAGTTTCCTCTGCAATATTCTGCCTAGAATATTGCAGAATATCCTCTGCAATGTTCTGCCAGGCTCTAATGAAAAGCTAGTTAACAGTTAATTATTACCCACTCAGACACACGATCCCCACTCTGAGGGACTGCTGGCTGGGAGGGATAAGACAGTCACGTGACACAA
The DNA here is from genome assembly GCA_038090715.1 of Florisuga fusca. Classification (NCBI taxonomy): domain Eukaryota; kingdom Metazoa; phylum Chordata; class Aves; order Apodiformes; family Trochilidae; genus Florisuga; species Florisuga fusca. The sequence goes on along the minus strand of JAAWXA010000026.1, from coordinate 6,344,609 downwards.
AAATCCCAGCCTTATGAAAGCGTGGGCAACTATATTTAGTTGGAAAAACGATGACCTAGTGAGCCTGCCCCTCCTTGAGCCACCCCCTTGGAGAAGCTGACCAACCACCTCTGAAGATCCTACCTCCATGGCACCAAGGAAGTCTCATCCAGCCAGAAGCTACAAAACCATGAGAGAGATGCCTGGCATGGGACAGAGACCAGTGAGTATGAACACACACAGGCTGTGCTGGGGGCCGGGCAGAGGGACAATGCAGAGGCCGGGCCAGGGACACTTTCCCTCCCCATCCTCAGCCCTGCACAGCAGGTCACCTTGTCAGCAGCAAAAGCTGATAAGCACCAAGAGCAACAAACAGGGCCCAGCCCAAGGTCCTGGACCTTATCTTGAAAGCAGGAAGGGACACTGGGAACCTGACCAGTGTGACCAGTGCAGGGGTGGCATCCAGCAGAGAGGCTCTGGCTGCTGGCTTCTGCACACCCAGAGCTGGTGAGGCTCAGAGCTGGTGACAGGATTTTGCCTCACCTGATCAGCCCACTCTTCTTCTCCACAGGGTGGATGAGCGAATGAGACAGACAAGAGCTGTGTGAAGAACAGAGAGGGAGCAAAGGCAGCCATGCAGTCATCACACTTCCGTGCCACGGCTGTGGAGGGAAGGTCCCAGAAGAAACACGTACAGCAAAAAAACCAAGAGCATCACCCCCTCCCACTGCAGTGGAAGAGCTTCAGAGAACAGGGAATGAACAACAACAACAAAAAAAAACCCCGAGGACCAGACATCATTAATCTCTTGTCACCAGCAGAAGGGTGCTCTCTGCTTGGAGCCCAGTGCAAGTCGATGAAACAGCACATCCAGCAGTGCCTGTAGCACGAGCAACAAGACTTCACCAGACTGCTGCTGAACCCAGGGCATCACACTGAAGCAATCCCTTTAATGGCTGTCAGCCTCTTCTGCAGCTGCATCTGGGGACTTACAAGCTGACAAAACCTTCCTAGGAAGCATCTGGTACATCTCACTGAAATATTTAACAACAAAGAGACGTGAATTTGAGAGCCAAGTGCCTGCCACGGGACCCTCCAGCTCCACACACTCACAGTGTCTAGGGGAGAACTGTGCAGCTCCCACCATCATGTGTGCCAGTGGAGGAGGCGAGCAGTTGTGCAAGGCAAATGGGCAAACTCTGCATAAAACACACCTCTGGAAAATCTCAAAGAAGAGAGACAGAGACTGGGTTTCAAGAAAGACTGTAAGGTAACTGAAATAACATCACTTGTAATTCCTCCCCACTGTACATGACTTTTGCTGTTTCTGCAGAGATACCTCCACAGGACCATCCCCTGTGCAGTGGCCACTTGCGAAGTGACAGCTAGACCTCACCCCTGAAGCCTGCACCAGGTCAGCTTCAAATCTGTCTCCCCAGCTGTGAATGACAAAAAGAGGTCAAGCAGCAGCTCAGCTTGGGAAGCTGAGGAAGAAAAAGACACCAATGGGCAGAAATCCAGCTCCATCTCTTGGGGAAAGGGAACGCAATAGGGATTTAGTGGTAGGAACAGGTGCAACCAACACCCCGAGGAATTTAGGGAGGCCAGACCTGGGTCACCCACTTAGCAGGTTATCTCTAGAAATGAGCGGAAGAAGTTCTATAACCATCTGGATTAAACTAAGCATGGGTATGGCAAATTCCTCCCACTGGCAAATCCAAAGCATCAGAACTGTAGCAAAAACAAGGCAGCCAAATATCTTTGCAATCTTTGACAGCATGTGGAAAGGCTCCTCTTTTGTTATTTAAGGATTCCTGTAGCTTGGCTGATTTCAGGGCATGTCCTCCAAGCACAAGATAAAACATCCTCACTTACGCACCCACCTTAAGCCAGAGGTAGTGAAATTCATGATTTTTCTAAATCACTTTGATATAACAAATGCTGCCAGCTTCCTTCCTGGATGCACAATCAGGTGGATCTTGCTGCATAAACCACACTCTCTAATCCAGGAAACTCCAGTGCCATAGATGGCAGCCTCCTCTGCCTCAGTACACATCAAAGACAGTAAAAATATTGTAATCAGAGTGAGCTTTCCCAAAGGAGTTGGGAACGCTCAGCTAACAAGACTACAACACAGCACTTTCCTAATTTAAAGACTCATTTAGCCTTCTTTTCTTTACAAAGAATTAAATGCTGCTTCCTTCCAATGGGACCATCACCCACATCTCTTTACAGAAAACTTCACAGCATTTAACTCAGAGCAGCATTTTAGAACTTGAGTATCATACCACTGAGAGTTTTTTAAAAAAGAATTCAGCTGAGGGTGCAGGTCCAGGTAGAGACGTGCCCTCAGAGCCTCCCTCTATCAGAAGTGGAGAGTATGAGAATCCAATCTGTGCTCTGTCACCACACTGTCAAGCCCAGCACCACATCTCTCAAGGGTTTTAAAGTCTCTCAGCTTTCCACTTGAACTCCAGATCACAAGGTCTGAAGTGGCTTTTTCTGAAAAGCACCCTAGAGCTGCTGAATCCCAGCCACTGGATTTTAAAGTAGAGAGGACTGAGGAACTGTTGTGCTAGACAGAAAGCAAGCTAGTTGCCACTCTCCAGGAACAGTTTTATTTCCAAATGCTGTAGGTAACTGGGACACAAATATTGCTGCCCTTTCACCTCCACAGAACTTGCATGTAACACTACACTGAGGGCAGAACACTTCCAGCATCCTCACTCTAACAAGTGGAAACATGCTTTGGGGCACACTAGAGATACTGTGCCTACAAAATGGTTGATTTTTCACATAATCATAAAACGGTTTGGGTTGGAAGGGACCTTAAAGATCACCTGGTTCCAACCCCCCTGCATGGGCAGAGACACCTTCCACTAGACAAGGTTGCTCATGGTCACATCCAACCTGGCCTTGTAACACTTCCATGGAGGGGAAAGCCCTGTGCCAGTGTCTCACCACTCTGAAAGAATTTGTTCCTAATGTCTAAGCTAAATATCCCCTCCTCAAATCTGAAACCACTTCCCTTTGTCCTCTCAGGACAAGGTGGCTCTGGCTCCCCACCTATCCAAGTCCCAACTCTGTTACCACAATTCAGCATCCTCCATCACTGTGCTCCATCACTTCCTTTGACAAAAGAACAGTGGACATCTCTCCAAGAGGGGAAACCAACCATACACACCCACCTGACCATACAAGGATAACCTTAAAAAGTAGGCACTGGCAGATATGAGAATCCTGGTGATGTGCAATAACAGACTGGATCAAATTAACTCATTAAACAACCTCAGCAATTAAAGGGAGTTGAGGGAGTCAAACCCAACAGCCTCAGGAGTAAATGAAAACTTTGATGCTAGAAGCAGGTATGCTCCAGGCAAGCCTGCTGCCCTCTGCCAGGGGTGCTACCCTGCCTCTGCCTGCTGCCTTCACACATCTATGTTTTGAGATACTAGCGCTCTCAGATCTAAGCTTAGTGTATGGGAAGAGAAATCATGTCACCAGCTTAAGGCTTTCCTGGAGAAGATGTAAGAAAGCACTGTGCAGCATCCTGTGCAGCTACCACTAAGAGGAATCCTGTTTAAGCTTTCACTTACCTCCTTAAAAATATAAAATTTGTAAAACACCACCTGAGCTCTATAGGACAAGTTTTCTGCAATACTATTGACATGTAAATGAACTCGCTGAAATGTTATCATCTGCTGCAGATGCACATTCACACCCCACCCTGGAGGCAGCTGTGAAGGTTCCCAACCAGCTGAAGAGTCAAAGATGGAGTTGTGCCAACCAAAGGACATCTCCAAGCCTGCAGCACAGACAAACAAAACCCAACACTTAGTGAAGGCAGATCTTCAGCAAGGTGGAGAAAAGCTTCTTATGAAGGAAGAAAAAGCCTCCTTCTAAGCAGTCATTGCTCCATCCTGATTTCACACCTGTTGTACTCAACACAATGGAATACCCCCTTGCTCCTTCAAAACCAGTCTTAAAACTTTCACTCTCATACATGTTCTGAAAGCAAGGAAATCATGAAATACTTACAAACAGGTTATATACCACAGCCTCACTAGCTGGCTAGAACTCTGGAAACACACATACACAATGTCCAGCCCTCTGTTTAGTTCAAGAAGTCAAATTATACTGTCTACAGTGTTACATCAGACTGCTTAAAACAAGTGAGTTTTTACTGGAATGAGCTTTAGGACAACGGAGCTGATTTTCATACTTCCAAATCATCATCACACAACACCTCCACAATCAGCAGCAATTTATCCTCATAATATCACATGAACTGGGGAAATATTCCATGCAAAGCCAAAGATATAGGTAGGTGTTGGACACAGTGACATGTCTGAGGTTGCAGAAGGCCAAGCCAGGCACTGACCCCCATTCCTTTGCTACAGGACATCTTCAGATGGCACTGCAGTCTGACACGACAGGATCTTACTGACTGGTCTTCATAACACTGGGTAAAACAGAAACCTTCCCTTGGCACTTCAACAGCATCAACCTGGATGAAGAGCTCCTGGGGAGTTTCAGAAAAGCAAGAGTTGACAGCTTTGATACCCACTCTTAAAAACTACATCTCCTTGATTTGGGACCTCTGCTCTGAGTCGCCTCCCTTCCTTCCTTAGTCCACTTCTGCAGGATCCCCTGCACACACACTACTGGGGCCAGGAAGTTTTTATTGGTCTTATACTGATGACAACAGAGTGTATCTTGGTTGTCTTTAACAGCAATACCCAGAAGCTAAACACAGACTAAACAAGCCTCTTTTCAAAGTACCCCAAATTCAAACACACATCGTCAGCTTCATGAACACACCAAGTTTTATACAACTACCACACAGACTAACAGCAGCAATTCTGAGCTACCTTTGCTTTTTGACAGGTCAACATTTTCAGCTGCTTGACAATCAAGACCTACAAGCTCCCAAGCTTCTCCACACCCAAATCTACCATGCTACAATGTAGGGGATGAAAGCAACCTTCTAACAGCTGCAGTCAACACTATATGAAAGCATAAAACATGCCACTGTCATGCAGGAGTAGACAAATATTATAGAGGCTTTTTTTTTTCCCCTTGTGTTTTGGGCATTATCATTTTTTTTTTAATTAATGTCTGTTGCCTATTCTTGTAGCAATCTTCTAAATCTGGTTAGCACTGACTCTGCAGAAAGAGAAGTGCAGGGAAGGCACAGAACAGGAAGGTCTGAAGAACTCTGTTTTTAAAAAATACATACCAGACTGGCCATCAGTTGAAAATAGATCTGTAAAAGAAAAAAAGACAAAAAATTAGTTACAGCTGGAATGCAAATCTTATTTAAAAGGTCCCTCCTCTCCATTTGTTTGCTTTAGCTAAACAGAGGAAGGATTTTCTTAGTATCCCAAGTTAAACATCAATCCAGCCTGGAACCCACCTCAATTCAACAACTTGTGAGAAAGCCTTTGAAGGAGGCACTGTTTACCTGAATGTATTGCTCTCACAAATAACCTTCTATATTGGTTTCTAAGAGACAGCAGTGAGGAATAAAAACCTCCTGAGACGTACAAGACCCAACACTATGAACTAGTCAGCAGCAACCCTATGCTTCCCTTGGTCAGTATTGTATCAAATGGAAACCTGCACAGAGAACATTTAACACCTTGACCAGACAGGGAGCGCAGGTGTCAGCCAAAGCAAAAGCAAAATGAGCATTTTCCTGATGGTTCATGGTTTTTGCAGCTACAAGGGACACCAAGCTGGGACACCAGCTGTGCCTGCCTCCAACACAGCACCTATTTGAGAGAACAGGCAGACAGAAGCATGAATCCATCATCTGAACTGGTGGCTGGTGCCTGGGCATATCATGCATCACCCAGGGAGAATGCTTTCGCCTTCCCATCTCAAGCAGCTTTGCCAGCAAGCACATCCCACTGCACAGAGCTGCTGGAGCCTGGAGTGTTTCACATCCTGAAACCTTTTCATTTCCAAGGTCTTTCCAGCTAGAGGCACAGGTACTTCGCCAGATGGATCCTACTTATTGCTGGAAGATGTTCACAGAAATAACTAGGAAGAATCAGATGCAAGATTTGTTCTTTTGAGGAACACACAGGACAGCATGTGTGGTGCAACCCTGTTGATAAAGGCTCCCCAAGCAGCTAAGAAAACAGCACTTTTGAGAGGACAATACACTTTTTTCCTCAAGGAACTTCTAAGGGAGGGATGGGAGGCTGCCAGTAAGCCAAGGTCTTCCTAGGGCAGGGGCAAGCCCCTGGTTCCTGCTTATCAGCTGCCCAAAACACACATTCAGCTGTAAATTCACAGAGCTGCAGCAAGGACTACCCCTTGAACAAGGCAATGCTCTCTGGCATGAGCCCAGCCATTGCAGAAACAGCAAAAAACATGTCTCTACCAAAGAGCTCCTATTTGTCTGCATTTAACAGTGCACCATGTTCAAGGTATCTTCAAGCCAGGCTGCTTCATCCCATGTATGAGCAGTAGATGCAGGTGGGGAGGGGAAAATCCAACAAAATTCCCTCCACAATTATGTGGGATTATGGTCTGTGGCCACACTGAAAGTACTATTGCCAGGAAAAGCCAACGCATCCAGAAAAGCCTCAAAGCACCAGTTGGGATCCTTTGTAGACAACATGTTCTGCTGCAACTCTCCATCAGAGCATCACCCAAGCACATCGAAACTTCTTGTGTTTCTGTGATGGTTGCTGACAAGGTCAGGCTCCTCTGACAGCGAGTAGAAACATTCTGTATTTGATGTAACAGGACCCAAACAAGAGGCAAATTCTGCACCTCCCCTCTTGGGCAACTCTCGGACAACTTCTCCGAAGAGGAACAGGGTGAAACCACTGTAACTGCTATTACCAACAAAATTTAATTAATTATACTAATACAACGGCTGAGAGATGGAAATCCTTTGTGCCAGCCAAGAACGACAGGCCTTGGCAACCACTCCCCTCACTACACCCCTGCCAGGGACAGGTCTCCACTTTACATTCCTGCTGGGCTGTCCAACCAACTCTTCATCAAAATTCACACTGCCTCCTGGTTAGCCATCTGCACAACCAGTCATCCCCAAGAGGTCCAGGCTACTCCCTTCAAGAAAACACAAATGCCACCAAATTGGGTAGCAACTGCAAGTGACTCCTCAGGGACATCTCCTATCAGTCATGCCACCAATGCAACTCCCAGCTTGCATTTTTGTCCCAAGAAAGCCATGGTGAGGAAGGAGGCAGGAACATGTGTGGTCTACTGGGCAAAGATAAATCCCTAGGGTTGCTCTCCAAGGAGTCTGTCTAGCACATGGCAGGACAGAGGTTGCCTGCCCAGGTCAGCTCCATTCCCAGGACTCCCACAGTTTAAAATCAAACACAAATGACCCAAGCTGGGAGAGAGACCAGGCTGGGATTTTGCTCGAGTAAGGTCCCAACATGGAAAGCTTAAGCAAACAAACCAGTCCTACCAATTCCTCCCACCACACACACTGCTCTCCTACCTGCTTTGCCCACTCCAAAGCCAGGTATCCAGATGCAAGCCAGATGCTGCAGAGCAGCCTGTACCTCCCAGCCACATCCAGCTTGCCACACTGGGCAGACAGAAAATAGCCCCTGGGAAGCCACACGGGAAGGAGCCAGAAGTAACAGTATTGCCACGCAAGAAAGACTCATAAAATCTGAGCCCCTGGATCTCCCATTTTCTTCCCCTGCTTGGACACAGAGACTTAGTTCCACAGTGAACCCAAAACCAGGAAGAATTGGCCTCTAAACAGATGTATCACAAGCACAGGCACTGGCTGACCTCTTTGTTGTAGCACCATTCTCTGCTGAGCAAGTTAGTTCCCAAGTTCTTTATCATCCTACGCAGCTCTGTACATTATCCATTTCAGTACTGTCACATGAGGGTGCAGACATGGTACAGAGGTGCTTGCACTGAGCACCAGAACTCAGAGCTGCTGCACAACAAGCTCAAGAGACGTAACTATATTGAGGGCAATCGTCCTTATTTTAGGTGGTGCTGGGGGTGGAATGCAGCAGAATCCCATTTTTTGCCTGATGGTATTTTTAAATGCAGGAGGAAATCGTATGCTAAAATGGGGCATTTAAAGAGAAAAGCTGATGCATCCACACACATAACCCTCCCTAGAGGGTATCTGGCCACTGCTGCTATTTGGGTATCTGGGACAGGTCCAGAAAGGCTACCCCCATTTACAAGTCCACATCTCCCCTCCACTGCTCCTCTGCTCACTGCACCAGCCACGCTTCAGTGCCGAATCCAAACCCACTCACAGGAAGCTGCCTTCTTCCTGCTCAGGAGCAATGGCTGGGAGGGGACCTCCACCACTCAGCTGCCTGTCCCCAGCCCTGCTGCCACCAGTGTCATTCTTCTGCCACAGATGCTGCTTCTTCCCAGCAGGGCCCAGGAGGCAGCTGCTGGAGAGCAGCTCATTTTGCCCTGATGCAAGAGAAGCTCTGACTCGTTATTACAGCAACCCACAGCCCCAACTGCTGAGAGGGCAGCGTGGCTGCGGGCTGAGCGCCAGCAAGAACAAACTCTCTGTAGCTCACTGCCCCCTCATCTGCAATTATACTTCTGCTCTCCAAACGGGGGGGAAAAATGACCCCAGTGAACTTTATGTCACCTGCCTGTCACCAAAGGATGCTGCCCAGTACCACTGGACCAGTGTGGTACCAAGTGAGGGCTGCTCCTTCTGCATGCACAGGCTCAGACGGACGTGACAGTACAATCCTTGCCTGTTCCCAGCAGGACACAGGGAGTGTGTCCACCACACTGTCACTGCTATGGAAAGACATTAGCTGGTATCTTCTGGCTTTCAACCTGTGAAGTTGTAACTAAATCACCCTCTACGTTTCTCAGACAAAAGACTCAAGACGTCAGCAAAAAAACAACCTCTGCAGGGTCATGCAGGGACTTGGCAGCAGAGACATGACCAGAACTTTGCCACAATGGCTCAAAAGCTGCAGGTTTGTGCTAGGTGTCCAGGAGAAGGATGTGGAAGGAAAATGCTGGCAGACAGCAGGATCTCCAGGAATCTCTCCTCCTAACCTGACCTGCTGCCCAGAGCACACAAATTCAGTTCTGCTCCTCTGGCTACGCCAGCAATCCTCCCAGTGCAAACAGCAGGGAAAAGGTTCATGTTACACAGTACAGTGCCTGCTGCAAAGACAACAGCACTTCTTGAATCTTCCCTGTCACAGGCAACTTTTCAGCTCAAACCTCTATCACTTGGCTCACACTCAAGAGACCCAGGCAGTGTCTTCACAGGTTTCGAAGACAGTTACAGGCCCCTTCATAGCAATGCTCAGTGCAGTAGGAAGTGAGGTCTGATAGGAAAAAGTAGCAAAGCAAGAAACCCAATGATTAGCATGGCCAATTATGTCCCTCCTGAGATCTTGCTTGCTTCCTGCTCCCCCTCCTTCATTACCTGCTGAGCAGGCTTGGGGAGGATCAGGCTCTCAGTCACCCAAATCTTCCCAACCCTCTCCAGCTGCCAGGTCCAGGCAAACACTTCCCATGTCTCCTCATAACATTTGGCTACTGTAATAAGAAGTATCTTGATTCCCTCAAAGAGAAGCTGAAGCTTGAGATGGGTAAAAGATCCAAGCCAGATGAATGAACTCTAACCTCATGTGGGTTAAGCCCTAAGACACCAATAAGGTTTGCGCAAGAAAATGATAAAAAGCTGCAGAACATATTATCAGATCCCAAATCTGTTTCTCTGCCAGGGTATCTAGACCACCAGACCCTGGTACGTGGTTTTCTGCTCTCTGTCCAGAGATTTGGTTTCCTCTGAAACATCCCCATCACTTACAATGGCTAAAGAGATGCAGCCACTGTGAGCTCTGACATTGATTTCCCACAAATCATGTGGAAACAAATGCTTGAAATAGGTTTCCAGTGTACTAATGACTGGTTTTGGTGAAGCTCAGCTGGGGTGCTCAGCTAACAGTGAGCATGAACAGCTTTTCATGAACTTGAAAAGGGATGAAGACTTCAAGCATCATTATGTTGCAAGAGGAACACCCCCGTAAAAAAAAAAAATTAAAAAATCACCTACTCCAAAATGAGAGCATTATCCACCCGAGGTAGCTCCCTAGCTTTAACTTCATACCACACATTAAACTAAAGTAGTACCTTAATGCTTACATTCAGTCTCTTCTGGACAGAAGGGGAACAGGCCTGACTGAGTCGATCTGTGACTCTGACTCAATACATGAACACCAGTGAGACTGGCACTTTCAAGAGATCCACTTGGAAGAGCTTCCAGGTCACTTCTCCAAGTATCAAAGATACCAGTGGGGTTCTGGGGAATGCATCTGGTCAGCCTGACCAGAAAAGAGAGCTCTCTAAACAATCCTATGAATCCGACACTCGCATATGCACAGTCACACACAGAATAACTGTAAGGTCACGGCTGTTTTTTCTCCCATCCACTTATCAGTGCTTGCACTGCAGAGAACAAACAATGGGTGTTTTCTCCCATTAACCCCTTCTCCCTCATCACCAAAATAGAGAAAGATCAAATTGCTGCAGCTCCAAGCATGAGTCCTAATGCTCCTATTCACACACCCTACAAAAAGCTGCAGGGGAAATACAAGGTACCTTAAAAGTGCTTGATTACTGTTGCCATGAAGCAGTTGGTGACCCAGCTCTCTGCTTCACATCCTTTCATCATCAGTAAGCCTGTAGAGACACTGCTGGAAGTCTCCAGCCTTTCAGGAGACCAACCCTACATGAATCTGGGCCCAACAATCAGACTCACCCTGCTCAATTTGTTCTTTAAGCTACTAGATATTGAACAGGCAATAGAATTTCAGGCATGATCAAACAAAATTAATGTGCTTCAGAGACTCTTGCTGAAATACAGGAGCCATTTTGATGCGCCCCAGAAGCCAACTGGATCCCACACTGAAAACCTACACAGGATGGCATTTCCCTCCAGAGTTACTATGAAATGCACTGCAATGTGCTTTTCTGCATGCACATCAAGGGCAGACAGTCTCAGATACCAAAGTGAAGGTTTGCCTGAAGACAGCTCAATAAGCAATGGGCGAGACAGACCCTTCTCCCTGCAGAGGGGAATCCATTATGGGAGCCAGAAATCAAGCCTCTTTGTGAAAGAGGATCCCCTTCTGCCCCTTCAAAAACACTGGTATCATGAGTATGCCCTGTGACATCAGGCAGGTATCCCATAAATCCATGTGAAAACTCCAGGAACTATAAATTGTATGGTGTTCTCCACCTTAGGACTGCAGGCCCAGAGCCAAGCAGGGGGTCTGCAGGATACACAGGACAGCACAGTGAAGACAACATAATTAAATCTCTTAATTGAATTAGAAATCATCAGACTCGTGGTCTGAGATGCTCCCCCCCCTGGCTGAGGCTGTCTGGTTGGTTTTAATCAAACACACGGCTTTTCCAATCACCCTCCAAACTCCATTCTCACTTGGTTCCACTTCTCTGCTGTTAATTAGATGGACTCAGATTTCAGCTTCAACCAAAGTTAAGAGAGCCGTCTGCCTGTAATCTGCCACGTTCCTTCAAAATCATCTTCACAGCTGTACTCACAGATTTAATTTTACCTAGTAAATAAAATTGGTGACTTCCAGTTAATTCCTCCCTGCACAGCAAAGTCCTATCTGCCATTCTCCGATTAAAATAAGGGGAGACTGAAGACTTCACCTGAGACTGGCAGCCAAAAGAAATCAGTCTCCCTTCAGTTCAGCTCAGTGCAAGCCCCTCTGCAGCAGCAGAGGATTTCTGAGCACTCAGAAGATGTGTTAGATCATATTAGGTATCCCCCCGAGCTCTCAGGGTTTAGCTGCCAGTCGAGAAGGGAAAGTCTGCAAAAAGCAAAGTCAGCAAAGTCTGATGCTTTGTCATCTGAGCACATGGCAGAGACACTTCCATGATTGGCTTTTCTGTCTTGTTGAGTGGGTTCTTGTGAACAAATATTCTATTACTTCTGTTTCAGTCAGAGTAAAACCTCACAACATTTTCTGAGGTATTTCTCTGCATTTCATTATCTGCTGCTACAAGACACATGATTTCCCGGTATCATACATACTGGTTCCACTCTTTACACTTAACACTTTGCTCTGGTTTTCTCTTTATTTGCCCCATTGCACAGCCTTGTAACCAACTGAACAACGTGAGCCCATACGGAAGTTCACATATAGCAAGTTCACAAAGAGCTTCAGTCACTCCTTTAAATACCTCCTTCTGCACTAGATGGGGCCAAGAGTGTTGCTATTTGTTATTATGGTCAAGTCTTCATTTCAGTAGGCTTGTTATGTGAGACTGAGAGCTGACATAAATAGACATTGCTCCTGAGCAGAGTGAATTTAGTGTGAAGGATGAATATATATATATATATTACAAATAATCTGCTCAGAGACAGTGCTAAGAATTTAACAACATACCCACCTTCTAGCAGCACCTCTGAGTTACCAGGCAGGCAAGACACCAGTCTCCACACACACCTTTTCTCTGATTTTCCCATCAACAAAACTCTGCCCTTTCCTCATTTTTGTGGTTTATCCAATTTCATACTTGTTTCCCCACATATTTAGTCAGGAAAAACTCACCTCTTTTGTCACTGTTAAAGACTTCTTAAAACCCAATGTATCTAGCCCTGAAAACCCTCTGTTCTCTTCACACATGCACCTGGCAGGTGAGTAAAAAGAAAGCCAAACGACTACCAGGAAAGGAGCAGAGATAAGCAGCCCCCTACACCCTCCCTCTTGACGGCAGATCCCTTCCAGCGGCCATGCCCCGCAGACTGCAGAGTCACTGCAGGAGCACAGCACACGCCGCCACTCAGCTGGAAAAATGTGCTCAGCAGAGTGCTCAGAATGGCCACTGCTTCCTCCCACTGCCCCCCTCCCCAAGCCCCCGGGGCTGCAGCCCCATACCTGGGCAGGGAAGACCAGGGCAGCAGCAGGTTCCCAGGCTTGCACAGCCCCTCCAGCTGCACTGGTGCCCAGCAGGAAGGACACACAGCACATTTCCGCCACCCTCCCCCTCCACCCGCCCAGCTTTCCAATCATGGTTTAACTCTGGCTCGTGTGTCAAGGACACGTGAGGTTCACAAGCCCCATTCAAGCCCCCTCTTCTTCCCAGTGCCCCCTTGGCTATCACTCTCGCTGTGACTGAGGGATGTCTGCAGAGCCTGCCAAACAAGTAACGCCGCGGAGCACCAAAGATGCTTCCCCTCCACCACCTTCCCTCCCGAGGCAGGGATCTAGCTCCTTGGCCTCCTCACAGAGGCCACAGTGACTTTGAAGAGCAAGTAAAGAGCAGAGAGAGGCACCTGCGGGCATGTGGCCAGGTCATGGGCCAGCTCTGCCTGCTCAAGCAGCAGGTTGTAGACCGGTTTCCAGCCACTTCAAGGGGTGCCTGGCAGGAAGCAAACTTGCTTCCCCAGGAGCGCAGGTCGGGGCAAGCTGCACCCGGCAGCACGTTGTGTGTGCCACACACACTCCAGGGGGAACCAGAGTGCCATTTTCTAGAGCCAACAAAGAAAAGGTGCATGTGCCACCTCTGAGCGCCGCAAGAACAAGACTGAGCAGAAGTGACAGACCAAACAAATGGACAGACCTCCACTGGCCATTTCTAAAGAGGCTTCCACCTGACTCCACATGACAGAGGATACAATCCAGCTATGACCACCATGGTCACCTCCCACACACCGCCAGCCCCAAGCCAGAGACTTCAACCAAACCTTCTGACTTCTGATCAGGTAAAGGAACAGGATATCTCAAAACCAAAAGAAAAAAACTAAAATCACAGCCACTGCAGAGTACTGAAGCCTGATGTGCATTACTGTACAGCCCTGCAACACATGGAAATGTCGAGGCAAGCTGCTGCTCCTAAGTCAGCTTTGCTCCAGAAGGACACTGAAGGTAAACCACTGATGATGCAGGTATTAGATCAGCCAGTTCACAGCCCTTCCTCTCCTTGCACATCACAGCAGAATATCCCCCAGCACACATAGCTTAATGCTGCAGAAAGAGCTCTTGATCCTGGCAAAAACCCAGAGTGAGTGTCACACCAAAGCTGGGCCAGACAACCTGCTAAGGAAGGTACCAGCAGCCCAGTGCAATGCTGAAACCAGCAGTGCTACAACACATCATGTATCCATTTGCTCAGAAAAGGTGATCCACCCCCGTCTGCCCACATGAGCCCCCAAATTGTAGCACAAACCCATGCTCTGATAGAGGAAAGTTCAGTTAGGAGGATCTTCTGGGAACCTGCAATTACCAGATGAGCTTCAGTTTAGTAACGCATTGACACTAGACTTGACCACTGTTTCTACAGCCTTTCCCCCACTCAGAAAAAAAAAAAAAAGAAAGAAAGAAAAAGGGGTATCTTGCACAGTATTAGAATTGCCATCAGCAAACTTATTTTCACCAAATGCCTTGAGCCAGTTTTTACACCACAGCTGAAGGACCTTCATGCCTGCACCCACTTCTTTCAGTCAACCAATCGAAACTAACCCTGACAGGGACTCTCTCCAAAAAGGTCTGGTAGTTGATTTATTCAAGGCCAAATTTAGTTCCCATTTGTTTTGGTCACCAATTGTCATTGTCTGAATACACAAGCAGCTGCTTTAACTTCTCACAGCACTGTATTAACTTTTTCTAAGCCTTACTTTTACCTCTCCTCTGACCTGCTCAGGTCATACAGCTGTATCATTTGCTACTAGATGCTCAGAGTAGCCAGTTACTCCAGTGAAAGGAGAAAGTCTCTCAACTCCACTTAAAGATCATTAACAAGGACCTTGACCTGCAGAATGTGTCTGAAACTGAAACCTGGTCTCAAGTGAAGAGAAAAATGCAGAGTTTGCCATGCCAGAGACCATACATCCACACAAGAGTACCCAGAGCTCTACCCAACTGCAGGTGATGACTTCTTGCCCATGTAAAGCTCCACCTGGATGCCTTTACTATCATGAGAGTCCAGCAGGCATCTGGGCCACGTTAGCACCACCTCCTTCCCTGGATTTGACACAGCCAGGGATTTGACACACCCATAAATGTGTAGGCTTAAGCCTTTGGTAGGAAGTCAGCAAAGGTTTCAATGACCAGAGGATAAATAATGTTTCAAAGACAATAATGTAAATGCATACAGTGGTTGGGAATTAAAATCTCACCACTTCCAACTGGACTTACAGTAAGAGTGGAGCAAAGAGCCTTCCCAGCTCTTTTATCAGTTATTTGCCAGACCTTCAGCAACACCTCTGTTTACCTGGTTACAGAGATGGAAGGAGAGCTCCTCTGAGAGGTGCACCACAGCAAAGGATACCACAATCCTCTGGCAGTATTCAGGTATAGTTAAGTTTTCATTAAGATTTTATTTTGTAAACCCTTGCTGTCTGTAGCCATATTAACCCTGAGGATTAAAACATCCAGCCTGGTCTAGACAGCACAGCTTTCTACTAAAACACTCATACCTTATTTAGTCAAACAAGAACTACCACTGAGGTAGTGTTGGAGATGCATTACAAAGTAGTTCCAAGTACATAAAGAGCAACCTAACTCTATCCAAATTGCCACTTGGATATCCCTTGAGGGTAATTTCACACTATTTGAGCACCTGAAAGTATCAGGTGTCATCATTTGGAAAGCAGAGCAGAGAACTGCAGTGCCCCCATTCCCAGTCCTGTTTTTTTCACTCCATTTGTCTTTACATCTGACTGAGGTCCAATCTGCTGCCCAATCCAGTGGCCTCAAATGCAGTCCCAGTGGAAACCCCTATGGCACCACAGGCCATGAACAGCTTAAAGGAAGGGTTGTGGAGGTAAAGAGGTGGCTGGTAAGAATGATCCAGTGACACCTTGGACCTAGCAATCTGAAACTGGAGGTCGCAGCAGAAGCAAGCACTGAAGCCCAGCCACCAGGGCCAGTGAGTCAGCTCTCAGAAGCTACATTGCATTCCCCAGCCTTCCTGAAACAAACAGTGCAGAACAGGGCAAAGGTCCAGCACAAAGCTGAAGGGCAAAGGTATGTGGGGGAGGGAACACACTAACCTTCCTTTTTTTTTTTTTTTAAGCAATGAGTTCTAGTTACCATCATCCTGCCCAACCTTCCCCCAAGATGGGAAGAGTTCCTCAATTTTGAGTTGTGGGACTGGAGCAAGACGGTATTTCAGAGAGGAAACTTGGGGCAGGGGGGGGAAACATGATGACTCCTGCTGCGATAGCAGCTCTGTTGCAACAAACAGCCAGAAAAGCTCCACAATGACATGCCACGACAGAGCGAGAATTGCCCAACACTTTGGAAATAGGTGTGTGCAACACTACTGAGCTGGATACCCAAGCAGGCAGATGCACGTGTTAACTCTGAACGCAAAGAAATGCCAAAGGTAAAATAAGCTTCCCGTACATCTTACCTCCCTGTACTGGAGGCTGGCTTCAAGGAAAGCCCTATGGCGAGTTAGTCAGTGAGGGGTGAGAAGCTAATGAATCTTCCCCTGCTTTCTCCCCAGTACCAGCAGCCAACCCAGCCTCTGCTCTGGCATAAAGCAACATGTGCTCCTTGTGAACAATAGTCAGCCATCTCTAGTGCTTGCTGCTAGCAACTAAGGTGTGCCTTCTGGAAACTACTGCTTATCCACCCAGTGCATTTACGAAACAAGCAAGAAACTCTAGTCAAGAAATTAAAACGCCTCCTGCATCTCCACTAGGAAATATGCCACTTTCTGCTGGCTGAGAGTTTGCAATGAAAATGCAAGCTGGCATAGAAGTGCAGGCATAGCTCAGCAATTGCAGCACTGGTCTGTGTGTTCTTACTTCCAAGATGTAAATAGATTTAAAAATTAAAAAGTGCCAAGTGCCTTAATGCAACATTTCTTGAAATAAATCCAGCAGGTTTTCAAAACGGGGTGCTGTTAACACCTGTCTGCACCAATGCTTGCATCAGCACCAGCCCTGGTGCAGGGCACAGTGGAGGAGTACAACATGTTCCAGAAGGTTGAGTTGTCTGAGCTGTAGGTGACACTTCTCCCTTATAGAAGAATTTGAGAAAAGACTCTGAATTTGGTCTATAGCCAAAAGTGCAAAGTTGGATTTGCCAAAAAACATTTCCTTCACTACTGCAGATACATACACTATCATCATGCCTTTGTCAGTCAGGATGCTGGCTGCACTTATTTACATGATAAGAAAAAAACATACAATAACTATGGGACAGTCAAATAGACCTCATTACTTACTAGCTCACTAGAGAGTAAAAATGAAGCATCATTAATTACCAGCTCTGCCAGCCTCCCTTACAAGTAGTAAACAGTGTGAAGTGCCTTACTAGACAGGACCACGCATGGTCAGGATTCAAAGAATCCCCTCTCTTGCACCCTGACCCTGAAACTCAACACAAATAGAAATGCAACACACATCTTGCCAAGACACCAGGAAAATCTTCTGATGTGCCACCCCAGCTCAGTCTCAGCCCCTGCTTACAGCATGAGCAGTACTGCTGTTGTCCAACTGGACCTAATGGTTGCTCCACCTACTGCCATGCCGTTGTGCTTTTGGGAGGAGGGGTTAAGAAGCAAGATTTGCTTCCATAGTCCTCCTCCCTGAAAAAGCAGAAACATTTACTCAGATGCCCTACTACAGATCTCCATGTCAACCTTAGAGAAGAAAAATGCTGCAGCAGGTAGGCAAGATATCAGCTTCTGAAGATAAACCCTTATCTGTCAAGTAAGGACGCTGTGCTTCAGTCCTACCCCTAATCATCAGCCCCCCTGAATGTGTTCAGCTTTCCCAGCAGCAGCAAGCCAAACAGTTCAAAATAAGCAGAGGTGGATTTATTAAGCTCTTCACTTCCATATTCCAACACAGACAGAACAAACTCACAAAGATCTTGAAGGGGACTGTTTTCTCTGGCCAGAGAAAAAGTGTCTTTACTTTTATAAGCACCAATTCTAACACACACCATTACAGAATGGGTGAACACCTAAGGAGCAGGTCCTGTTCATTAAATCTGCAGGCCTGTAATTGATATAATTATTATAAAAAATTAGAGCCTTCAAAGCTTGTACAACAAGTCACAGCGAGATCCCTTTATCTTTCCAGAGCTGTCCTTGCTAGGCTCCTCGACCTCCTCACTACCTCTGCCAGCACCAGGAATGGAAACATTTAGTACCTCCAGCACACAAGCACAGCTCTGCGAACACTGCTGGGTCAGAAGCCATGGTTTTCTAAGCTCTATTGAAAAGCCAAAAACATCCATCAGTGACTTTCCAGAGTTTAAAAACTCTCAATCCACTTCAAGCGTATTAAAAGACTCAGTTTCCTTAGGCAATCTTCCTGAAGGTCACTGCAACATGACAGCTCACCTCATCACCACACAGTCCAGATCTCTTTCTATAGCCATCTGCCAACAGAAATTCTGGACCCAAAGCAGCAAAGACAGGACACAAGCTTGCAAACTCTACAAGGAGATACTTGGGTGGAGGGGCCTCCAGGCAAGGTCAGCTGCCAGCCTGCCTCCTGTGGAAGTTCACCAGCAGTGTTTATTTTACACGTTTTCTCTTTTGCTAACGAACAGGCAGCTAAAGAAACAATGCCCCAAGAGAGAAGAAGCAAGCAGCAGTGTCTGGGGCACTGCAGGAACCAGTTGCTGCTGACAAGTGTCCCAAAACACATTGCTAACCAACTTCAGTGTTTAAATACCTTTGGGAATACTAGGACAATTGTGCAGGGCCCAAGAAAATCCTGAGTGTTGCAGCCTTACTCCCTTACTCTACCATAGGGTGGACAAACTACTGAAACAGTCTCCATGAAGAAGTTATCTCAGAAGTTGCAAGAGCCCTCTCCTCTCCTCCTCCAAGAGCTGCTGGGCAGCTGGCCTCGATGCTGCTTGCTTTGACACGTCACCCATCTTTGCAAGAAGCCTGGTAATGAATCTGGTTGTACCTTAGACATGACCCTCAAACAGTAAAATTCAAACTCGTTTTGCATTTTCTGGATTATTTCTAGGGACTGTTACACAAGAATGCAGCTCAGTTTTCACACAAATGAGTGATGTGACTGGCTTTATGTCACACTGCAAGATGCAAATACAGACAGCAGTGCTGTCCTGGACTACATTAAGCTTTATTTATGCTGGTGCATAAAATGACAAGCCACCAAACAATCTGAATATAAGCTTTTACCTGGCACAATTAACTTCTCCTCTGTACTCCCCATTAAGATGACAGCTTTCCAGGTGGAAATTGCAGAGCTGTCCATCTTCCAAAGATCGATACTTCTGATGAATCATCATACCAGGCAGTAACAGTTCTTGCAAAACACTAGCATATACAGTAATTGGGAATCTGATGTCATATCTGGCAGTGCAATGTTAGAGTTAACTGGGGCAGGATGGAAAAATTAAAGAGTCTTTCCCAACAAGCTAATTTGTGAAAACTTTCGTGTTTTCTTCCTCCTCCTAACGATTCACCTGCAGAAGACAGGAGCAATGCCCTCCTGGCAAAAACAGCACCTATCGCAACTTCCGAGGAAATGGTGTTCTACGCTTTCGGCTTTTGCTGACAACAGCAACGATTTGGACAGCGTCACCCTGTCGCTACCGACCGCTTCCCCACGCGACTCCTGCTCGGGGACATACAGACACACGGTCCCCCGCAGCCGTGGACGCTCCGCTGCTGACAACCTCTACTCACGGCTGCAAACGTGCAGGGGCCGCCGTCGCAGCCCCCAGCCCCGCCACCGCCATGAGTCCGCACAGAAAAGGCGGCGCGGCCTGTGCGCCGGGGGAGCCGCCGCCGCACACGTGGGCAGAGCCAGGCCGCGGGCCGGGCCCTCCGG
>JAAWXA010000026.1:6304212-6324646 GCA_038090715.1 Florisuga fusca | reverse complement strand
CACGCGCACGTGCCTGATGCAACGCCCGGTGCAGGGTGCGCGTGTGTGTGCGCGTGTGTGTGCGCGTGTGTGTGTGCGCGTGTGTATCTGTGTGTGCGTGCGTGTGTGTCTGTGTGTGTGTGTGCGTGTGTCTGTGTGCGTGTGTGTGTGTGCGTGTCTGTGT
The DNA here is from genome assembly GCA_038090715.1 of Florisuga fusca. Taxonomy (NCBI): domain Eukaryota; kingdom Metazoa; phylum Chordata; class Aves; order Apodiformes; family Trochilidae; genus Florisuga; species Florisuga fusca. The sequence continues at coordinate 6,324,483 of JAAWXA010000026.1, read as the reverse complement.
GTGTGCGTGTGTGTGTGTGCGTGTGTGTGTGTCTGTGCGTGCGTGTGTGTGTGTGCGTGAGGGGCGCTTATAGGGGCCTCTCGGGGACGGGCACTGCACCAGCCCCGGGGTTCCGCTGCCGGATCGGGGGCACCGGGTCTTCCCGGTGCGGAAGGGGGTGCTCCGGCAGCGATAGGCTGCTGCAGAAACACAAGGAGGAGGGTGGGTCGTCCGTGAGGCTGGCACGGGGGTGGTCCCTCCGAGGGACGGGGATGCTTTCGGGTACCCACGCCCGGGGATAACGGGCCGGGCCACTGCCGGTGTTTTGGCCTCCGGTGGGAGGTGTGGGAAGGGACTCGGTGCATGGAGAGGGATGAAAATCTGATCTCACAGCGGAGCTGTTAGAAGAAAAGAAGAGGGCAGGGGACAAACGCGATCTCTGCACCCCGTTCGAGAGAGCAACAGCGTCAAGGGCCTGGCTGATCCCAGAGACAATCTCGGAGTACTGGATATGCCACCTCGGCTCCCTGCATCACTCGGTACCTGTCCGAGGCTCAGAGAGCACCCCAGTATGCCACGGGAATCACCAAATCCTGAATAAGTTGATTTGTAACTCTGGAAGCGTCAGCCACTAGCCTGGCTGAATGTCCTGAGGGGGATGCTCTGATACCTGAGTTGCAGTAACACAGCTGCGTCCTGTATATAGCCCAGTCCTGTCATTGCTGGGGGTTCACTGCACTGCTTGCCAGCACAGCTCAGGAGCTGCACGGCTCCCGTCGATCCAGGCCACCTTCCCTGCCAGCCAGGCTCACACCTTTACCCTCTTTAGGAGTGGGTCTCCATGTGGGGACCTTAGCCTGGTTGGGGCAGGTGGCTGCAGCAGGGGAGATGCAGCCCAGCAGGGCTTCTGTCCCAAACCCTGCAGTGTTCTGGCTGCTTGGTCCCTTCGGGACACTGCTTTGCCTGCCACGTGCACGGGAAGGAGCCCGCAGCGGCTGGGAGCCAAACTGGCTCCAGGGCTGCCAGGCAGGAGGGAGCTGGGTGAGTCTCAGCCGCCATGCTTGCTCTGTGGCCAGCCAGGCCAAATGTCTGAGGGGTTTTAGCTGTTAAAAAATAAATGGGAGAAAGGGGAGTATCCACACAAACTTTCTGCATCGGCCATGGGGGCAGATCACCTTGCCTGGTCATCTTTCAAACACTCGTTGTGCATGTGAGGGGAAGCTCACCACCTCCAGCTGGTGCAAACACATTGGCCCTGTCTAGCAACCTCCAGACTCACCACCCCCCCCTCGATGTCCTTGCCTCTGTCAGACCAATCTTCCCCTGCTCTGCCCAGCACCTATGGCACTGGAATGTTTGGCTCCTCAGTTCTGGGGATTCTCTGAGAAGCAGATAGGAAGTTGATGCATTTCTGTGGCACAATTCACCAGGATTGAATCCATCTCTGTTTTCCCCAAACTCAACAAAATGACCTAACCACCATCCCGAAGCCTCTCCACCTCATCTCTCACCCCAGACATGTCCCTGAGCCTGCCCAAACCGTGCCAAGCAGCTCCAGTGCTGCCTCCCAGCCCTCTGCAAGCTGCGCAGGCTCCCAGGAAGCAGTCTCCAGGGAAACTCCTCTGCTGAGCAATGATTTGGGTAGGAGCTCCCCACCTCCCTTGCTGTGTGTACAACAGCTTACTTATTTCTCCCTGACTGAAGCGTGGCTTGCATATTTATCACAGCTGTGTGGTTTCTTTGACGCTGGCCTGAATGTTTAAAGACATTTTCGTGGTGGCACTTAACCTCTTTGAGCATCTCCTGGACTTGAATATTCCCAGCTTCGTTTCTGCCAGGCTTGCAACCTCACCTGAGGCCCTGACCCTCCCTTTGGGAACAGCTTTAATTCAGTTGCCTGGAGAGAGGGGTGTGTGTAGGGGGGAAAGCACAAAGCAGCCCAGTTGACTGATAGACCTCTGAGAACCCCACCATCTTGGCTGGATGAAAGCTCGGACCCTTTCTCAGGTTCCAGTTGCCTAATTTTGTATCTATTCACATATTGTGACCCCAGTGGAGGGGGCTGAGCTTCTCCCATTCAACCTAATTGATTTTCCCCAAGTCCTCATAAAGACCAGAGCAGGATGCTACCAAGCCAGCAGGGTGGCTGATGTTTTACAGAGAGCTACTGATGCATTCAGCCTTTTAGCTAATGTACTTTAAACAGACACCTCTGTGATAAGAATTTCTGAACTGACTGGTATTTAAAGATGTATCAATACCCCTGTGGCATTTCTGACCAAAACTGGAGTATTTTCCTCCTTAATGAGTTGTGTTTGTAAATAACTAACATTTAAAGGAGAAAAAACAATTCCATCCTCCAGAAGCAACATGAAAAACGGAGCTGAGCCCAGATGGACAGCACAGGTCTTGCTGCTCCATGAGCAAGTAGCACAGCTTGCCAGGTACTGGGAACAGGGGATCATCATTACGTGTGCTTCCTTCAGGTTTATTTTATCTCCAACCTGGTCCTGAGGACTGAACAGCCATCAGCAGCTGCAGTGCATGCTTGGTCACATTTCTTTTCCCTGCATCAGGGGGCTGTGCTGACCTCACAGTCAGCTTATACCAGGAATGCTCCTCCAAAGGGAGCCTCCTCATTTCTCAGCACTTTTGGACCAGCTCCCTCACAGATGGCCAATACTGGTCACACTGTTCCCTGGTGAGATGAGTTGATGTAAGCCCAAACTTTATATATGGACAGCAGAACATTAAGGCTCAGGCACCTTTAACACTTTGCCAATAAAAGCCCAAACTTCCTCTCCTGAGTCATGTGCTTTGACTTATTTATGTAGACATTACTGCTCTGAGAATCCTGCCAGACAAGGATGTCCTTCCTTAACCCAGCTTTTAAACTCTCCTTTGTTGGTGTTCCTAACCCCAGAGCTCGTTCCCCTGCTCTGGGGAAAGGGACCCTGCAGGAAAGCATGACACACAACCAGAACACCAAACTCTCTGCATCTGCTTCAGGGGCAAGGGTGGGAACCCACCAAGTGCTCACAGACAGTCCTATAGGCTTATTCTATCTGCAGCCATATGATCCAGAGAGCTGGAAAATATTCCCTGGATCTGAGATAAGTGCATTCCATGCCAGAATATCTCCACCTTATGTGTTTTGCTGTATATATATCAGCCCACTGTTGCTTAACATGTTCCCTAAGGCATTTCAGTTTCCTCACTCTGGTAAAAACGTGGCATAAGTTGATAAGTTGACCACTGAGGCTGATATTTTCTTCAGTGGATATTTTCCTTCCCTGCCACCCCTCTGTCAGCAGAAATTTCAGCAAAAAGTATTTCAGGCACTTCTAAAAGAGAAATGAGGTATACATGCTCTATCAACCTTCTTCAAAATGCTTTAAGCTCTCCATGCTTCAGGTGAGATGTCCTGCATCCCTCTCAGGTCTTGATTGCCCCACAGCTCAGCCTATCTGGGGATATGCCATTTCCACAGACAAACAAAGAGTGCTGGCAATGTGCTGTGAGCCTTAAGAGTCCGTATTTCTCTGCCATCAGCACCTTGCACCAGAGCTGGCTGGGGACATACATCTTTCTGCTTCAGGCATAATGTACAGGGAGGAACCAGCCAGCAGTGGCTCCATAGAGCTCAACTAATTCAAGTGGTGGTAGTTTGCTCAGGTGCCTTAAAACTCAAAGTGAAACTCAGTAAGATTTACAGGTGGAATTGTTGGGTTGTTTTCCCCTAAGCACCTAAGGGTAATTAACAGCCAAAAGGCTCAGAATCAATCACCAAAGTTATGAAATACTAAATCAGAAGCAGCTCCAAGCAGCTTCATCCACTCCCTTTACAGTTTGTACGTTCACAATAAAACCATCAGCCATGAAGAGTCACAAATTCATTCTTTTCCCATAGGACTCCTGTTCCTTTCAGTGGCTGGCAGTTATTAAAATATTGTTTTACCCCCCTGTAGTCAAAGTAAAGCCCTGGGCTTTGCCATTCAAATATTAAGCACAATTGCATCGCTGCTGGGTGTTTCTCTGTCAGGCAGCACGCTGGGATCTGTGTGCTGCACCGATACTTACAGATCCAACTGGTGCTCTTCTCCTCCAGGGATAGCTAGGGAACTGAAAAAGAATGAGAAGAAAAGTTAAAAGATTCTTGTAATTATGTATGCAAGAGTTCAGACTTTTGCCCTCCAACTTTTGAGGCACATCCTACCGTGATACTTTCCTTCCAGCTTCTGCAGCCATATCAACTCTGGTATCAGACTCAAGCATCAGGGGAATACCAGAAGGGGAGGAACTGGGCAGAACCCTATTGGGAGCCAGTTCTGAATGGTGGGGCTGAGCTGCCTGTTTGGCTTTCTGACAGGGAGTTTAAGTGTCCTGCCATCACCCACAGCCTCGGGTCCCCCCACACCCACTCTCTGCCCAGCCCAGTCTGTCTGCCCACCTTGAGCACCCGCCCTCACACTGTGGGTGGCAAAGGACCCTGGGAGGGGATAACACATCTCTCTGATCAAGAGCTGCTACATGCACATGAAAAAAGGAGCCTAAGTGGGGAGCAGCTCCAAGCCCGGCTCTGTCTGACCCCCAGGCACAGCTAAATGACCTTCCTTTAGCTGCAGGGATGTGCTGTCACACTCCCGGTGTGACCAGCATCCCCTCCTCTTTACTTGTGCTCTGCAGTGAGCAGGGCTCTCTGGCAGTAACTCCTACTCAGCCTCACCAGCTTTGTGTTTGCTTTCCCAAATATTTTGCTGGTGCAAAGGAAACATCAGCCTGCTGAATCATGAGCTGAGCCACCTTCACCTCTGAGCTGAAGGCTCATGAAGTATGAGATGATAAACTGGAAGGACAGCAATGCCAAAGCATGGAGCAGCACACACCAGTGTCCCCCTCTATCAGCCTGTCCTCGTACAACCAAGTCAATTTGGAGGCAGTCCCCTTCACCGGGACACCAGCACCTCCACTGAGCCTGCCCCAGCCTCTCCATAACACCCTGTCAGCAGCTGATCAGCAAGTCAGAGGTAAAAGGGCTTCAGTAAAGTGCAGTGCCAGCACCCAGCCGTGGCCACTGTTGTACAAGCATGGTCCGTGGGACACAGGCAGGGGGATTAAGAGATCTGTGTCAGCAGTAGGCCTGTGTATACAAACACAGCAGCTAAAAGAACTCATGTTCATGCTTTGTCCCCAGGGAGGTCAACGGGGGTGGGAATGAGATGTGAAGGGGTGGCTGTGCAGCATTGGTGTCAGTTCTCAGACCTCAGCCCGACACAGGGGTGATGGTGCTGAGGATGGTGGAGTGAGATTGGCCTGGGCAATGGAAACCCCCTCCTCCTCCCTTCCCCTCCTTTTAGAAGCACGGACTGGGGATGTCAGATAATGCTGTAGAGCTTGGAAGGTTGCAAGGAGCTCCCTGGCTCTGTAGGGGCCCTCAGAAGGGCTGAAGGACCTTGCTTGATCCTAGAGATGGAAATTATGGAAAGGAATTGCACCATCAAGGGTTTTAAGACATCAGTCCAAAGCTGCTGCTGTAGGAAAGGCTCATCAAGATCAGCAGCTGCAAAAGCATCTACCAGAGCATCTCTAATTAACCCCAGAATATAGTATGTCTGCTTTCCCAGCTCCAGGGGGCAAGCAAGACTATGGGATGCTCATGGACATGCTCCTGTAAGCATCTAGGAAGATCCTGAATCTGCTGCCCCCAGGCAGCCAGTGGACCAGGAGCCCAGGCTGCAAGAGACTTTATTCTATTACTTTATTCTTGCCTTTGCCTCTTCTTCCCCTGTGCTCCTGAGGTTCTTTACAGCCAAGCAAACAATAAAGGAAAAAGAGACTCCCCACCAAAAGAGACCCACACCTGGGTTCCAAGACACCCTCTGCCTCCAACACTGTCAGTAAAAAGGAATGTGAGATGAGAAGTTTAATTGTAAACATGGGGATGCAGTGGCTATGTTCTGCATGAATACATTATTTTTTTACAATTATATCAAGCAATGTCAATTGCTTGGGGAGGTGCCTTAAAAGCTCCCAAAGATTCGAAGTGAGAATCAATAACATTACAGGTGGAATTGTTGGTTTATTTTCTTTCTTCATTTTCTCAAGCAAACGAAGAAGTCCTGATGATGTTAGTTGATGGAGGGTGTTGCAGTAGTGACAGCTACCAACCAGCTCCAGGCGTGCTGGGTGAAAGGAATCTCAGGACAGAACTGCAGAATTTGCAGGTGGATTTTGTTATATTTTGGCTGTGTGATTTCTCAATTATACAAGAGCTTTCCGTACTCCAGAGAGAGAGATGGTGCTGACCTGGAAGGGAGACTGACCTCCTGCCAGGCTGGTGGTTAGACTTTGAATTAAATCATGAGCAAAATAAATCATGAGTAAAAATAAGCTGCATGCAATCGGAGCCAGGATTTCTCCCTTATGTTTCAGTCTGTTTGATTTTCATGCTTCTCAGCTAACCCCATTTGTTCCTAAACACATTTTCATCCAACAGCAAACAGGGCCAGAACTTCAGAGTTGAAACAACAGGAGCCAGTCAGGACCTCATCCCCTTCAGAGAGAAACACCTTTCAGATTCTCTTAATCCCCAGAAAAACAAAACAAGACAAACCAAACCAAAACAAAACAGGAAGAAGAGCACATATCTTCTTCATCCCTGCAAGTTGCTTCTTTATACGTCTGCCAGGCAGGAGAGACTTCTTTACACTTGAAACAGGGTTTTCTGAGCTTGCTTCCAATCTACAGCCTTATCTTATTATTTTGTAATTCCTCTCCCAGAGAATAAAAACCAAAGCTCGTGCCAAACCAAAACATCTCCGCTTTTTATCAGAGCAGGGAGGAACATGTGATGGTGGCCCCGTGCCTAGAGAGGAATGGCAGCTGGAGCCTGCAGAGCAGTTGGGGATGGTTAATGGTGGGGAATGAGATCTCCACAGGAGAGAAGGACAAAAGATACGTTAGGGGGTGCTTTTGACATTCTCTCCTGCCTGATGGGATGGGGCCACCAGTGAGGGGAAAACTCAGGGCAGGGTCAGACCCTCTACACACATGCCTCCCCTCCCACACCTGATGGATCACCAGCTAGCTCTCCCATCCCTCTTCCCGGTGAGTCCTGAGGAGGTTTTTCTTGGCACACTCCCTCTGTCAAGCACGAGCCATCCTGCTCTGGTGCGATTGCTGCACCAGTGCTGATGGTGTCTGCAGCTGTACTGCCTTAGCTATTAATTTAATTATTTCATTTTGAAGGTCTACAGTCTGATGGAGGGCAATCATGCCCCTTCACCCCACTCCCAGGGGCAGGACAGAGTCTGGAGCTGACTCCTGGTCTGTAGCTTTCTGGGAGCAGCTGCTGCTGTTCAGGGGGTCACAACACCAGCACAAGAGAGCAATCAGGATTCGTCCTTCCTTGGAAGAACCAGTTCCCCAGGTAGCAACAAAAGGTGCTTTGCCTTGGCCAGAGGCTAGGGACCCTGTTCTGCTCGGTGTTGTTTTTCAGATAGGCAGGTTGCAAGTTGTGCTGTTCACATGAAGAGAGGAGATAGCACAGCCAGGGTCTGAGCAGAGAGCTCTCGGAGGCAGCCAAAGGCACTGAGTGAGCCAGCAGGGCTTTGCCCACGATAAAAGCTTCAGCACCCATGTTTGTAATCAGGAGAGGGCAGCCTGGTCTCTTAACTGCATCTCTGATGAGCCAGGCTGGGTGGGGTGACACAGGCACCCAGGGCACCAGGTTCAGAGATAACTCAGCACCCCAGGAGGCAAAACTGCAAGGGAGAGAGGGGCCTGCCTCTGACACAGGGAATTTCATACCACAACAAGTGCTGGTGCAGCCCAAGAAGTCATGCAGCTGTGGTGGGCTTCCTTGCACAGTTGGTCCTTTGGGAACTGACAATGTCAGTGCTGGTGCTCCCTCCTTTGTCCCAGGTCCCTGTCAGAGAAATGCCCCTATCTCGGTTTCCAGGAAGAGGAAACCTAAAGAGTAAAAGGCAGATATCTGGGAGTTGTTCAGCACCAGGGGCTGCATATCCTCTACCACCAGTGTCCCCAGATTGTCCCAGCCACCTCCACTTCTGTGACTCTGGCCTCATCTTTGGAGGGTCCACCATACATGCCTCTGGTGGCACAGCTTGGCTCAACCTGTGCCCACTCTCCCAATTTCAGCAGTAAGGGCTCTGAGCTCTCAGAGCAGAAGCTGATCTCTCCGTATAGGTTTGTTTGTTTGTTTGTTTAGCTGGCTGGTTTGTTTTTTGTTTTTTAATCAAGCAGGCTGTTAGAGGGGCCCAGCAGGCTGGAACAGATGCTCCCAGCTCCCTGCCAGTGGTTACGGTTCCCCCCCCTGCTGTTTCTTTTAAGGTGGCTGACCCCAGGCTTCCACCTGGCTAGTGGTGCAGCACGGGGTGCTTGCTAGCCTCAACTTGTGACTCAGTAAAGTCACCCATCCCTGTTAACAGGCACCCCAGAACTTCTCAAGGGGGAGGTGTTCTCAGAGCACTCCTGGCATCTCCCTGGAGCTAGGTGCCAAAGGAGAGCTCTGTCTGCCTTGGCAGCAGTACACCTCTGTGGGCTCTGGCTGAACTCCCAGCCATTGGGCAGGTGCCATGGAAACCCACTGAAAACTTGTTTAGGCATCTCACAGCCTTGTAATTTTTTTTATTTTTTTTTTTTTGGGGGGGGAAGGGGCTTTCTTCCTCTCCCTAGCCCACAGGGCTCTTTCTTGAGAGGGATAAGAAACCAGAGCTCAATGCAGTGGGAATTGCTCATCATTTCTGGTATGGATGAGACCCCAGAATGGGGCAGAAGGAGAGACGTGGACCATCTTGAATTTGCCAGCGTGCTCCCTCTTTCCGACAAGGAAAAGAGTCAAAGCAAGGCAGAGAGAGGGGAAAATGAGTTTGGAAGGAAATGTTGCTGCTGGCTTCTTCCAGGACGAGCCTGGGAGCGGAGAGCCCCGGGGAGCCCCGGCTGTGCTGCCATCTGCTGTTCTGGGAAAACCCAGAACACTGATTTTCTCACTGGGGACTCTCATCCAAAAAAACATTGAAACTAGGCCTTTCCCTCTTTCAAAAGGGAAGCATCTGACCTGCGGGGACAAGAGGCTTGCTTGAATAGCCGTAGCCTGGGGCAGGGGAGGCTTTGCTGGCAGGCAGCTGCTGCTTGCAGAAAGCCTCCTCCTGTCTGGCTTTTGCCCAGAAATAAATCTGAGGAACACATTTGGGGTGTTTGCAAAGTGTCCTCAGAGAAGTACGGGTTGATACGCCCTGGCTCAGGCTGGGAATGCCAGCTAGTCCCTGAGATAACATCTCAGCTCACAGAGCTGGCATCCCATAACACCACTGCCAGAAGGAACAGAAACTGTTCTGCAAGAGCAATAGCATTTGTGTATTCGTAGATATAAATGTATGTGCAATAATTTTATACAAAATCTCATTTTTCAATGATTTTTAAAAGAGGCAAATTTTTTCTTTTGTGTCCTCTGCTCTTGGGGCAGGTGAGAGACAGTTCCTTCCCCCCATGTCCCCAAATCTCAGCTCCACAGACACCCCATCTGCCACCAACCCAAGGTATGCCTTGGAAGGGTGGGCTGACAGAAACCCAGGGAGAAACCCAAGGGTGAAAGAGTCCAGAAATTTGGGGTTGGTTTGGTTTTTTTTTTTTTCTTTTTGCGAGCTTAGAGAGAACTTAATGGAATGGGTCCTGAACCCCTTTGTTCCCTGTGGTGCCCTGTGCTCCTAGGGAATGGGAGAGCCAAACACCCCAAAAGCAGTGAGAACACGGCTGGAGGGATGTGCCAAGGGCTGCTGGGGCTGCAGGGCAGAGTGGGTAAGTCACCCCACGGCATCCCTTTTCCAGGAGTCTGTCTCTGAGCCCTTTTAACCTGTTAGATCCCTCAGTGCTGGGAGGTGAGTCCCAGAGGTGCCAAACATCTGACTTCCCTCCAATTGCAGTCAGGCTTGGAGGTTTCCGCTGAGGCATCAGGTGCCTTCCAGTCGTTTACACCGAGCGTCCAGAGGGTGGCACATGTCGACTGTGGCCAGTGGCTCTGCTCGATGCTTGGCCCAACTCAGCCCCTCCGGCTGGCCCCTGCTGACAAGTATCATGCTCCGCCCACATGGATCCTTTGAGTTTTTCCCGCTTAAGATGAGCACGGAGACAAGGCAGAGCTGCATCCAGGATGGGTTTGTCTGCCTGGACTTCAGCTCCCCCTGCATTTACAGATCTGGCCCTCCTCCATGGATGTGTGCTGGTCAGTGGGACACCACGGAGGACAAAGCGGAGCCCTCCCTGGGGATCCTGCCCTTCTACCACCAGCAGCTCCCAGGATGGCCTCAAAAGCCACCTCAGTTGCAGGGTAAGGAGATGCGGCAGCCTATCTGCCAAACTTCCACCTCCAGCAGGGGCCTAAAGGGATGCTTAATAGAGTTTTCCCAAAGCCCACCTTCTCAGAGCTCCAAAGCATCCTGCTTCCACTCCGATCCCTGACACCTTCTGCAGGAAACTGGATCACCCCACCTTCGGTTTCACCACCGTGGTTGCTGCACCCCCAGGGAGCCACTCCTGTCCCATGGGAGACTGCACCCCTGCACGGCACTGCCCCTGCAATGCACTTCATTGCACTGCACTGCACTCCAACACCACACTGCAACGCTGCACCTCACTGCCCTGTCCTGCACTGCACCGCACTGCACCGCATCCCAGCAGCGCAGAGGACAACCCTCCCAGCCCATCGCTGGTGCTGGCTGCTGTATTTGCCTGTCAGCAGATGGAGCTAACGGCCCGGCCCGTTCCCCTCGCATCCCTGCACCTGATACCCGGAGTGGTGGGATCGAGTTCGGGTTTGGGCTGCAGGAGGGCTCGGTGGACACCCAAGGGGTTCGAGTTGCCCATGGCCAGGTGGGATAGAAGGCTCGGCAATTGGAGCAGCCTCGTCCGATACCTCATCTCCAGCCTGCCCCATGAAATATTCTATCAGGTTCCCTGATGCCAGGCTGGGTTGTGCACGGAGGGGCCCATGCCAGCCCAGCCGGGGGGTGGAGGAGCCACATCAGTCTTCTCCATCTCAAAGGGTCGGGCTGTGATTAACTGCTGAGCTGCACAGCAGATTAGCCGCCGGACCGCTGCGTTTGATGTATGGGGCAGGAGGCCGGCGAGGGATTTCCCTCCCCTTCTGGGGTTAATCCTACCCTGCCTATCGCAGCCCTTTGATTGCAAAGCCCTGCAGATAAACCTCCTTAGTCACCAGCAGACAGCAGGCACCAACCAAGAGGGTACGGGCAGGAGTGTGGGCTTGGGGAGATAGAGGATTTGGGAGTTCTCCTGTAGCAGCCCGTGGCTACAGAGTGTGCACGCTCCTTCGCAGCCTCAGAGACACCCTCCAAAAAGGAAGAAAAATGCTTTTCTTTTTACTGATTTTGATTAATTCTGCTTATTTAGCCAGAGATCTAATTTCATGTGAAAAGGCCATCAAAACCCCAAAGGAGCATCACTCCCCACCCTCTCTGTTTGAGTGAACTTTTCAAAAGTCAAGCGCTTCAGCAAATCACTAACACACCCGTCAACATGCGGTTTGGGATATGGCAATAGCCACACCACCCTACTGCTAGCCCCAGCCAGTTTTTATCACACACATATAAAAGCCAGCCTGGAACTTGCAGGGTAGTTTCTGCAGACTGGTCTAGTGTTAGATTTTAATAAGCCTCAACTCTCCCATAATTTTTTTTCTTTAAAATGCCAAAAGGCATCAGCCCAAAACAAAGCTTTGTAAATTCCTGTAAAAAAACTTGTAAGTGTATAAAGGCCTCTGAGCTTCCTTCTCAGTCTCGGAAATGTCACTCTGGAGGGGTGATGCAGGGCACAGGAGGGCTTGGGGAGGTCTCACCAGTCCCTGCCCCACTGTAGAGCAGGAGCTGCTGGGAGAACATGGCTCAGTCTGGGCTGTGCTGTGATGGAGGGACAGATGGTTTGGGTCAAGCCTGCTCAGACATTTTGGAGACAGATGGAACTACCGCAAGGGGGGATGGCTGGGGATGCAGGACAGGGATGTCCTTGGCACATGGCACCTCTGTCTATTCCCTGCCTATCCACCAAGCTCAGGAGACTAAAGTCCATCCAAGCCCCACATCTGCACCTGACTGCTCCCCACACAGCATTGTCCAGTTCAGTTTTTAAATATCCTTCATGTAACCTGGGCCAGGCTTGACTGTTCTCTTACAGTGCTTGAAAATAGTTTGTCTTAATATCTAACCTTTGAGCTTTCTCCTTGTAAATTGAGCTGATTACATCCTGGCCCAGCTCCAGCAGACCCAGAGACCAATTGATCACTGTTGAATAAAGGTCTTGGGAAGCTCTTGTCATGTCCCCCTTTGTTGCCAGCTTTCTAGAGAATTGTTTCTAGAGAATTGTTGCTCCATCATCGCTGTACTGACTCCTTGAGCTGTCTGCGTCCTACCTCAAGTGAGCAGCTTTGAGTCCTGTGGAACTCACTTTGATGTGTTCAGAAGAGAAATCTCAATACTCTGAAAAACAGTCTCTCACTTTGCCTACACACTTGAGTGCACATGTGAAGCCAGGGAGGTGACTCCCAGGCTTTGAGAGAGATTTGGCCAACTGGGGTCCCCCTCTCAATGCACGTACCTCCCAGTGATGTTGCTTGCAACAAAGCAGTCTGCCATCTGTTTCACACAGAAACACAGCTCTGGTTTCTAGCAAATTAGGTTCATGCATCACTGGACATGCAGCATGGGCTCCTGGACCCTTCAAGCCTTCAAGCTGAAGCAGAGCATCATGTTGCATCATAGCTGGGTCTGGAGAGACCAAGTTCAATGGGCACTAGGTTGTAGGGTCCTCAGACCCTCACCCCTCCCTGCAAGGGACCACCAAATGCACATGCATGCATCTGTATGCACACCTGCACACCCAGAGCCATGTGCTGCCTGTCCAGGTTTTCAGCCAAGGATGCTCCGGCCTGAAGGTGGAGCAAGCCAGCCCATCTTTCCTGGAGGATGTTGTGCTTTTCCCAGCTGTCTCTTGACTTTACTTTTCCAGTTGATCAACACCTCAAATCCTTCTGCATCTGAGGTCAGCAGAGAGCCCTCTCCAGCTGCCCAGACTTCAGTGCTGGATTTATAATATTTTTCACCCACTCCCCTGTCAATCATCCTCCCCTTCCCCTAGCTCTAGGATTTAAAGAAAGAAAGATCCACCAAGCAAACAACTCAAAGCCAGCATCCAAGCAATTATAAAAGTGCTTTCTGCCAGCTGCTAGACTTCTTGTCACCAATCTGATCAGTAGACTAAACAGCGAGGACCTGGGCTGATCCCCCCCTGCACTGCTCTGGCTTAGAAACCACAGGGGCTTGGGAGAGAGCAATGGTTAGCATCAAAACTGGCAGCAGTTCCTAATGGAGAAGGCCAAGGGGATCCTGAAACTGCTTAATGGATGTGGGTTGAAAGAGGCAGAGGAAGGGCTGAAGAGAACCTGGAGGATGGAGTCTGGGTTGTGGGAATTGGGGGCTGGAGCTGGGTTCTCACATTCTGGGCTGAGCTGGCTCTCCAGACATCATCCTCCAACTTTGCATCCTCCTCCATTGCCAAGCCTGTGTGTCCAAGCTTGGTGTGCCAGGGCTGCTGGTTTCACTGCAATTTTTTTCCCCTTTCAATAGCCCATAGTCTCCTCTTCCTCTCACTCCCTGTGCTCTGTGGACAGATAACACAGGCAGTTTACCCCGGGGGGCTTGTACGGAGCAGCTGGCGCCATTATCTGGGAGTCACTCCCTTATCTGGCAGCCGATTTTGGCTCCAGTGAGTCAGCACCTTTCAGGTGAGGAAGGCTGGGTTACCAGCTGCTCAGCAGAACCTCTGGGGGGTTATCAGTCTGTCCACCTTCTCATCTGGCCAAGCTCCATCAGACAGTGGCATTTGGACATGCCTGGAGGTGATGGGATGGAAATGGGACATTGTAGCCGGGGAGTCCTGAGAAACGCCTGCTGCTTCCCAAAATAAGGAAAGAAAGGAAAAAAAAAAATATTTGGCTCAGGTTACTCTCTCCTTCTATTAACAGCGATGTGTGATCATGCCAAAAATATGAAGTAGTAATGGTGCTGGAGTAGCTGCAGCTTTCATTGCTCTTATCTCGTGGCTTCTGGAGGAGCACGCTGCTTGTGGGGGGGTCTGGGCAGAGGGATACAGTGCACATGCCACAGGGAGACCAGCTCCTCTCTAAATCATGGCTTGCCATGATTTACACAGAGGCTCACAGGTTAGGTAACTGCAGTAAACAGAATAAACAGACCTCTCTCTGGATTTATGGACCAACAAAAGGACCTTTAACCACAAAAGAAATGTGCTTTTCAGCCCTCTTCTATCACCAGATCCCAACCAAAGGCTTAAATGCTTATGTCAAGCTCACAGAGCTCAGGATTTGTGCTGGATTCAAACTACTTCTGCATCCTCCCTGCTACCCAAGTAAGTAATGTCATAGTTCATCTCCTGTTCACCTCTCAGTTGCCCTCTGACACACACACACAATGCCAGAGGGAGCAGGGAGAGGATTTTTCTGTTATTTGGCCTTAAAATTAGTGACTTATAAATGCACAAGCAGGCAAAGGTGTGCAAGTTCTCTGCAAAGAGGTTGCTCTCTCCTTCAGTGACTTAAAAGAGGGAACATCTTTTTGGGGTGCTGCTGGACCCTTCCCCCCCAGCAGTTACCCATGGTCCAGTGAGATGATCTGAGTGTTATTGCTGACAAACCTTCCCAGAATGAAGGCTGGACTCTAAAGAGAAATTAAGGTGGGGTTGTTTTTTTGTTTGTTTGTTTGTTTGTTTGTTTTCCTTTTCTTGTGGTAAAAGAGCTGTTAATTTTTATTTGTTACTCAAATTGATGTGTTTCACCCAGTAGATGTGGAAACTTGGATAATGGTAGTATTACCAATGTCTCATGTCATCCCAAGGGGTGTGTATAATAGAGGCGCAGTGCCTGGGAAGTCCTGTGCTATTAACCTTTAGACTGTTATTCTTGATGTAGCATCCCTCCAGATAGAAGCCTGGAGAAAAGGAGCCTATCCAGCAGACAGTCCTGGCTCATGCTTAAGGAGCTGATTCCACTGGTGGCAGGAGCAAGGTAGGGAGTACAGAAGGTAAGCATAAAACTAGAAGCTAGGCTGAGAAGCTTTGGAAAATTTGCACTAATAGGATTTGTTGCTTTCCTATACTCACCATATGAGTAAGCCATGGTGTCAGCCACACAGAGCAGCCCAGAAAAATATTTGCTACCAGGTAA
This sequence comes from Florisuga fusca, assembly GCA_038090715.1. Lineage (NCBI taxonomy): Eukaryota > Metazoa > Chordata > Aves > Apodiformes > Trochilidae > Florisuga > Florisuga fusca. The sequence goes on along the minus strand of JAAWXA010000026.1, from coordinate 6,309,230 downwards.
GTTGCTACCTTTCCATTATAGCTGGAGGTGGAAAAGTATCCAGGAAAGTGCTGCCTTCCCTTCATCTTGCACATCTTTATTTAATATCATTGAAAGCAAGCACACATTGTTTGAAATGGAACAATTTAAATCCATGAATTGTTCTAAATCCAGAAGAACTGCCAAACTCCCTGTTTTAATACATTTTCAAATTGCCTTTTCCTCCTGTCTTGGGAAGCCAAGATATGGCTATTTAATTACAAGCACAGCCTCCGTTTAAGAAATCCTCATAATGAGGCTGGTATGGAAGGGCATCTGATTTTTCCATTGTCTGACTTAAGCACTGCAATTAGTGTGTTTTACCCCAGGTTTGCATTTGGTATAGATCAGTGAACAATGCTTTGGGAGAGCTAGTGGTAATCTCTGTGCTCTGGACTCTTCATTACTCTGACTGTTACAGAGGACTGGATCCAGACTTCTGCCAGAGGAAGGGGATTTGGGCTGGCTTCTTTCTGTAGCTCAAACCTGGGAGCAGTGACACTTCTCCATGGAGCAGGTTGGTGAAAAGGGAATGAGAAAGAAATAGAAAAAGGAAGGATGAGTGGATCAAATGGAAGCAAAGAAAAATTGTGATAAGGGCGAAACACAAGAATGGCATTGCAAAGAAACTACAATATTGTCCTGGTGGTAGCTGCACAAAAATATTTTCCTCTGCTCAGAGTGAGGAACAAGAGATAAAGCATGGAGGGAGCTGCACCAAGTGTATTATTATCAGCTCAGCTCTGAAAATCACTGCAAAGTGGTTCCCTGAAGTCCAGGAAGATCCAGATATGAAGGGATGGGATGCAACATTTTATCCTGTCTGGGATACCCTAAAGCCAGGGCAAGGACTTCTCGATGCTGAAACCAGTGCACCCTACCAAAGGGATCGAGGTGTGCAAAGCCCACTCAGCCCCAGGAGGACAGAGTGGAGGACATCTCTCTTGCACCATCCCCCTGCCAGGCTCTGGATCTGGTTCCACACTGCCCACACTGTTCCATGGGCAAGCTAACAGGGAAAGGACCCTGGCTGACGTGGGGGTACCCACATGTCATACCAACACCCACTGTCGAGGCTACTGGAGGGCTCGGCCAGGCAGGAAAACTCTCACATTCCGTGCCGGCTCTCCATCCCTCGAACACGCCGTCCTCTGGGCTCAGGGAGCTCTGGGCCGGCTCCAGCTCCCAGGAAGTGGCTGGGCCATGGTGGAGCCAGCCTCCTCCACATCCATCACCCTTATCAGCCAGCGCTGGCAGCCCGGCGGTCCGCAGCAGCGGGGCTGCACGGCCGGCGGGCCGGGGCCGAGCGGCGAGAGACAGGCAGGAGGCACGGCAGCGATAAGCCCCGCCGCAAACAAAAACAACAACTCTCCTCCGTGGGGACTTCAAAGCACTGAGCTGAAATTCATGCAGCCGCAGAGCTGGTGTGGGTGCTGGGAGGGTGGAGGCAGCGCCGGTGGGGGGGACGTGGGCAGGACGTGGAACCGTGGCTCCGACAAAGCCTTCTGCAGCCAAGGTGCAAATCAGGTTGCCCTGCCCTGCGAGGGCCACAACGTGACAAAAGCAGAAGCTCAGCCCCAGGCAGCGTTGTGCCCCGCGGCCGTGGAGTCCCTGCGCCAGTGGGCTCCAAAAGGATGTGTAAAAAATACGTGGGAGTGATGAAGGCCACTTGCTTTCCCCATGCAGCTGCCTCTCCAGGCACAAAGTAGCTTTGGAGATCAGCTCGCGGGCTGTGAGGCAGAAGATTTAGGGTTGTTCCCGAGAAAATTAAGAGCCCAGACACAGCCATGCTCCACCTGCCACGGAGAGGTCCCACGGGCTTTACCTCTGCTCGCATTAACCAGGATTTTATTCCTCTGATTGTCCCGATGAAATCCGTGAGACCTCTTGTGGCATGAGCTGAAACTCCACACGCGTGCCTCAGACATGACATCGGGGTGTCAGGGGTGCAAGGGTGTTGCCGCTCCATCCCTATTGCCACGGTGCCTCCGGGGCCAACATCTGGCAGCACCAGCGGAAAAGGCTCGTCAGGACTCAATGGAAGAAGAATTGTCTTACGGTTAACTCAGGGGTGAAAGCGTTTCGCTGTTGCAAGCTGCAGGCAGAGAGAACCGGAAAGGAGATCCCAAGGAGGGTAAAGACAGGCAGGAGCAGGGCAGTGGCCTTGGGCAGAACAGGAGTGCAGAGTATGGGGGGGATAATGCATGTACACTCACAAACATCGACACATACACACATGTTTATACACAACTTCCAACTATACATACGCATAGATTAATTTTCTAGTGTAATAATGCTATTGAAACAAAATTACACAGCTTTGCTGGCAATTGTCTCTTTTTGTCTGTATAGTATTCAATTTTATTGAGTTTTGTCTGTATGTCAAGTCATGCTGAAAATTAATGTTACTGACTTTTTGAAAAAGCCTCTTAAATTTATACAAGCATTATTATGCGTCAACAAAATAATTAAAAATGATAATTGTTGTATTAATTTAATGTCATTTCCTTTCCCCACAACTTAAGAGCCTGTTCTGTTTTCTTTCTCTCCCTTCACATTTTTAGTAATGAGGAGACTTAAGGCGTAAGAGTATCTCTATCTCACTTGAGTTGCATTTAATTTAATTAAAACTGGAAGGAGTAGGTTTTTTTTTTACTTGTTTTATCCCAAATAATACCTATTCCAGGTGAAGAAAGAAGTGCTTATTTCACCTTGTACCTTTTATGGAAAAAAAAAAAAAAAAAAATCTTGTTCCTCAGCTGCCCCGATAGGAAATAGGAAGGAGGGGTCCCATCAGGTGTATTCTGATGAAAGGCATCCTGATGTTTGAAGACCCACATTCCCTGCTTCATCCTTTGTATTAGGGAAGACCTCTTTTTGCCTTTTCCTTCCTGTCTCACAAGGGCATCCCTTGCCACACTGCTGCCCTTCCAGAATCCTCTTTTCTTCCAGCAATGAGCTCAGACACCAGCCCCACACACAGACACAAACCCCCTGCAGCAGAGTTCACCCCCTTCGCCTTTTATACCCGCGATGGTGACACCACAGCTGCTCCCACATTCTGATTGGTCAGCAGGTGCTGGGGGCGTGGCCTCCCTGCTCAACATCTCTTAAAAGTGGGCAGAAGCCCCCCCACCCCCGTGGAGGTGGTTTGGGTTTTGTTGGGAGATGCCTGGCAGCATCTTGCTTTTTCTCTGCTGCTCTGCCAGGAGAGAGCGTGCCTGCACCTATACATACTCACATACATTATGATATCTTGTTTTAATTACATTAGAGCAAATGACTCTTTCCCCTATGGTTTATATCAGCTCTTTGGGTTTGTAATTTATCTTGGCACAGTCTAGACTGGAGCCACTTTGAAGCTGTTTCAAACAGGATGAGAACAAACAATTTCTCCGAAGTGGCTGGATTAAGAAAACTGGCAGCCATTCATCTTTGGGGGAAGGCTTGTGGCAGCACCGTGTCCCCACTGGAGTCCTGCCAACAACCTCCTTACTCCCTACCCAGCAGAGGGTGGGAAATAGCACCCTTAGCTACTGTGTGTGGGGAGGGGAGAGTGGCTGGCAAAGGGCACCATCAGGGGGGTCTGTGCAAGGAAGACCTGATTTATCCCTAATTATTTTCACTTAGTTTATCCCCATGTGTTAGAGACAAGGCAGCTGTGCTGAGCAGGCAGCACTGCAGCAGGAGATGCAGTGTCTGACACTGGGGAGTGTTGGCTGTGGCAAGTCCTGCTGCAGCTCCAGCACCAACCTTATTAACTTGTATAGTTTACTCAAGATTTTTTCCTAAAAAAACCCACCAAAACCAAACAACTAACTAAGACTCAACTTTTTCATTGGCTGAAAAAGGTGGCTTTCTAAATCACTGTTGCTGAGCATCCAAGAAGCTGAAGGGCTCTTTTTAGGAGAAGCACAGTACAGCACAGTATGTCTGCTTGCGTCCTGCACTGAGGTCATATGGGCAGGGCTGAGGGGTCCAAGAGGTCCTCAGGACCACTCAGATCTGTTAGTGCCCTCATTTCCTAGTCACCCCACCCTGTCAGAGATGGCAGGTTCATCACCTGACAGAGCCATCCCTAGCAGGGGCAGGGGGCTGAGCTCTTTGCCCCATATTGCTACAAATCCAACTCTGAGCAGCAACAGTGATTTAGAAAGCCACCTTTTTCAGCCAATGAAAAAGTTGAGTCTTAGTTAGTTGTTTGGTTTTGGTGGGTTTTTTTAGGAAAAAAATCTTGAGTAAACTATACAAGTTAATAAGGTTGGTTTCAGAATTACTTTTATCTGAAAATAAGGAGAGATTTTCTGACTTAAAGATGTCAATAAGGTTTATAGGAAAATTACTGCACAGGGGCTGTGAAAGAGTGAAGGAGCCACATTCTGGGTGTGGGATGACGTGGCCCTGGGCTGGAGCTGCAGCAGGACTTGCCACAGCCAACACTCCCCAGTGTCAGACACTGCATCTCCTGCTGCAGTGCTGCCTGCTCAGCACAGCTGCCTTGTCTCTAACACATGGGGATAAACTAAGTGAAAATAATTAGGGATAAATCAGGTCTTCCTTGCACAGACCCCCCTGATGGTGCCCTTTGCCAGCCACTCTCCCCTCCCCACACACAGTAGCTAAGGGTGCTATTTCCCACCCTCTGCTGGGTAGGGAGTAAGGAGGTTGTTGGCAGGACTCCAGTGGGGACACGGTGCTGCCACAAGCCTTCCCCCAAAGATGAATGGCTGCCAGTTTTCTTAATCCAGCCACTTCGGAGAAATTGTTTGTTCTCATCCTGTTTGAAACAGCTTCAAAGTGGCTCCAGTCTAGACTGTGCCAAGATAAATTACAAACCCAAAGAGCTGATATAAACCATAGGGGAAAGAGTCATTTGCTCTAATGTAATTAAAACAAGATATCATAATGTATGTGAGTATGTATAGGTGCAGGCACGCTCTCTCCTGGCAGAGCAGCAGAGAAAAAGCAAGATGCTGCCAGGCATCTCCCAACAAAACCCA
>JAAWXA010000026.1:6264147-6304195 GCA_038090715.1 Florisuga fusca | reverse complement strand
GTGCTGAGCAGGCAGCACTGCAGCAGGAGATGCAGTGTCTGACACTGGGGAGTGTTGGCTGTGGCAAGTCCTGCTGCAGCTCCAGCCCAGGGCCACGTCATCCCACACCCAGAATGTGGCTCCTTCACTCTTTCACAGCCCCTGTGCAGTAATTTTCCTATAAACCTTATTGACATCTTTAAGTCAGAAAATCTCTCCTTATTTTCAGATAAAAGTAATTCTGAAACCAACCTTATTAACTTGTATAGTTTACTCAAGATTTTTTCCTAAAAAAACCCACCAAAACCAAACAACTAACTAAGACTCAACTTTTTCATTGGCTGAAAAAGGTGGCTTTCTAAATCACTGTTGCTGAGCATCCAAGAAGCTGAAGGGCTCTTTTTAGGAGAAGCACAGTACAGCACAGTATGTCTGCTTGCGTCCTGCACTGAGGTCATATAGGCAGGGCTGAGGGGTCCAAGAGGTCCTCAGGACCACTCAGATCTGTTAGTGCCCTCATTTCCTAGTCACCCCACCCTGTCAGAGATGGCAGGTTCATCACCTGACAGAGCCATCCCTAGCAGGGGCAGGGGGCTGAGCTCTTTGCCCCATATTGCTACAAATCCAACTCTGAGCAGCAACAGAGCTCTCATGGAAGCACATGTGTTTTCTATATTTTTCCACCCAAATGCTGTGGGGGTTTTTTTGTTTGCTTTTGGGTTTTTTTGTTTTGGTTTTTTGGTTTTTTTAATATTCTAGCAGCACTGTTTGCTCAGTATAAGCTGCCAGCATTTATGACAGATCCCTCCTCCTTAAGGCTTTGAAATAAGGCTGTAAACATGCTCACCAGGCTAAAGTGTTGCCTGTAAAGGGGGCTGCTCCCCTCATGATGTGCCTATTGGCTCCAATTAGCACCGTCAGGAGTCAACCACAAAGAGAAGGCTGAGCTTATCCCTGGGAGTGAATTGATTTATTTACAGCATTTTCAAAGCTAGGTGAATGTAGCCTTTTTTTCTTTTCTTTTCTTTTTTTTGCTTTATGAAGGTACCCATCTACCCATTTGCAACAGGGAAATAAAACCCTCACCACCTCCTAAGTAGCTGGAAGTGGGAGAATGCCGACTGCTTGACTAGAGGTGAAAAATCTGTTTTTTTGGTTTTTTTTTTAATAGGGGTGGGATGAGATTGACTGGCATTTTACTGAAGCCTTGGCCTGCCTATTGCCAGAGTGCACAGCAGGGAACCCTGCTTTTTTCTTGCTTTGGGTGCTCCAGTGAGAGAAGCTGCAATTTCTTGGGGTGCTGCCTGTGTACCACAGATGTTCCTTTGGGTAGAAGCTGGAGGAACTCATCCCAGCTGGATTCCAGACCCATCCCACCACAGTTTTCGGAACTGCAAGACACCTATATGTGAAGCAGCAGCTGTGTTCTCCACTTCAGGGCATGGTGGAGGCAACACATTCTCCACTATTGCATTTCCAGCTCCCAGACCAGGGGAATGGCCACTCTGGGGGAAAACGTGGTGACCTCATGAGGAGGCAAACCTCTTCATGCAGGAGAAACAGGGAGCAGGTCAAGACCTCCCTGTGGGTCTGTCTGCTCCCATGCCAGCATCCTTAGCAGGAAGCAATGGAAGGGAAAAGCTGCATGTCCCATGGGCTCAACCATCCTCCCCCTCCGCAACAGCACATCCAACCATTGCTTTGGTTTCTCTTGGGATCATCATTCCATCAGTGCACCCACCTTCATACTTTATGCTCCTTCCACCTCCGTCCTTCAGGCTCATTCTACCTCCACTGGCCACAGCTCCAAGGTCCCTTCTCCAACAAAGCAGCTGCTCTCTGTCACAACACTGCAGGGAAGGAGTCAGGGTGAGGAGGGGTTTGTACAGGCAGGAGTTACAGCCATGTCCTGCTACCAACTGCACTCTGCTTAGTGGCCTGGCCATAACTCAGTGCTGAAGGTGCCCAAGTGAAGTAGCAGCTGAACCCCGGGGGTTTATGGACTTGGGAGGGGACTTCATTAGTGGTAACCTCCAGCAGCTTTGCTGCCAGGAAACACTGGAAGCTTGTTGTGCTCATTAAAGGAGGAGAGGCATTGCAGTCAGCAAATGTAAGTGTACTGCTGAGCTCTCCCCTTCAGCATGTCCCCACAGGTCCCTGTGCCATCAGAGCAGATGGCAACTCTGGTCCTTTCAGGGGCGCAGAGCCATCCAAGGGGAATGAGCCCTGGCAGTGCCTCAGAACCTTTTCTCAGTTTGTCAGCTAAGGGAAAGGAGTGAAACACAGTGGGAAGGTGAGAGAAGATAAAACGACAAGTCCTTTGGGTCTGCCCAGGAATAACCTGTGCCTCAGTTTCCCTGCAGAAGCTGCTCACCACATACTGCTACTCTCAAGGTGGTAATGACAGCTGGGACTCAGTGCTCAGCTCTGCCTCTCGAGAAAAAACAGATGATGCAGAACCCCAGGCAACCCCAGCCAGAGCCCTGAGCATCCCCAGTGCTGATAGCAGGCAGAGGCCAAGGCCTCGCTTTGGGGCTGGGCTCAGCTCGGCAGCTGAATCAGCAAATAATTAGCGTAGTCCAGGGCCGGGGGATTAGCATCCCTCTCCTCTGCAGCCATCCAGCCTGGCTTAACCCTTTCATCCACTTGCCTCCGAAGCCCTAAGGCTTTGGGGTCTCCTGAAGGGAGATGCTCCCATGGGTCCGGCTCTGCTGGGGGAGTGCCCAGAGTGCTGCAGGCGTTGTCCCCTCCCTGCAGCGGTGTCTGTCCCCTCCCTGCAGCAGCAGCCGGGGAGCTGGCGCAGGGCTCGGGGAGAGCCGTCAGTCCCGTGCCTGGCGGCTCATTTGTTCACCTCCGGGCAGCCCGATGACAGCGCTTCCCTTTACTACCAGCTGCAAAAACCTGGCAGCTGATTTAGGAGAGCTCCCGGGGCCCAAAATGTAAACCGTTTTTCACCAGGAATGTATAAGCAAGCCATAAAATAAGGGATTTGAGTCTGGTCACATGGGACAGGCCTCCCATAAAATTGAAGCATTGATCTGTATTTTAGTGAGCAGCTTCGAAGCTACCCGGGTGATTGAAGACCTGATCTTTAACAAACTTTGTAATCTCCCACCATACATCTGAAGTGGCATGTTTGAAGGACGAGTTTTTTATAGTATTTGTATAATACACCATGAAAGGACATTAGCCAAAAATTGAGTGCCAGTGGCTGGTGCATGTTGCTGGTGGGTACTGTGCTGGGTTGGGAGAGTCTCATGTGCAGGCACACGTATGATGGCTGAGGTGGCCTAAAGCTGCAGGATCCATCCATGCTGCTACATACCAGTGCTGTTCTGGCTGCCTTGTGCCATCACCAGCTGCTGGGTTGGGACGTGTGGTGGGGGTCACTCCCTTCCTGGCATGTGTCACCCTTTTCACACTGGGTCATCCCCTTCTCAATGTCTGTCACCCCCTTTTCAACAAGCACCACCTGTTCCTGATGTGTGTCACGCTCTTTCCAGCATGTGTGCCTCCTCCATGCAGATATGTCTCACACCATTCTCAGTGTGTCACTCCTCTCCTGGCATGCATCACACCTTTCCCAGCATATGTCACCCCATTTACAGCATGTCACCCCTTTTCTGAGATGGATCATCCTGCTCTCTGAGTCCTCCACTGTGGCAAAGCCACACAAGTTAAAAAACCCTACCACCCTTTCCATGGCCCAAACTATCCTCACCCATCAGCAACAACAACAACAAAATGTTGGAGAAGAATATATTCACTATAAAAAGTGTAAATTTAGAGGTAAATCCCTGGAAATCCCCAACCAGATCCTCACCATGTGAACCCATCTGGGACAGATGCAGCTGATTGGGCTCAGCCAGAGTTTTCCACTTCAGGATTCAGAAAACTGCAATAATCAGCCTCTGACAAGTATTTTGTGGCAGCCAGAGCTGAGCTCCTGTGCCCTTGGCAGGACAACGGAGGCCGCAGTTACTAAATCCCTTGCCCACTTAAGGCAAGCTCTGTGCTCCTGCCATGTCAGGGAATATTTGAAATGCTTTGGGACAGATTCAGACTCCTGTGCTGTTCAAGATTTTCAAAGGTGGCCCAGAAAAAAACCCTTTCCAAAACAGCTCCTGGCTGCACCACTGGGCCCACATCATCTGTGGGTCCTTGGGATGGGTGCTGCTGTGCCTGTGGGAGCCTGGGGTGGGGAGGACAGGGAGGACAAGATCTAATTTGTCTTGTGGTGGCAGCTCCAAGCAGAAGAACCAGGATAAGAGGGCCGGGGCCAGGTGCTGCTGGGGCTCATGCAGCCTCTCAATGTGGTCCAGGCACAGGCCTGGAGGAGACATTATGGCCCTGGTGAGGTGCATCACTCCCACCGGAGCAATGGCCCTGGAAAGGGAGACAGTTAACACAGTGCCACTTAAAAGGGATTAAGAGTACAAACCTGATAAGGGATTAGGAGGGTTATTTCTCATCCCCTTGACGGTCAGCAGATAGGATAAGGGCTGGTGCAGCTGGGGAGGGGGTGAGCCATGGAGCTAGCAGGGTCTGCAGCCCTTCCATACTTTCTTGGTGGGGGGAAAGCAGCAGAGCGAACCCACAATAAATGCCTTATGTTTCACCACACAAGAAAATCAATTGATCAGAATATTGGCAGTGGCCAGGGTGCCAATTTAATAGTGCTGGCTTTAGAGTGTGTGCATGTGTTTGCAAGATGCCTGTGAAGTTTCCTTATCCCAGGGAAATCACTTCAGTTACCTGCTTGGCTTTCACAGACTGGGAGAGTCAAGGTTGGGAAAGGATCAAACCACTTGCTTCATCCATTCCAACAACCAGAACCCCCAAGAGACACTTGCTGCTTGGTCAGAATTAAATCCCAAACTGTATCTTGCAGCGAAATGCAACAAATCAGCTCCTGCTTTTCTCCCTTCTGCAGGAGAGCACAGCCCAGCCCCAGCCAGAGCATCCTGCCCTCCCTGCAGCCTGTGGAGGGGAGTCCTGTGACTGCACAAAAAATCAGTATTTGTTAAAAAAAAAAAAAGAACCAACCACAAAAAAATTTTAAAAGCTTTAAATATGATCACTTAAAAAAGAGGGGGTGTGCGTGTAAATAATTCTAAGTTGGTCTCAGGAGCTTGGCTTGCCTGACTTGTGATTAGGGCTTTTTTTTTTATGTTTCACATCAGAAAATACTGTAAAACATACTTGCAAAGCCTCAGAGGACCTCAGCCTCCTCGGAGTATTCAAAAGCATCAATTACAGGAGCATTACAGGCAGGATAGTATGTACGAACCCTGTTAAAAAGTCAACCTGAGACTTGTGTCTCCAAATCCCCTCATTGCCCCCAGGGCTGGAACTGATTTCTGCCCGGACTTCAACACTAGGAAATGTTTCAGTTTAAAAAACATTGGAAAACATTAAAACCAGGCCGTATGCACTTATTATTGAGAAAATCCCACACAGATGGACTGCACTGAATAATGAGCAATTATATTCTGCCATTCTTGTGAGCTAATGAGATGATCAGAAGTCCCTGGTGGCCAACCTTTGCCTGCAGACCTGTGCATCAACCTCCTCTTCTGCAGTCTGGGGCTGCAGGGTGCTGACACCAGCCCCTTTGCCAGACCCAGGGCTTCCTGCCACTAGACTCAGAAGACAGCAAAGGCAGAGTCTTAGTTTTTACTGGGCTGTACAGCCCAGGATGCAGCCTCTTTTGGTCCTGAACACTTTTGGGTGTGCCTGCACATAAGGAACTCACATGCTGGCAGGAGCTGGTATCTTATGGCTGAGCCGTAGCAGACTGGGAGCTGCCAGGGTTTGGCATGACACAGGCAGGCAAAATGAGAAAAAAAAATCTAATTTTTTTCTCTCTTTTTTCCCCCCTCCCTATACTAAATCAGGTTTGATGTTATGCTGCCAGTGGGGACCTGTTGGCCACAATTGCTGAGCACATCCCCCCTTTGCTGATCATGGGCTGCCAATGCTGAGCCAGGCTCCAGGCACAGTGGCTCTCCTCCTGCCAGCCCTGGCCACCACGGAGGTGATGGAGAGCCCTGGCCCAGCCAGATCCCAGGTTGTTTACACCCAGTGGTGCCTCTGTGCTGCTGGGAGCCCTGCAAACTGCCGGGTGTGATGCACACTCACTCCTCTGGCATGAGCAGAGCAGGAGGTGGCTGAGCTCTGAACTCTTATCAGCAGCAGAGCCCTAATTACTGTCCTAATGTCTAATACTCCAGGCTTGGCCAGTACCTTACGGGCCTGATTCCCTTAGACAGAAACTGTTATTTTCCAGATGAGGGGTTTGAAGTCTTGCAAACACAAACCTATCCTCAAAGGGAATTTCTTTTGCTGACACTTCCCAAGACAAAGAAATATTTCTGCCTGTGTTTTTGCAAATGGATCTGGCCTTTTTTTTTTTTTTTCCCCTCTCTGGATATTTGCAAGGCTGCCTGCTTCTGCTTTCAATAAGGAAGAGATAGAGTCAGAGGTTGGATGACCACCTCTGTGTGGGGCAGGAGGGCTGCAGTGTGTTTTACCAGTGTGCTGGGTTCCATTTTGCCCGTGTGCTGAATTGGGCTCCATCCCACAGCTCTGGGGCTGTGGGTCCAGCAACTTGGGGAGGGCAAAATGCCACAGTGGGTGCCACAGGCTTGTTGGGGTGATGAGTGTGGGACAGGGCAGGATGGAGCAAGGAAGCTGCCAAAGCTTGGCAGGGCAGCAAGCTGGAAGCATTCTCCCACTGTTCAGCTGCCCTGGTGTTATTCACACAGGTCTGGGCTGGATGTGGACCCAAGGCAGCTGCTCATTAGCCCTCTCCCAAAATCTCTATTTCTAACCTGGAAATGGGTGGGTCATTTCTTTGCACCAGTCACTCCCCTCCAGTAGGATAGAAGACTGCCTGCTCTGGGTGGGGGTGGAGTGACCAAAGCAGAAAAGGAAAATCCTGTGGCTGTTCTGTGACTTGATTAATCAAATTGTGCCTCATTACCAGTGTGCATAAGGCAGCACCCTGGCACTCTTTGAGCCTGGAGCAAAGCTCCTGCTGCCCTTGCCAGGATAAGAGCTGCCTCACATGCCAATGGAATAAGTGATTTAAAGAAGTAAACTGATCAGATGTAGCCAGTTATTATAACAGACCTGGCAACTTTAATGAGCTCCTGCACAGACTGGATTACCGTGGTCACTCATCCATAGTTCATTATTGCTTCAGAAAGGGGATCCACAAGAAGTCATGAAATACGATCTCCTAACCTTGCCTAAGTAGGAGAAGCCCAGCTATAAAAAAAATACCTTTTAAAAATATCAGTGGAGTGAATAAATCTCTCTTGTGCCAAGAGGCAACAAAAGCAGACCTGGGAGAGAAAGGGATCTGCTCACACGATGCATTTTCCATGCACTGGTGGTGTGCTTGGGTGGAGGAACAGAGGTTCTGGTGTTCATTGATGAAGAGTATCTTTCTAATGGTTTTCTTGGTATTCCTGCAGGACATAAATAAATAATGGCTGTGTTGAGGAATGAGACAGGCAGACCTACAGTCCCCATGGGCAGCAGCAGGCAGAGAGCTGGTAGAGAAACCCTGAGAAGATTCCCTGTCCCTTATAAACCACCCCGGCCCTTATCAGGGAGAGCATTCAGCAAGCGGTTAGCTGAAGACTTCATTAATACTGCTGCAGCTGGGACTGCTCAGAGGCTTAACCTGAAGCATGTGCTCTTCTGGTTGAGGGTCTTAATGCACTTAGTGAACATCTGGATACAGCCCACCCCTTCCAGACCTTTCTTCTCTCCACGGGCAAATGGGTTATCTGAAGGGGAAGGAAGCTTGAAAGCTGACTCTGTCCTCCAGGGCTGCATTCATTCCTTTGCAGCCCCGGGGGACGATTTGGCAGTAAGAACCATCGAGTAAAGGAATGTCCCGTGACAGACAGGGCTTAAAAGGACACCTCTGCATGCATCCCTTGGTGGAGCAGCCACGGGTGTAAAGCCCAAACTATCCCCAGAAACCTCTCCATGTGGAGAAGTGATGCCAGGGTTGAAGGATGCCCAGGCTGAAGGATGTCCATGCTCACCCTAGCAGCGGGGTGGACGCTTTCCCTCCAGACACCTCTGCACAGGCACTGGTACCCCTGGACACGCAGGCTCTGCAGACTCCAAATGTCGAGAAATGTTTGACAGAGCAGCGTACGTATTCCAAACATTGTTTGATTCATGTTTTAAAGTCTCACTTGCAAGCATACTTCCCCGGCTCGGACATCAATCACTGCAAATATGTTCTTATAAACAAAGCATTACAGACTGACTGTCTCTTCCACCCCTACCATATGCAGGTCACCGGGCAGCACCCTGAGGAAAGGCACTTCCCCGCACATTTGTGTCCCCCTGGAGGACATCAGCACAGGTAGCTGGGAAAAAAAAAACAACTGGAAACCTGTTACCAGTGACACAGTACCGAGGATAGGTATGCCAAAGGAAGGCAGCTGAGTCCTTCATTGCTACATGGAGGACAACTCCCTCCTGCTGCACAGCCAGTGCAGAAGGATGTCTGTCCTCCTGGTGCCCAGCTATTCTTTTGGCTTCTCGGCTCCATCACTTTGTCCCCCCTAACACACATCCCTGCTGTTGTGGGGATGATGACCTGCCAGACAGGGACAGGGTATGCCTTGGTGAGGACAGAGTATTTCCCAGCACTGAAGGTTTTGAATGCTTACACAGGTAAGGAGAGCAAGTGCCTAGTTTCATTTTATGTTTTAACCCTGGATTCCTGATTATTACATCTCATACCTACAAGAGGCCCCCTCCCCTTGCATTAGGGACCTGCTATGCATGATGTGGGCATAGGTACATCATAGCTGGCTGATCCCCACTGTCACACCATCACTGCCAGTGCTTCCCTGCCCACACTGCTGCAGAAATGCCAGACTGTGCTGGGACATGCTTCTATGTGCTTCTTCCACCACTGTAGACATCCCAGCCTCCCAAAACTCCAGGCCTTGCCATCACACTGATATTCAGAGTCCCTGCAGCATATCCAGCTGTGGGGCCACCCCTGCCATTAGCACAACACCCTGAGAGTCCTTATGGAAGCAGTCAGACATGACAGGGAGGGTGTTAAAAAATGTCTGCTCCAGACCCAAGGGTTTTGGACGCTTTTTAGAGCAAGCTTCCTTTCCTTACGACAAACCAGCAAAGTGCAGGATCCTGCTGGTAGGCAACACCCCCACTTCTCAGCCCTCTGTTTAGGAAAAATAAATAGGAAAGAATCCAGCAGTGGCGCTTTCCTCCTGCTGCCTGAGATGGATTTGTGCTCGCCACTGCAAGAAAACTGTCCCACCGTGATCTAAGCCAGCACTTTGTCCTAAAATGCTCTGCTATGGCTAAATAAATGGCTCCTCTAGAGCAGGGTGACACATTCCAGACCCAGACAGTGACAATGACAGATGTAATCAGCCTACGAGGCTTAAATAGGAACATGGCGCTGGTGGAGATGGCAAAGGGAAGTTTATGAGGGATCTGGGAGAGGAAGAGGGAAACCAACTGTGTTTGCTGGTGCAGGAGGAGGAAGGTCCTGACAAGGCAGCAGCCCCACTGTGGCATGGTGGCATTTACTGTGGGGCAGGGTCCTGGCTCTTTGTCATCCATGAGAGAGCAATCAGGAGGCAGTGATGTTTCCATCTCCAGCATGGGAAATGTTTAGCTTTGTGGTCCCACCGTGACTCCAGGTTTGAGAAAACCCCATCCTGCCATTGAGCATACACAGACCTGCTTTTTCACAGCTCACTTTACATGGGCTCGAGTGGGCTTAAGCTCTCCCAGGTCAGTGCAGTACATCCAGCTGAACAGCAACCTACTGATGGGGTCCTGCCAACTGCTCAAGGTCCCCAGATCAGCCAAAGCACTAAGGCAAAGGAGGCTTTGCACATGTATACTCCAGGCTTTCCTCCCTTGCTCTTGCACTACATCCCCGTTAACAGCAGGTGAGGGGTTGTATCAGTCTCCACCTCACCTGAGTCAGCCTGGGACCAGCCGTGATGGCCCAAGATATCAGTAAGTGGCTTGGGCATAAGGCTCTGGGTAGACAATTAGAGAGGAGACAGCTCCTGCTGTCCCCTAGCTGCCTTCTGATGCTGCAGGGCAGGGCTCAAGAGCTGCCAGGGCCTGCTGAGGTGCTCGGGGAGCTGCACAGCTTTGGAGTATTTCCACACAGAGGGGTGAGGAGGGCAGTCCCATTGCAGCTCCCTGACATGGAGACACCGCTGTAAGGGCAGGAGTGAGAGGAAAAAATGTCTCACTGCTGTAGGGAGATTTACTGGGCTCGTTATCAGCACAGGAAGAGCCGGAGCTTAGGGGCAAACGGGAGATGCTTTGCCTATTGCAGTATTTTTTCCTACCGTGCTCTGACCCTGCTGGATTGTGAGGTGCAGGCAGGATGTGTGCTCATCTCTGCCACCAGCTTGCCAGCAAGTGTTGTGTGAGCCCCTCCATCTCTGGCTCCCCAATCACCAAGCTGGGGGCTGCTCCAAGGCCAAAGCAGCCATGTTCATTTTAAAAAGTGCCTTGTGTTAAAGCCCATAAGCCCAGCAGTGCCACTGTCATGGCCAAGTGCTGCAGCCCACCTTGCCCCACTGGGGGCTGCTCTCCACATCCAGCAGTTTTGGGCCCCCAAACCAGCTTTTAATTGGGAATGTGGTTTGTCACCATATCCAGGACCAAGAAATGGGTAGTTATGGGGCTTCTGTGGGTTGTCTTGGTCTCTCTGCCCATCTGCAGCTCACACCAGCCTCACCACACTACTCCTGGGTCAGATCCTGGGGTGTATTTCCATGAGATTTCAAAGCTGTGGCCAGACTGGAAATGAGAGTTTCTCTTCTGGTGAGAAAGGATGCTTCCCAAGGGTCATGCTTTGTGCTTATTTGAATGCCCTGCAAATACATGGGGGAGCACAAGCTTGCTGGGGAGCCAGTACATTACAGCTGCATGGATGGCAGTGTGACAGAGGGGGAGAATTGATTTCCTCATCCCATATACTAAATAATATCCATGTGAAGTCTGAGCAAGGGAAATAGGCCTGCAAAGGCCTTTATCTGGCACAATCAGGGAAAGATCAGCTTCAGCATGGGAAGTGAGAGTGCTGCACACAGGAGACCCAGCCCATCTAGGGTTTTGTCTCTGGTTAATGGCACTGCAAATTAAGCCTGTCATCTTTAGACATGATGGTTTTTGCCATTTTGGCTCAAAAAAACAACCAGTCCCCTGTGAAACTGCAGTTTCACAGTGGTGTGCCCTCTTGTCTCCTCATCCCGTCCTGAGGAAAGGGGAATGCAGCAAAGTTGTGAGGGGACAGCATTGGGTGCTTGCTGCTGCCCAGCTGCAGAAACCTTTCATTCTGAGATTTAAGAATCCCACAGAGCCAGATTCTTCCTGGAGAGCCACAGCTAGGAGGAGCACCACTCTGAAATGATCCCAGTTTCCCTTCAAAACTGGCAGGTTCACACAAGTCTATGAATAATAATTTTTGGCTAATTGTATGGGCATCAGGCTGAGAGCCCAGGCAAGGGTCTCACTGAGCTAGGTTTTTGCAAAAGGGGGACAGCTATGTGACAAAATTTAATTGCCAAAACTTGCCCCCTTCAAGCCTTCATACTGATGGAAAATACACTGGGCTAAAGCTGGACATACTCAGCTGGCTAGGGCAGGCAGCAGTGAGACGCTGGCAATGGCCCTTCCCTCGCCAGCACCCCCCCCCTGGCTTTGGCTGCGTCCTGCAAAACGTCCCCCAGAACATCAGTGTCAGTGGGAGGGAAAAGTGTAAAAGAAAACTGGAGTATTGGTTAAGTGTTTTAATACGTAAGGCTGCTTTTTCCTTCATGTTCACTGTTCTTGGGAAACAAGGAGCCAAGAGCAGAAATATCTCCAGCTCAAAGCAAACTATTTTGCTTTAGCTTTGAAAACTGGGGAGGGATCAGCATTTTTATGGGAGAAATTTTTACTTTCAATAAATTCCATTACATCTTTCTTTTTTTTCTTTTTTCTTTTTTCTTTTTTTTTTTTCTTTTTCTTTTTTTAATTTTCCCTCCAGAGCATGTTAGAAGTCTCATATTGACATACAATAAATAAAGCTGTTATTTTCTTCAGGTCTGGACTCACTTTTCACAGCACATCACTATCCTCTGACTTCCTGAAAGCAAAGCAGGATGATGTCCGCTATGGCACTGCAGACCACAGTGACAATAGGACACCTGATGTAACTGGGCATCTTTTTCCCCCAAAACATCTCCACCACCTAGCTACACCCAGAGGAGTGCTGCACCAAGTGCTGGGTTACAACTTAGGCTGGCGGATAATGAGTTCTGGGGAGGCAATGTACTGCTCTGAACCAGAAAATCAGGAGCTGCTTGAATGATGGGGAGCAAGATTTGGACAGCTTTCAGGTACCAGGAGGTGTCCCCAGCATGTTGTGGGGCTGGCAGCTCTGCAATGCCTGTGTGATGGTGTATTTTGGGAACGCATTCCAGAGCCAGCGGACAGGCCAGCGTCAGGATGGCGGCAGCTCCTGCGAGGAGCCCAACCACCCGCCTAGCCCACACCATTTCCCCACACAACACAGACCTGCACAGGCTGAGCTTATAAAGTCAGTATGGTGAGGCAGGAGGATGGATACAACCTGTGGCATGCAACAGCTTTGGATGTGAAAATGTTGTTTTTAACTAAAGAAAGATCTGCCTTGTGGATCTCCAGATTTCTCCAGATTTTTTTTTTTCTTTTTTTTTTTTTTTTTTTTTTTTTTTTTTTTGGGTGTGTGTGTGTAAAGGAAACAACACAAATAACTGACCCCCAGCTCCTCATCGTCTCCTCCCACCAAACTTTCATCCTAAAAAGGAAAATGTTTGCAGCCCCGGTCTGCTGACGTATGCACTCCTGCTTCTGCCATTTCCCATTTGTAAGACAGGGGAGAAAAGGGTGGAAGAAAGTGATAAAATGGTTTAAAACCCCCAGCTCACAAATAATTTTCAGTTGCATAAAAACTCTTAACAGACGCTTGTTAACCTGATCTTCAGAAAACAAACCCATCCTTGAAAAAAATAATTTTTCAGCTCATCCCATAACCTGTTGGCTGGCCCAGTGGCTGCCCAAACCTTTCAGGATGCCACAGGGGAAGATGGAGAAAACATAAACCCCTCTGCTCCCCTCTGCACCCAGGGAGAGAAAAGGCCCTGGGATTTTGAGAGAGCTGAGGATAATCAGGATAATAAGGAACTTCTACATCATAACACCGGGGTTACCTGGGGTGGGAATGGTCCCCAAGCTCACACCATGCCTCCTCCTGCTGAACATCACAAAGCAAGAGCCAACAGAGCAAAAGGTGTGAAGTCAAGTCCCCATGGTGGCATCACCAGGACAAGATGGAGAGCAGGGGAAGGGGGAGAAAGACACATCTCACATCGTGGCCCAACTCCTTTTACCCTATCTGTGCATACAAGGCAACCTAAATTTGCACCCACATCCAGATGAGGAGAAAATTGGAAGAAGCAAGCCCAGCTCTACCCCATCCAGATCCACCAGTTTGTCTCCAGCCATGTCCCAAACCTTTAGGTTTAGAAGAAGACGCCAGGAACTGCCTTAATAAACACTTATGCAACCCTTCTTGTGTGGAGGAAATGTCTTTTCCAATCCTCAGCCATCAGCCAGGCCTGGAGGAGGACATTTTAGAGACCTTGTTGATATGCTTCAGAAGTGGAAAGCCAACAGAGAAGGGAAAGGTGTTGGTTTTTTTCAGGGACCTGCATCAACTGGGAGCCCTTCTCTGCTTCTCCCCATGAGCAGAGAGGTACCACCATGGGTCAGCACCCAAATCCTGCCCCAAGCCAGGAGATCTGGGACAGTGGGATGATGGTGGCACCTCCTGCCTGAGGGTCAGCACCTGGCCCCAGGGCTTTAGAGATCAGTATTTGTCTCAGGAGAGAATTGGACTGGGGAAAGAAAGCATCACTTCTGGTTCAGTGCAAAAATTGGTTTTGGATTAAGGGGAAGTCAGCCAGGTAGCAGCTTGACCAGCTCTCCATGTATATGGGTCGCCTGGGCTGCCAGTGTGAGTTCACGAACTGATTTTTCCATCATCTCCAATTGTGTGTCCACGACAGGTAATGTAATATAAACAGAAATCCCCTTTATGGCAGGTGGAGCCTCCATCCTTCTACTGATTTCCATGGAGATCAGACAGGGGAACAGCAGTGTTTAAAGTAAGACTTGGGGCACACACACCAGCTTGGACTAATGATTTTGGGGCCACTTCCAGCAGCGAGCTGTAAGGCTGCCATTACCTTTCCTTTACCTATTGTTTGCATCAAAACCTAATTGCAAATTGACATGAGCCGTCTTTGGGGAGCAACTGCTCTGCTCTGTCAGCACAATGAACCGTTGTTGATATGGCTGTAACAATTTTCCAGGTTAATTTATGGCCGCCACACCCCATTAGCGGCAATAAATGTGGAGCCCGGTTTTGCCAAAATTGTGAGTTACGATTTTTCAAATAAATACATTTTCCTATAAACCAGCACTCTGTTTAGTTTGAGTGTTCCTCACAGACACATCCATCTACATAAAATACACAGGAGAGGAAGCTGAGCTGTGACTTCGCTCTGATGACATAAAAACTTTTGTAAACACAATGTCATTTACAGTATGAGCAAAGAGAGAGGACAAAAAAATAAACAGCGAGTGCCTGGCGCATCCCTTCAGGAGCACACGGAAAGTTTAATAACCTTTTTTCCATAAAGCTTTGTTTTCCTTTTGATTTATCCAGACAGGGCAGTGGCTGCTTGGCCATAAATAGATTGTATTTCTTGAGAGGCAATGGTTGCAGTAATCTTTTATGTTGCCTGAGGGGCAGCACAGGAGGTGTTTGTATAGAGAAGATGCCATGGATTGCTGCTGAGAACAGGAGCATCTGGGCTCAGCATGGCACAACCACTGCCATGGTAGGGGGTTGGCTTGCCCTTACCTGTTCCTTTGATGGGGCTTGGACAGCATGAGCCCTAGGTGAGGTTGCTTGTGTGATGTTGTAGGATCAAGCTATTCAGTGATGCTGTTTGGGGAACTCGGGCAGCAGTGGGAGCAGGAGTGCATGAGTGTTGGCATATGTGAGCTCCCTGCATCCCAGTACTTCACAGCCCCTACAAGACCCATGTCCCAACACTCCTCCACCCCATACAGAGCAACACATGAATGGCAAACCCTCCTGGAGAGTGGGCTTTTGCAGCCCTGACACTCATAGCCCAGCCTTGACTGAGACCCTAGAGCTAAGCTGGTTGCCCACCAAAATGACTTGATTTCATTCACCTCTGCAGGGTCTCTCCCTCCTGATAGAACCAGGAGAAAAATAATCTCCACAGAGCAGTGATGTGCATACAGCCAGCCCAAGATCATGCCACGCACCCCTCCTTGCGGCTTTTTGCAACTATTGCCCCCAGGCCTTCAGCAGCAGAACTGTTAGGAAGGTGCTGAGTGATTATTCTCGCATTATTTTGGGCAAGTGCTATAAATACCCAGGGGCACCTTTAGACACAACCCAGCTGCCTGAGGGAACTGGCTCAGCCCCTCACTAAGCCTGTAGGGGCTGTCAGAGCGGGTGACTGGAGGCAGTGGCTGGGTGCTGAGGTGCCTAGGGCAAAACGTGATGGGGGGGAAGGAGGGGGGCAGAGGAGGCATACTGGGTGTTTGGGCTGGGAACTTCCCAGCTGTACCCTGGGGCTGCAGCAGAATCTGGGGTGGGGGAGGGATGCGGGTGCAGGAGGGTGCCGGGATGTTGCAGGGAGATGCTAGCAGGGAAGACAAGGGGAATATTTTATGGGGCTTCAATGTAAACAGAGCTGGAGCAGAGCCCCTTTTTATGGAGTCCCTGTCCTGCTAGGGCATCTGCCAGGGCCCTGATTTACGCTTCTATTTAGATAAGGGAGCCAGTGGGGGGGGAATCAGAGCTGGCGTCAAAGTCACAGGACACCCCAGGCTGCTGTTTATTGGGCTCTGATATGAAGGCGGCTGGGGGGCCAGGCCAAAACTGTAGCCCCCATCCCAGGGCAGAGGATGGGTGCAGAGTTGGGTGGCTCCTGCTGGCGTTGGGGTGCTAGGGGTTGCAGAGACCCGGGATAACCTCACCCTCCCACCCTGACAAGCAGCACCAGCCTTTCCCTCACCATCACCCAGCCATGAGAGCTGGAAATTTTTCTCTGGGAAGGATTTGAAGGAAAACAGGTGGAGAGAAACATGGTTCCTCCTGCCACGCCAACCATAAATTGCCTAATCCGAACTGCTCAGCATTTCCCTCCTGTGAAAGTGGGGAGACATGAAATTAAAGAAACTCACCAAAAGTTTGAGAAGTGCTAAATTTGGATGCCATGACAAAGGCAGTCTGGTTTGATTTAGAAGGTGTCAGCATGGAAAGGGGTCTGGTTTTATTATTTTATTAAAACATGAAAGATTAGAAAAATTTTCCAAAGGAAAATCAACCCACCAGTCCCACTATTTGCTCAGCTGAGCACTTCCAAACTGTGCAGGGTCCAGAGACCTCTGGTGGGGGGGGGGCAATAAAGCAAAATAATGCTTGGGCTTGGACTGGACTTACCTGACTTGGTGGCTGGAGACCGGAGGTGGCTCTGATGCACTGGCCGAGGTGATGGCTCCAAGCTGGACATGGCTGTGAGCGGTGCAATGTAGGGCTATGGAGACAGAAAGTGGGGGTTTTGGGAAGGGGGGGTGGCACAGACCCCAGCCTGGTGGTTTGCTGGATCAGGTCTTTTACAGGGTTAGGAGAGAGACTCAGCAAGGAGACTGCCTTATTTGTAAGAGGGAGTAGGGCACAAGCCATAGATGATGATGTGCTGGCCTAGGAAGGGGGGTAGGACAGTGAAGGTGTGAAGTGGGACCCCTGAACCTTTCCCAGGCAGACACTGGCCCCCAACAGATCCATGCTGGGATCTCACCCAGCTATGGGTGTTTTGGAGGAAATCGAGGACAAAGCCTGGCTCTAATGGGAGAGTAATCACTAGCAAATGTTTTCAGGGCGCTTGTTTAAAGGCAGTGGGAAAGGGGGGGGGGCTTTGCAGCAGCTAAGAACAAAGCAGGGAGGGAGGGGGAAGAGAATCTGGGCAGATGCAGTACAGCCAACCCCCCCCTGTCCGCCAGGGCCCAGCAAAACTGGAGACCCGCTTGCACCCTGCCCTGGCCCCCCCGGCCTCCTGCCTTTGCAACTTGCCTTGTAACAACTAACGATGGAAAATCCGAGGCATTTAAGTGGCTCCCGAATCCGCCCGGGAACCGTGATTGAGAGAAGTCAAATAAAATTTGTCATCTTTAAAATGCAGGAGGACGTTAATGGTGTGTTAGCCCGGATGATTAATACAAGCGCCAGCAAACAACCCTCCAACGTTTCCACCCTCCGCTGCAAGATGAATCGCTGGAAAGCGCCGTTAATCGCTAACATACCTCGGGCCCAAAGCCCCTTCCTGCCCCGCTGCGCTGCCATCACCACGGCCATGCCCGGGCTGCCCTCACCCAGAGTAACTGGTTGGCTCCAATGTCACCTGGCTGGGCTGGGGGTGAAGCACGGAGTCTGTGAGCCATCACCCTGTGGATCTGTCTCCCACAGGTACAGAGGAGAGCAGGACATGTCCTCTGTAGGGCCCCACATTTAGCTTGGGGGCTGTGGTGAGGTACAAGATCCCAGCCCCAGTGGGAACCCCCCCCAGCCCTTTCGTGGCCAGTGGGTTGGGACAGGGAAACACAAGTCAGGTCCCAGTTGCCCTGATGTAAATTTACTTTGGTGCGTGTACAGGATAATTTTTATATCTTTATATGCATGTGTGTTCACTGTCTCCAAATGAATGTGCAGCATACGTGTGTATGTCTGTATAGATAGTATGTATGACCAGCATGTGTGCATATCTAATATATCTGTGGTGGCATTGTGTGTGTGTGTGTAAGGTATGTGTGCTGTGAGAGGGTGTATGTAACGTATAGGGTTGCATTTAACTGCACGTGTGTAACATATTTGTGGCATATGTGTGCAGCATCTCCACATTTGTGGTACATGTGGGCAACGCGTGGTGTTATTTGTGTGATCCGTGTCTATGTGTGGTGCAACTACACACACGTGCAGCACATGTATAATCAAGCAGTGTGTATCTGCACAACGTGGGTGTGTGCTGCACACGTGTGCAGCGTGCCTGAAGGCGTGCAGTGCACAGCCGTGTGAAGCTTGTGCTTGTGAAACCCACGAGTGTGCACGGAACACACGTGGGTAGCATTCCATGTGCAGGGATCCCTCGAGCCATCCCCGTCGCCACCACCATGCCCAACCCGGTCTCTCTTCAGTGTCTTCGCCTTCTCCTTTTCCCCAGCACCCATATCCCTCTGCGGAGGCTGCTCAAGCCTCGGCTCCTGTTTCAGCACCGAGCCTGCCCCCCCCACGGACCCGCCGCCTCCCCGCGATCCTCTCCCACGGGGCCGCGCCTGGAGACGGAACGCGGTGGCCCCGCGGCCGGACGCTCCTCTCCGCCAGCGACTGCGGCTCTTGGGAAGTGGAAAGCCTCCGGACCACCGTAGACACACGGCCCGGCCCGGCCTGGCCCTCGGGGCTCCGGACACCCGCGGGTCCTCTGCACCCACTGCCACGTCCCGCTCCGCGGCAGGCTCTCCGGTGGAGACTCGGATACTCTCCATCCCGGGAGCGGGAAAGTGGAGAGGATCGAAGTGCACCGGGGCGAGGGCTGGGGTCTCCCCTCGGGTTACTCCTCAACCCTTCTCCCTGCAAGCACGGAGCGAATGGGAAAGGAGAGCAAACAGGGGAGGTGTGAGCCCAAATAAACCCAGTCAACAGCGCGGCGCACGCCCCCTCTGCCTCCCCGCTCCCCCCNCCCATTGGCTCCGCTGCGGTGGTGGGGACTGGCGTTGGGATTTGGGTTGATGCGGTTGGGGATGGTCCCGGCCATGGTGCTCTGCTGAGGCGCGGCCCCCGGGGCCAACGAGGAGGACCATGAACCTGGTGGGGGGCTACCATCACCACCACCACCATCACCACCACATGCTGCACGACCCTTTTCTCTTCGGGCCGGCGGCGCGGTGCCACCAGGAGCGCGCTTACTTCCCCGGCTGGGTGCTCAATCCTGCCGAGGTCACCCCGGAGCTCACCGGGCAAAGCCCTAACTACAGCCCCTCCGAGTACGGCCCAGCCGGACAGGGACGGCTGGAGGCTCTCAGCGGCCGCCTGGGCCGGAGGAAAGGGGTCGGGGGACCCAAGAAAGAGCGACGGAGGACGGAGAGCATCAACAGCGCCTTTGCCGAACTCAGGGAGTGCATCCCCAACGTGCCCGCCGACACCAAGCTCTCCAAGATAAAGACCCTGCGCCTGGCCACGAGCTACATCGCCTACCTGATGGAGGTGCTGGCCAAGGACAGCCAGCCCGGGGACACCGAGGGCTTCAAAGCCGAGCTCAAGAAGGCCGACGGCAGGGAGAACAAGAGGAAACGGGAGATGGTAAGAGGCGGGTCGGTACCGCGCTGTCCTGCTCTGCCCTAGGCGGGAATGGGAGTGGAAAGCCTCTGGACTGGGGAAAAAAAAATCCAAACCCTTCCTGGCCCCGCTGGAGCCATATTTTCCTAGCTTAATAATAATTATAATAATAATTTAAAAAGAAAAAACAACAAAACAAGCATCCTTGGGGGGGGGGGAACCTCGGCGCTGAAAAGCCCGGCCGGTCTTGACCGGAGGGCTTGCGACGGGCCGCGAGGGCTCCCCGGCTCTTTCCCCGAGGATTGAACTCCTCGGATGGGCCGGAGCGGAACCTCCGGCCGCTTCGTCCTTTTCCTCTCCCGGCTGCTTTTCCGGTGTGTTTTGGAGCAAGGGTGGCCACTTCTTTACCTGCTGCGGCGGGCGGAGTGGAGGGGTGGACACCCCAAAAAAACCTGTTTGTCCTCGGGCTGCTGAAAGCCTCTCGGAGCCTCAGAGAGGGCGCAAGGTGCGGCCGGGCGGCTGGAGCCATCCGAGAGGTATCCGCGCCGCTCCTGACCTCTGCTTTCTCCCCCCTCTCCCCGTCTCCTCTCTCGCAGCAGCCCGAGGTCTATTCGCAGCCTTCGGGCCACGGCGAGAAGAAGCTGAAGGGCCGGACGGGTTGGCCCCAGCAGGTCTGGGCTCTGGAACTGAACCCCTGAGGGCTGCCCCGCCGCGCCGTCGGCGCTCCCCGCTCGCCCCTCCATGTGCAATGTCGGAGAGAGCCCGGCCTGGCTCTGGAGCCCATCCAGCAGCAGGATGCGGGTACCTAGCCCGGCTCCCCCCTGCCGATTCGGATGCTCCGCGGGATACAAGCCAAGGGCGCCTTGCGGGGCCGGATCCTGCCCGGCCCGTCGGGGGCCATTTCTCCCCCTCGCCCCTTCCCCCGTTTGCAGTACTCTTTGCTCCTTCCCGTTCTCAGCAGCGATCGGTGGCTCTTGTCTTTCCGTGCCGAGCTGAACCGGTTTGATTTGTTTGCTGTTGTAAATACGAAAACCCCCCGTCTCCCCGTCCCCGTCCGCTGCCTGACCGACGTGTGGCTGCGGTAAAACTACCTAGAAGTGCATTTGGGAACACTCCTGTGCCGGGTTTTCTACCTCAGATCTGCATGACCACTTCCCGAGGGACCGGGCACGCCACACCACGTATTTAAAATGGAATAATTAAAAATAAATAAAATAAAATTTAAACTTTACGCAAACAGCCTCGAGTCCAGCCCCTTCTCCTGAGATCACGCTGCTGCGGCCGGGCTCCCTGCCCTCAGGGGCGAAGGGTGCTGCAGGATTAGGGACCCCTCTGAAGTCAATGCTCTGCTGTGGGGCTGATCCATGCGAGGGAACTCCCTACTGTGGGATTCGGATAGTTCCGTGGCATCCTTTGGGACTTTTTTTATGCCGCTCTGGCAGAGCTCTCTGCCAGAGAGACTGCACCCGCAGTCTGCCCCAGGGCACAAACTCTGCTGCCCCTGTCCTACAGCCGCTTTCCTCCTCACCCAGGAGATCTTCTAGAGGGATCAGACTTGTATTGTGCATGGGGAAGGATGGTAGGATCAGGCGTTTACAGGGCTGGGCAGCACAAACACAGGAGAGTTGTGGAGCCCTGGTTTTATTGCTGCCAGGCAGAGAACCAGGGCTCAGCTTCTCGTTCCTGCCCAGGCAGCTCCTCTGCATGGCTTTGGCACTGGCAGCACTTTCTCAGAGGGATGCCCTCAGAGGTGCCTCAGCCTCATTTTGGAAGGAGCAACATCTGCTCCTCGCTGTCCAGACACAATGGGTACCACTAGCCTCAGACACACCAATGCTCATGAAGCCCAAAATTTCTGTCACCACTCAGGCATAAATCTTTGGTAATTCTCGTTAATTAAAGCCAAACCCTCATTCTCTTATCCTGTGTATACACAGCTCTGTTACTGAAGGGTGGTTTGCAAGGTGTGCATGCATGGGCTCAGGGCCTGATCCTACCTTCCCAGACTGACCACTCCACTGCTGACAGAGGTGCCAGGACAAACCCTTACTCTTCGGAGCGAACTGAAACAAGGAATTAACCCTACATTATTTTAGGGTTAATCTGTGGGCTCAACTGGGAATTTTACATTTTCTATTTGAAACTGAGGTTTTGCTTGAGACTAAAAGTATAGAAATAGTGATGCAACATCTGTAAATCACTAACACATTGGTCAATTCATGTGTTGTCGTGCACACCAAAAAAAAAAAAGCACCAGCTCACCTCAGAACACCCATGGGGAAGCAGCTCTGGTTTTATAACCACCTTGTGTGTACGTGTACAAATGCAGACGGACACACAAACTCATCCTGGGCAAAATTAAAGCTTGCAGAATGATCAGGCTGCATGAATAAACCTTTCCTTGCTTTAGAGCTCTAGCTTGGCTGCCTTCTCAGGCATCTGTTTTCTGGTCTCTTTGAATGAGGCTGGAATAAAGGTTGACTCCCTGAGCAGAGCAATGGAGGTAATTTTTTTTGTTCAGGTTACAAAATGTTTAGCATGGCACCAAGTCACTGAGTAAAGCTAGAACTGGGCTTTTCTAAAACTGAAGACATTCAAGGGAAAA
This sequence comes from Florisuga fusca, assembly GCA_038090715.1. NCBI lineage: Eukaryota > Metazoa > Chordata > Aves > Apodiformes > Trochilidae > Florisuga > Florisuga fusca. The sequence goes on along the minus strand of JAAWXA010000026.1, from coordinate 6,282,113 downwards.
AAAATAATAAAGAAAAATTTCAGAAAATCAGCCCCAAATATGCTGTTAAATAGCTACATTGAACTGTCCCTTAAAGGGCTGGGTTGTTACAGCAAAGCTCCTGAGCCATCACACCAACACTGTAATCCAGCACTCCATAAATGTATCCAGCCTCAATCCTGTTTACACACTCAAGTCCCTATACCCATATCCATACAGCACCAGTCAGGGCTTCCCCTCAGCATCAGATAAGAGAAAGGGTTAAACAGGGACTGGAACTTGTGCTGTTGCACAAGGCAGGAGGACTCTGCAGAGTCCTGTCCTAGGTCCCACCATAAATTAGTGTTTGGGGAGGGGAGGAGTGTGAAAACAAGCACTAAACCTCAGGGTTTCACTGCTCCCTGAAACTCATGCTTTGGAGGGGGTGCATTTGCAAGCAGCTCCATCCCCACCTCAGCACCACACACGCTGCTCTGTGGCCAGTAACAGGCGTCGGTGCTAAGCAGGTCCAGCCTAGAATGGCCTCACCCCTTCACCCCCAAAGGAAGAGGAGTTGCAGGGGGGTATGAGCCCTGCACAGAGGCAAACCTCTTTTCCTCAGGCAGCAAAATCTTAGAGGCTGGAAGAGGAGTTGCAGCAGCCTCCGGCAGGCAGTGACAGGGCTGCGGGTGCCAGCTGCAGCAACAGACAGGCAGCAGGTCCTTCCCCAAGCCTCCCTTCTGTTTCTACCCAGAAACCTGGTGGACGAATGGTTTGGACACCCACTCAGAATTTTTGGCCATCTGAGAGCCCAGCTGAGCAGCCAGAAAAGGTGGGGGCACACACACCTACAGCTCGACCCTGCCGTGAACTTGATGCCGTTGGCAAGCAGCGTGAAGGCTTGAGTCTGTAGCTGCCTGGACAGAAGCACATGTGCAGGGATCATTTGGCCCTGGGGCTACATCATACGTGCCATGTCCTCTGCTGCTGGAATCCACCCGCCGTGGATAGCAGCGGGAACTTGGCTGCCTCCCCGCCCAGCTCCTTGTGCCCCTGCCTGGCCAAGGGGGCACAGACTGGGAGCAGAGGGGCTCTTGGGTGCTTGCTACTCTCTGCTCTGCCCCCCTGGGATTTGGTGTGCAAAGAAATAGGTCCTCTTTTGCTTCTGCATGCTTCTCCTTTCCTGTCAAGCCCAGACCCTGCTTGTTGTTGTTGTAGGTATTTATGGGCCTGTTTATCTGATCTCTGGGGAGCCTATTCTTATCTCGGAAGCAGCAAGGGAAGGGTTACACTGGACAGCTCAGTAGACAGTATGGAGCCAAATAAAATACCAATCTGACAAAAAAAAAAAAAGAAAAAGGAAAAGAAACACCCAGCCCCTGCCACCCTCACCCAGGAATGCAAAGGTACCTGAAGCAAACCTGCAAGTCCAGGAGAGTATTCTGTGTTTCTCCACAGCTCCACTTCCCAACTCCCAGGGATCCTGGACCATGGAAGGGATCTGGTCTGCACACATCCAACACTGCCGGCCTGGCCAGAGACTTGGGGAGCATTTCCCAGATAAACATGGTCCAGGATATGGGCTTGTGCCCAAACCATCTGCTGGCTTCAGGTAGGCAGCACAGCCTGGGCAAGAAATTCCTGGGCCCACATCAGGGGAGAGTGCATTTTAATGTTGCTGAAAGAGGGAAAGAAAAATACATTTTTTAAGCTTCAGGTTGGCCATTTCAGCAGCTGCTTACCATCAGGGCTCACCCAAGGTACAGCATTTCTGTGCCCCACATTTTTCAGCCGTGATGCTACTTTTCACTATTTCTTTGAAGTGAGCACAGAAATGTCCCAGCTCTGTGGTGTGTGCAGAACAGAGGCACAGCCAGCCTCCCGCCTCCAGCCCCAGCAGAGACTTGCTCAAGGTCACCCCGAAGGTCATGGCCAGGGCCAGAGTGGCTGCCTTGTGTCACAGGGCCTCTCTGGCTTGGCCCCAGCTGGTGACACAGGGCTAAGGGAGGCATGGGGTAAGGGAGCACTCCTTGGATACCACTGGCAGAGAGCAGCAGGGAACCCCATCCCTGCTCTGGCCCCTCCAGAACCCAAGGGGACAGCACGGCTGGGCCAGAGTGAGTCGGGCTGGATGCGATGTCCCCTCCTGCCATGCCAAGCAGGGGGACAGGGAAGCCCCATGCTGGGGGTCCCCTACAGTCCTTGCCCCCGTCTCCAGTCTGCACCCCACTCTAATTACCTGCTCTTAAGGAAGCTCCTGACGGTTCTGGCCATTTAAAGTAGCTCCAGCCCCTCGCAGTGAGGGTAATTGGGCCATAATTTGTTTTCAGTGTCAAGATGGCGTCAAAGATAAGACAAAAATCTCCAGGTTTGGGGGCCAAAGAGACAGGAGAAATCCTGACCTGGGGCCGACCTCGGAGGAATGGCCACAAGCCCCAGTGAGTAACATGGCAGGTGAAAGATTTACTGCCAGAAGAGCTTTTTGATCCTCTCCCAACACTTGGAGCCTCTCAGGCCAGTTGCTGGTTCCCAAGTCAGACTGTCTCCTGGGTGCACTGCTCAGGTGACAAGATTCTCTGCCCAACAGAAGCCCCCTCAGCTGCAAAGTTCATGACATGCAATAGTTCTTCCTCAAATCTCCATGGTTCTGGAGTCATGTGATTCTGAGATGACTCTAAAGAGAAGGAGCATTTCCAACCCATAGCTGTAAAAACAAACATCAAGTATGAGAAGACTCTAAAGCCACAAGGCAGGTAAAGGTTCCTACCTTTTAATTTTTTTCTTTTATTTGCTTTAAAAAATTAAATCCAAGCACTCTGGGGTTTTACCCCATGGCTGTCCCTGCCTTGGTCTGCTGGCATTGAGCTTTGCCCTGAGTGTATTTCTCCGTGCGTCTGCTTGTGCTGGGAGAAGGCCAAGAGCACTGCACGCTGGGCCAGTCTTCCTAAGACCATCTTTCAAACTCCTCTCACCAGACTCATGTGATTGGTGTGGGGTTAGCAAAGACACTTTCTGTGAGGCTTTCTGTGGAACAACCTATCCATATCCATGTCCTCTTTAGTGCTGGAGCAATCCCATTGACAAATGTCTTCTGCAGCAATGACACCTTACTGACAACTTCTCAATGCTCTTCTTACATGGCATCTCAGCACAGCCCTCAGGTAAAGCTGGATGATGTGTGTGACACAGAAGCCCACTTGTGTCCCATACAGCAGTTGGGTTTAAGGCCCATTTAGGGATGAAAGCTGTTTGGGATTAGCTGGTGGAGGGCACTTTGCTCAGCAAGGCTCTCTACCAGCTCTGTAGCTGTGTGATGCTGGACAAGCTCTGTCTCTCCCGGTTACTCCAAAGCCGAAGTGTAATAGAAAACCTGTTGCTGCTGCCACAGCTTCAGGAGGCCAAGGAGCAGATGAACTTGCTGGAAAACAAAGAGGAAGTGCAGGCAGGGAGAAGGCTGTCTGCTGTTGAGAGGGGAGCAAAACTGGCAGCTATCTGAGAGGCTTGAGTTGAGGGACTGCAAAAAACATGTGCTTGAAGCCTTGCTGATTGCCTGTGATGGATCCCCAAGGCAGGGAAAGTCCTCGCTTGCAAAGCTTCCTTTTTCCTGCTTGTTCTTTCACATGAGGAATTCAGGTCTTGACCACCCTGAAAGGCTTTACAGTAACCAGAGAAGTAGGGGAATTTATTGCGTCACTAGCGGCTGAAAACAGGAATTGAGAGGAAAACGGGTTTTAAATTTTTTTTTTCCTTAAACTTCAGCTACCTTGACTAAATTCTCATGGCCTGTAATTGACCTGCAGGAGCAGCTGGGGGGTGGTGGGTGGGTGATGCAGGGGCCAGAACAGACTGTTTTTTTGTCTTGTCTGGGAGCTCCTTCCCAAACTGATAAGTTGCATCGAGTTATGAGTCTGAGCAAGTGTACAAAGCTTGTGTCAACCCCAAAACTTCCTCCCCTGCTTACCCTCACAGTTTTGCTCCCATGATTTTGGTTATGTGTTTGAAGGTCATCAACACTCTCAAATTCAAGCTTGGGCTTCTGTGTTCAACGACTCACCCTACAAACATCCAGGAATAAAGTCAGCTGCTTGGAAATAAACCCATGCAATTCCATACCCAATGTCCTTTTATGCTCCCATTTCTAGGAATGTGGCATAAAGAAGGGTGAAGGCCCTTGTGAAGACACCTTTGTCAAACTGCTTTTGGAAGCGTGTAAAGGACATGGAGTAGGATGATTAGCAGAGAGGAGTGGGAAAAACAGGGTCAGGAAAAGAAGAGAAAGGAGGAGGACAAGGAAAAGCCTGGTGAGGGACAGCAGGTCTGCAGCACTGCAAACCTCCCAACAGGAGGTCAGGCACCACCTGCCAGGTCAGGGCAGCCAGCCTCCTGCCTGCTCAGCGGGTGCAGGAGCTGGTGAAAACCCAGACACCAAACTGAGCTACAAACGGGCTGGCTCCAGGACCACTGGATAGAACCCACCTTTTTTTAGAAACAGATTTGCCCACACAGGTGTCAAGCTCAGGAAGAGACACAGAGGCAATGCTCACACACTTCTTGGACTCAGAGCTTCTCCTCTCCTTTGCAGCTGGGTTAGTGAGCTTGTCAGCCTGGTGCCCATCACTGTGCTCTCCCTTGGCAGTCGTGTCGTGGTCGGTGAAGCAGCAGAGACATCCCAGCTACCTGACAGCTCCCTCTGTCCCTGCCTCGTTGTCTCTGCTCTTCTCCACACACCTTGGTGCTGTCTGCTCAGGATGCCTCAGACATCACAGAGTACTTCCTGCAGCATTCAGAGGATCATGAAGAAAGTTCCAGAAACAAGTGAAAGTGCAATTGGGGCTCTTAGGTAGGTACTTAGGGAAGAAGCCAACACTGCCTGCAAGTATAAGAGATGTAAAATCAGCTCCCTGGAAAAGGGAGATTGAGGGCTGGCAGAGAGCCATGCAGTCGTCCCTTATTGGATACAGGGGAAATAAATAAAAGAAGGGAAAAAAGAAGATCCAGCACCCTAAGGCTCTGCCCTGAACACTCAACCTACCCAGCCACATCTCTAAAATGTAAAACCATTAAATTTACATTTGCATTTTTTCCCAGTCCTCTGTGCTGCCCTTTCTGCTCAGCAGCAGAGAACTGAAGCCTGGTTTCCATCAATACTGCGAGGAGGATGTAGGATGGCTCAAGCAGAGAGTTGGACATGTTCAATTTCAATGTCCAACAAGGAAAAAAACCCAAAACACAAAACCCCCCAAACAAACTATTTTTATGATCCCCACAACCCACCGCAGCATAATTCCCTGTCCGATATTTGACAAGGACAGCCAGCTCCTACCGAAGAGGCATTTTTGGGCCAGAAAATTGCCCTGGTCCCTGCGGCAGCTGCCCTGGGCTCAGAGATGGAGCTGAGGAGCATCCCACCAGCCGGGTTTCTGAGCTAACACTGCCCTCGCTCGGCAGCAGAGAGCGGGGAGAGGGACGTGCAGTGTCAGGCCCATCAGGTCAGTAAGTTGGTCGCTTAGCTCCTCAGTGTGAACATGTTACAAAAAGACTGAGGTGTTTCCTGCTTGGTTTTGAGCTTGAAATCTTCTGCGGGTTTCCTGGCAGGGTGCAAACATAAGATGAAGCAGCATTATTCATTAGCCTATAAACCCAGCAGATTAACTAGCAGTTTATTTGCATCCTGGGTTTCTGCTATGCCCTCTCATGCTACAGATGACCCCTTCACAAGAGGATGCTGCCTTTGCAGGTGTCCTTTGGCTCCTCTGACTTTCCTCCTAAACAGGACACCTTCTCATTGTGCTGGCAGAAGAGTCCCCATTCACCAGTTTGGGGGTGCAAATGACACTGCGTTTCCCTTTCTACTGACACATACTGACCTCGTCCTCACCTGAAGATTTCTCCCCCTGAATACCTCCTCAAAGAAAGCTTGAAAACCCATAGGTGGTGACCTGCGAAATGATCTGCTCTTGTTCCTTGTTTTGTGGTGCCCACCTGTGTCACCTCCTGTCTTGGCTTCAAGAGAGAACTCCCTAAGACAGAGAGAGCAAGCACGGCAGCACGTTGCATTGCACAAAAAGATTCTGGCTCATTGAAAAAGCCTCCAGATACTTCTTCAAATGAAGGCACTAAGGACATTGGGATCTGCTTCTGGTGTGGCAGCTGAGTCTCATCCAGCTCCCCAGTACATCAACATCAGTCTTTAGCTACGAGAATATATTAGAGTCAAACGTAACTACTGATCACCGATGGTTTCTCTTAGCAGAATAAATAACCAACAGAATTTGATTCAGTTCTCTCAGGTCTCCAATTCCATACTGCTGGAAGCAAATACCCTGGGATGTAGGACAGAGGGAAACAAGTGTGTCCTGCATCACTGACAGTATAAATGAGCATGTTCTGCATGGCTGGAGGTCACTGTACTGTTGCAGCACAAGCTCTGACCCTCCTCCCAGAGAGCATTTAGCCATGGACAGAACAACGAAGAGGGGGTAGGTCAGTTGGCTGTAAGACAGCACCAAGGAATAAGGGTACAGGAAACAAGGGATTTTTTTCAGGGAGTAAATATTTCCTGCACACCAACAGTGTAATATAATTTGACAGTGATAAATTCAGGTCATGTATTTTGAGTATAAAACTCTCAACACTCCACCATCCTCCTCTGTGAGAGCCCAAGTGTCTGAAAAGCTACATTACCACCTCTTTCCTGGCTAAAAATCAAGGCTAGAGCATGGCTCAAGCCAGTGCTATGACAGGGTTCAGGAGAACAAGTATTCAGGCCCCAGTTTCTGGCATTACTCACACTCTCACTGCAGAAAAAAAAAAAAAAAAAAAAAAAAGTGAGGCATCTTCGCCTATGAGGCTCATGGTCAGGGTGAAGAGCAATATGGGAAAAAGAAATTAAACAAAGTGCTGCATGGAAAATGACGTTGCAGCTTAACTTATTTGGATGCTTCATGTCAGCATTGCTCTGGAGTAGCACCTACCTTGGCAGCTAGGCATGCAGATTCTACTTTGAACATTGTGCATTAAATGTACCCAAGGGTGTACTAGAGAAGGAAGCAGAAGCACAGGGTTGAACTAGACTTAGAGAATTCATCAGGAAAGACGAATCAAATGAGCAGATTAACTGCTCATGATGAAGGGGTAAAAAAAAATCCTTACCACAGAAAAGCCCAACACTCCCCAAAGTACAAGGTCACATGGATCTCCAACCACCTCCATCTTTCTTGTGAGTCATCTTTTTGTTGCAAAAGATTCCATGATTTGCACCCATGCAACACAGCTTTGTCACAAAATATCCCATCACCTGAGTTTTCTACTTCAGACTTGACATACGCTGGTCAGCAGAGCCATTCTCCCCTACATGTCTGCGGTGTCTGTGGCCCTGGGGAGACGGGTGGGAGGTGACAGCACAAAACATCCATGCAAAGCAAAACTCCATTGGCTCTGAAGCCAAAAGTGCTGAGGGCAGAAAGAGATACAGAAGCAAATGTAGGCCTTGTTGCTAGCTAGATCATTTATTAAAGTGAAATTCAGCATTTTATCTTTGTCAGACAGTACAGAGTTAGTTTCATACACAGTGGAAGCAGGACATTTCCTAAACCTCAGAGAAATGAGTTCTACAGTTTTTGCTATAAGTTACTAGGTTGCTTTAACAATACACATCTATATTACACAGTTAAAAATACAAGGTGTCCAAAACATTTGGCATAATATTAGCACAATACATGGAGGCCAGAAACAGAAGAGGGAACAGCTTCTCTTTCCTAGTAAGCCTGCTAAGACTTCAAGCCATTCTGCAAGTTACCTGCTATTCACCTCCCCTGCACCCTGTCTGCAAGCCAAGAGCTGTGGTTAGGACAGAAGGAGTAAACCCAGCCCGGTGACAGCTCAGCTGAAGAAGTGCCTGCAGATGTACAGGATGGCCTGCAGAGTTGCTTGCAAGGGAAGTTCAGGTTTAAGGCAGAAGCCCCCCCTCCCATTTCTTAAACCATTTGATTCATTCCAAACAGATGTGTTCCCAGGCAAGTCAAAAACATAAGACCAGGGATAGCTGTGAAAAAAGTGCAAGGAACATCTTACATCCTAACAGTTCATTTGCACTTTGAAAGTGGAAAATGAAAACTCCCTAACTTGATAAGCTAGAGATGGCTAAAGGGCATCAGTGACAAGAGGAGTGAGGCATCAATAACATTCCTTCACCTTTGGGACTCTTCAGTCAATAGTTTGGGCAATACAAGGACTCCTTCTGTACAGAAGGCTACCTTGTTTTACCCACTCTTTTAAACGGCAGAGGCAAAGTGACTCTAGTGCTCTGGGGACGTATAACGATCTGCAAATTTACATAAACACTCTCCCAGCAGACCATTTCTCTCCCCTCCGACTGCAGTTACTGAAGATCTCCCATTGGTATTTACATTTGGCTCAACCAAAAGACGTAAAGTGCACTGCTCCCCCCTTCATCCCCTCTCCTGAAAGACCCATTACAAGAGCTAATGCCAAACAAATCTTCCTCCATGTTGCTACCAGTGGAAGTGGAAGTGTGTTTTGTTCAGTCTCTCCGTGGGCCATGTTCTATTTCATCTTTGTGCCATCGCGACCCACTTGAAAACTTGCACTTACTGTGGATTAGTTTGGCTCTTGATTTCAAAACCTCTCTGAAGCCAGCTTGCATTTAAGACTAACTTTATCTGCCAGATTTGATATGTTTTGGTCAAGCCTTGTGCCCCAGGCTACCTAGTGGTTTACAACCACATTTCTAAGGAAAATTGGGACACTGGAATACTGGGTAAAAGTGGTACAAACTTCCCCCCCACACTCTTCTCAAGCTGAGCATCTCAAGTGCCTGGAAAAAGAAACATGAGCTTTTAATGCAACTGCTTACTTCAGGCTGATATACAGTATTCCTTGAGATGTAGAAATTTAAAAAAACATGTATTCTAACACAGTCTCCTTGGATATATTTGCCCTTTTCAGCCATCAGATTGCCAGCAACTCAAGTCTTCACATGATTCCAACTCGCTTTAGTTGAGCTCAAGCCAGCAGCTACCAGCAACGATTTCTTCTCCTTCCCTTAAAGGTAGCAGAGTCAGCATGCAGAATAAAATGAACCCTATAAGAAATGTTTCCACATTATTTGGATTTCATGCTAATGGCTTTGCACCTCTTTAGATGTCTAATGAAGTCAATGCAACTCTTCAGTGAGAACTGAGTGAGGCAATGTAACTAGGCTATACAATGGCTGGAGGGCTTCAAAGATGATTCCTCTGCTCCAGGGTGAATGTCACCTATGCAGGCTTGTAAGAAATAAGCTTCCACTATTATAAATGGAGGATGACATCTTGTCATCCTCCATGCCCCCAAGGCTTGTGCTCCATGGTTCAAAGCTAGACAGAATTTAAGGCCCATCTGTGAAAAGCAAAACGTAAAAGGAAAAAAAAAAATCTTATCATACCAGCCAAAGTGATTTGGGTCTTTCATCGTTCCAACAAGTCCCATCTAAAAGTGCTGAGAAAACGTCCCACCTCATGGCTTCACAAGTGTGAGGTTCAAACACGCTTAATTTGTAGTTTAGAACAAAAAGTTGGAAGGTCTTTTTTTAATTGGCATGCAGCATAAGGAATCAAGTACACAGAATGGTATTATACAGAACGACAATTGCATTGTTGCGTTTTCTGGTTATTAGACACTAAATGATTTTCAAGAATCACAGGCACCCTGAACATGGATATTGCTACTGAATTGACATGTGATTTCAGTTTATAGCATGGGAGCCATAAAGTGGCTAACCCTTCCAACAAGACATCAGCTTTCTTTTGCTCCAGTTAAATTGAGAACAAGGTAATAAGGCATTTGCAAGGGTTTATAAGGCCATGGGGTCTGACAGCCAAAGATTCCTCTGTTTCTTTGGTGCCTTGCCACCAAGCTTTCCACCTTATAAACAACTGCTAATGGCTGGTAAACATTTCTTCATTATCACACTTTGTAAAGGATTTCTTCAAAAAAGTATAATTGCTTTAGGAGTGAAACAAACAAGGATCACATTTCACATCAGTTGACTATTTTCAGGAAAAAAACAAACAAAAAAATTCCTGGATACCACCTCTGCACAAAAAGCATTCCAGTGAATACACCTGAACAGATGGAACCTGCCACCATATTTCCTTGAAAACAATCATTTTTGCTGCTGGCTGCTACAACACCCCAACAGATTTATTTACTCTTAGAAATAAAGCAAAACAAAATACAACAACAAAAAAGTAAATTGCAAATAAACTACACTTTTACAGTTTTGGTCTAGAAGTTACAACGAGGCATAACCCTCTCAACTCAGAAATGCATTTTCCCTTGGTAATACCCTCTGATTACATAAGCACTTTGAAGATTAACATGCAGTCAGAGAACACACCCTTTTAGCTATCTGTCCTGAATATGAGAAGACAGATCATGTTGATGGATGTGGGAATTACTCCCTCCTTTCAAATAAGGAAAGGACCACTGTAACTAGGAAATTTTAAAACATTCATGAAATACCAATGCAAGACATTCTCTCCTCATTCCTTGAACCTCTCCTGGCTGACGTTCTTAAAATCCATCCTGAGTCAAACAAGAAAATGCTGAAATAATCACACTCCCCAAAATGTTACAGATGGGATGTGTACCATAACAGTATTCTGACTATGACTCAGGAGATAGACATGTCGAAGTCTGTTGAACATGTTTTTGGAGTATTAGCAAACACTTCAGAGCTGATGTGAACAACCTGCTTTAAATTGTGACTTGATTTTTAAAGAGACCCTTAGAGAGCTTCAGCAAGAGCTTCACTACATGAGCCCCTCATACCTTATGAAACATGCAGGATTAAGCTGGGATTGTGATCTGTGTGTTTAGCTCTTCAAAAAAACTTCATCCAGTTTTGGAATATTAAAACCTGCGCTGACAAAATGCTAGTTTTCTACTGTTCAGTTTTGCTGATTAAGGCTTGTTGAGAATATACTATCTGTGTGGAGTCCTGGCATCTTGTACCAGAATGGAGACATTGGTTAGGACAGCAAAGAAAGAGTGATGCTTCAAATTATGAGATCCCCTTGAATACAACTCGAGGTCACTGGAGAAATCAGTCACAATCAACACTTTTTCTAAGTGCTTTTTGCACTTAGTAGAAATAACTACTGTCTTATTTGTAAGGATGTCTTGGGTTTCAATAACAAAATCAGAGAGATATCCTCCCACAGTGCCCAGGTAGTGAGCACCAGCATGCCACCACTCACACAGCTCTTATGAAAGCACACATGATGCTCACACAAGGCACGTGCTTCGATACTTTTTGCCCATTGCAAAGCCAGATGAAACACATCATGCTCCACTCAGTTCACCATCCCGGTTCTGATGCTACACCCACTAGCAGGAGCCTGTTTTACACTAAACAGAGACTGCAGAGCCCATTAATCCACACAGCAGTTTTGTGACACCTGCTAAAGACTAGCTTCAATATAAAACACACATCACTTATGACTGAAATCTGATCTTGCACAGACATTAAGAGAGATGTCTTAAGCCACCGTTTCCCCTACCACCATTCTGAGACTTGAATACGCGCAAGTGAATTGAGTGAGTGTTCCTACCAACATGACCAAACCCAGCAAATAAGCTGTATTTGCCTTAAAACCACATTCTGAGGAAATGCAGAAGTTTTTAAATGCTTACAGACAATTAATTAGTGAGTTCTTAAACAAAAGAAATTAGAAAAAGAGATTGCAAAGAGTTGTTTGGCATCCATGTCAGAAGAGGGTGGGAGGAACAGTGATTTAAAAAAAAAAAAAGTAATAAATTTCAGACTAGTCAAGTAGCATTCACTGGAGTAGATTTGGTGAGCTGCAGCATTTGTAGAAGTCTGGGACTTGAAGCACTGACTCAAGGCAAGGCAGAGCACATGTGGGTGGGGAGCAAGCTTCAGACAAACTTCTGACCCACGCACCTCAACACTGAATTTTATCTCTGCTGCTGTTCCAGTCCTGTACCAAGACAAACTGCATGGTGGTTCTGATGCAGTCTGAACTCATTGAAAAAATCCCATCTGTGATCTGAATTGCACTGAGATGCAGATTTCCAGAAATGGTTTAAAACATTAGGTTGATAAACTCCACAGTCCTACAGGTTTACTTGGTTTCATCATTATCCTCATTTCTTTATTCCAATGTGACTTTGAAATGAGGGGAAGAAGTCTTCAGAAACATACTGGGCACATGTTTTCAAATACTCCTGATAAGAATGTCTGAATTTTTTTCTGTCATCCAGACTTACTGCATTTAAAAAAAAATTTACAATATACCCCAACTGTTTTTATATACTGAATATGCACAATACCATCTGTTCCTTCAAGGTCTCTCTTATTCCAAGTCTTTATGATCTTCATTCTAGTTGCTTGCTACCTTCTGACTTCTGGTCCAGCCTGCTCTTGTTGTTCTTCACCATGTAGATGAAATATGCAAGTGTCTCTTTCTCATTCACAGGAATATTCCTGAAGTGACGACTGACAGTCTAGAAAGACAACATGTAAAGAGACAGAAATTCTGAAATTTAAAAGTAGAAATAATCAGAACAGAGTTTCTCTTCACTTTCCAAAAATTATTTCCTGGCCACTGAGCACAATAGACTTTTAGTCAATCATGCACCAATTCAAACTGTCAGTCCTCATTTACTTCTCTTTCTACAGCTGGAACGTGCATATGAACATAGCACAGTCTTGCTATATCCCCAGTATTTGGAGCCAACCTACATGTGGAATTTGGAAGCCAGAATGTCCTCCTGCCAAAGCAGCATAGCTTGTCCTAAGTGGCATTTCACACTGATATTATTTGGAGAACAAGTTTTCCCTGCATCTCAGTATTTTAAAGGAGAGCGTCAGAAATACTGAAACACTTTGCTGTGTGACTCAAATGTTGCAAGATTTTAGAGTCCAAATGAAAACATGCTGGGTAAGTTTCCACTGGAAGGAACACCAAGGGATTTGCAATGGGGTGTTAGGATTTGGTTAGGGTTACCCCTTTCTAACACCAGCATAGGCCGTGAAACATTTGCTGCTTTTTCCTCAGAAAATGAACATACAAAACATGTTAGAGCTGGATGAGATCCACTTGTCATACGGAAGAAGCTTTTTTTTGGTACCAAACACATCCCTACAACTGGATGTTGATGTCGAAGCAATAAGTTACTTCAAGAAGATTTATGGAAGTTTGAGTTTTCCTTACGGTGGGGTAGCAGCAGGAGTCTAAGAGCCTCGGGCAGCAGTGATTCAAGCATGGGAGCTGGACGTGGATCCAGCGTAGGGTCAAAGCTGCTCAGACTTCACAGGAAATCTGGGAAGTGTGTGATAACTTTAAGTTAGGCTCCCTTTATTTTCTGCTTGCACAGCAGTTCTATTTTGTGTGGTTTTGGTTTGTTTTTTTCCTTCTGGGCACATTCACTGTATATTGCCCAAATAAGCAGTCCATCATGGCAGGAGGTAGCTGAGAGACTACGAACTGGTTAGTTGGAACACAGCAAAACAGAACTACTAATGAGGACACAGAGCCACTCTGCTTCATTCACCTCACTCCTACACACAATGCACTACACGTTCTCCATATCCTCTACATTCATTTCCTAGTTGACTGTGAATGAGAACAAAACAGTCTTGCTGTCTTTTTTAGTCTGCCAGTTGTTGTTCTCTAGAGCAAAAGCAAAACTGACAGTTTTGGGCAAACAGCTGGGAAACCTTCAGCTTCCATAACAACCTCGTTACCACTCAGCAACTGCTTTTTTAAGTTTAGAGAATACTTTTCCCACAGAATGCCTTCAGATCAAGTCAGGGAAGAGAGCAGAGCAGATGCACATCAAGCCCAAATAACAAAGCCATACGGAGAGTTCTTTCTTAACAATTATCCCATATGGTGAAAAAGCAGCAGTAGAGACACTTAAGGAAAGAGCCTTTTACTGACTTAGGAATCATAAGACATTAGGACAAAGGAGGGAAATAAAGCATCTGAAGTCATGGCGAGTCATTTTGCCTTTAATAACACATGATTACAACCAGTTCAAGTGCCTGTGAGGAAATAAAAACTAACAGGCACACTTAAGGTAACTAGTAGTGTGTGAGTCTGAGTTCTAGCTCAACAGCCATTTCCAGTTAACTCCTAAGCCACTGGAAACTAGGTTCTGTTTCTGCTCCCTAAAGGTGACAGACTGGGACTACAAACAAGGAGGGAAAGGAAGCAGAGAAAAGCAAGTTACTAGAAACATGCTTTCAAGAGCTTCCATGACTGTTTCGGGTAAAAGAAAGCACACAGCCTTCAGTTAGCATCATCCCCTGAAACCTTTCACACAGTATATATTAACCAGAGTCACTACAGGAATTAGTGTGCAAGAAATGCACACTTCAGCAAAGGAGATAAAAAAGATTTTTTAATAACAGAGATGATACTGCCTCTATCATCACTTACTTCAGCTAGCTGAGCCTTGTTGAGTCCAGGCCTAGTCTGCAACTTATAATGTCTCTTGTAACGTCGCAGAGTGTTCACCTGGAGCTGGAACAAGTCAACCTGGAAGTGATGCAGAAGAGGGGATGAGTTGCTTCAATTAGGAAGAAATTTAAAGTTAACTAAATATAACTGTTTCTTCCTCAAACAGGAATTCTTCTTGCCTGCATTCAGAACCATGTTAGCTTGCCTTACTGATAAATCCAGGTATATTTTGTATTTGTTAATGTTAAAGGATCAAACTAGCCTCAGAAAAATACAAGATTTTATTCTGGTTCACATGCTGTCAACAGAACTGCTGGGCAATTTCTGCTCTCAATTACACCTCTGCAACCTCCAAGCAAAGGGGAACCTTTTGGTTATAAAAGCTCACACATGAAATACCAATTTAGCAGGCACCAAGCAAATGGCTTGTGACATAAAACGAGAGTACAGAGAAGAAACAAAATTCAAATACTTCATTGGGAAGTGAACTGTTTAAAAGCAAGAGTGGTGGTGAGGGAGGTTACAGGAAGGAATATGAAGATCATGTGGAAAATGCCATGTTTCAAAGATGCTGAAAACCAAGAAGATAATTGCTTTAGAATTGACAGGTTGCAGAGTTCACTGTTCAGTTCAGTGATTTGCATCCCTCAATTTTTAACAACCAAATATCCTGCATGCTCTCCAGCACTAACATTGTAAAAGGCCAGCTGGGTCTTCATCAGTCATCCTGGGAAACTAAGTAAAGCCTGTATGGGAAAGTTTCAATAGAGAGTCCTGTAGAACAGAAACACAAATAACTACAACAAAAAGTCAGGAGTCCTCAAAAAAAACCCCAACAAACCCAAAACACAAACAACCCAAAAAAACAAACAACAAACCAAAACAAAGCCCAATCCAAAAAGCTGCTCTTTCAGCACCTCCATACAAGAAGTGTGGGGACAGAGTCTTGCAGTTAAGACAGCTTGGCTCTTGGTGGCTTTATTTTTCTTTTTTTAATTTTTTTTTCCCCAAAATAAAGTGCTTTGTGCCAATATAGGTGGTATTCCCAGCAGAGGGCTCTGCTGATGTGGCCAGAGCTCCACTCCTTCCACTCCTCCACCAATTTCACCTCTGCACAACTTTCTGCAGCGTCAACACTACCAGAAACATTACCAAAAGAAACACAAAACACATTGGCACAGAAAAGAGATTATTCTAGAGTTCTGCAATACAGGGGGGGGGGAAAAGAAAAGAGGAAGGGAAGGAAGGGGAGTTGGTAAAGCATCTTACAGCCACTTAGCACCCACTAACCTCTGGGACATCTGTTTCATGCTCAGGAGAGTCACCTCCATCATCACTTGTCTTCCTCTTTCTTTTGTTTCGAACACTTTGAATGAAGTTCTTGTGAAAATCACAAATATATAGATGTCTCACCTAAGAATCAGAAGTGGTAGAAAAGCAATCAGAACAGGTACTGCAGAAACAACATTCAACAGTAGCCACTTCGACATGAGGCTGAGGGACTGCAACTCTCATGACATTACGGAATTTCTAATTTTAAATTCCATGACTGATATTGTGCACTTGAGCTAGAGACAATTTACATTACAAAGACCAAAGGCAAGGAAAATGAACCACCCAAGAGCTCCAGCTGAACCTGAACCTCTGCATACAGTATATTTCTTTTTTACAGCTGCAACCACGTGTCAGAAAAAACCAGGTAATTGTCTGGAGAAAGTCTTCAGGACTTACTACCAGACAGATACCAAGAACAATGTTATTCTGTTCCACTCTTGTGAACTTTCTAGTTTGAATAGCACGTAAGATCACTAATGCAGGTGTTTAAATATCTACACTAAATAAAAGTTGGTTAATTACCCCAATTAAAACAAGCAAAATAAAAGCAAGTATGTCTTTTTTCTACAGCTTATCCTGCCACAGAACCTTCTATTTAACATGTATTATCACACTATAGCTAGCATGTAAACAAAAAAAGATCACAAGTGAAAAAATTTGCTACCTGTAAGGCAAAAATATCTTCAGACAATACAGGCACATGACATTTGAATTCACCTTATGTATCTCACTTCATACTTTCCCTTCGTTTTGAATTCACTGGTCTGATCTTGTCTTTTTATTTCTAAAGCCTTTCACCTAGCAACAAAGAGTTATTTCTAAGATGCAAGAAACACCTAAAGCACTGGACAAATCTGCTGAGGACTACAACCAGAAGAAATACTCTGTTTTAAGAGTAAGATTATATTTCAAACTGAGTCACTCTCTTCCCGTGGCATTATGTATTTCAGCTGTGCAAAAGGCACCTAACTAACTGGGGGCAGTGCCAAAAAGACTTGATTCAGATTTTTTTTTTTTTTAAATGGTTTTAATCTTTAAAGATCAGGTAAGAAAAACATGCAAAGCAGAATTCTGTTAACCCAGTCACTTCTGAGAAATCCCATCTGCAATCTTGACCAGTTGCACTGCTCTGCCTATTTCCCTACTCGGCAAACGACCCGTTTCTATCTTGAGCTGAGAGCTGTCACTTAGTGTCATGAAGGGGTCAGCAGTAAATCGGACCGTCCCCTCGGGCCCAGGGAACAATTCCGCAGTGCTGTGTCTCAGAGCAGCACACCTTGAGGGTTAGACGGAGGAGTTAATTTTTAATAATCTGCTTCGCTGGAACGCCGAGTACTTGCGGGTTAAAAAACTACCGTCAGCGACACCTTCCTGAAATTATAACCCATAGCATTGATTTCGGCATCAGCGGTTTATGAAACAAAACTGAAATTAAAATAGCACTCTCGCCTCTGAAGCAAAGCTGTTCTTGCCTCCCGGAACCTTCTCCCCACCGCATCAGAGCTTTTCTGCCGAACACGGCTCTTAGAGTTGCATAGAGAAAAGTGCCCTGAGGAGGAAAAGCCGGATCTTTACCGGGCACCTTGTCCGCTCGCCCTGCTCTGCTGACACCGAAGACGGTAAAACGCGGTCCAGAGGAACCGAGCTCTCAGCCGAACCACCCCGCGCACCCCCCTCTCCGCACAGCTTCCAGGGGCTAAGCGAACCCCCCGGGGCAATGGCCAAAGCTCAACTCGCCGGGCGGAGAAGCAACTTCCCGACGGCCGCAGGGACCGCGGCCTCCCCGGGAGGGACCGCACTGCGGTAGCGGCTGCGGGGGGGCACGGCGCGCCCGGCCGCCCCTTCGGAGGGGGGTTCGGCGGCGTCGGGCAGGACCGGCGGAGGCCGCCACTCACACTTTTGTCGATGTCCAGCTTCAGCTTCTTCTGCGAGATGCTCTTCTGGATCCTCTTGCTGAAGGACGCGTTGCCGGCGGGGCGAACGCAGCGGTCGCCGTCGTCGATGAGGCAGCAGCTCTGGCCGTAAAAGGGGGCGGCGGGAGGCCCATCCCGGCTGTCCTCCTCGGTGCTGAAACCATTCATCGCCCACCAGCCCGCCCCTCACCCCGCCCGGGGAGCCGAGAACCGGGGAAATTGCCGTCACTACCGCCGGGTCGCCCCGCGCCCTCGGGGGGACCCCGCC
>JAAWXA010000026.1:6139758-6263946 GCA_038090715.1 Florisuga fusca | reverse complement strand
CCCCTCCTCCCGGTACCGGTACCGGCAGCGCCGGGGCACGGCGGGTTCCGTCTCTCCACAGCCCGCCGACCCTGTCCGCTCCTCAGCAAACCCCACAGCTCCCTCCGCCCCAGACGCCGCCGGAGGGGGTGCCCGGCCCCATCCGTAGGCGAGCGTCCCAGTGCCCGCCCGTCCCTCGAGTTTCCACGGCTCCGCGTAGAGAAACAGGAGACGCGGACTTCACCCCCTTCAGCCTCCGGACCGTGGGCTCCTACCCCGGGTTTCTCCAGCCGGTTCAGGCGGAACCAGCATCGCTCTAATACCGGCGCGAAAGCAAAGGGCCCGGGAGGAGCGGCGGCCCCAGCCCCGGCACAGCACGCACCTCGACACCCTCCGAAAGCGCCTGTGCCTGGCTCCACGGCACCTTCCTGAAGAAAAGGCTTCTCGCACCAAGAGAAAAAAAAGATTCTGTGGACTGAAATCGCTTTTAAGTGTGGAATTCCACACGTGGGACAATGTGTGTTGTTAGCATGGGAGGAACTGTGCCGAACCTCACACAGAAATTACCTTTGCAAGAGACTCCTCCGGACCTTTGCTCACCAGATCCACGGAACCACTGACACCGGCTCCTTGCAGCCTGCCCTGCCTGCTCCTCACAAGACGACGAGGAAACACCAAAGTGCTTATTTTCCATGCACTACTTGCAATACCAAACATGTCTCAGAATAAATCTGGAGGGCAGGGACTTTAAACTCTCCCTCGACAGTTGAGTTGCCTCTTAGTTTTGGTTGCTGGTGCGCTCAGGCAATTACTAATTCCCCTTCTCCTTGTGACTAGTAGAGAACCACACAGTGCACCCTCCTGGGGACACCGTTCCCAGTTGCCAGCCACTTCAACAGAAGGTGGTGAAAACAAAGGACTTTACCCACAGACCAACAAGCAGTTAGTTAAAAGCAAAGAGATTTTAAAAAGCAAGATGCTGATCCTTATAAAAGCCCCTAGCCAAATTCCCTGGGGTCTGCCTGCCTGAAATAGTTCTGTCCTGGTAAAAAACAGACAGATAATCCCTTGGTTTTGGAAAGGGAAAACATCAGAAGGTTAGCAGCCATCTCAGTGCTCCTGATAGTGAGCTTCCTGGGCTTATCTTAACGTTACAAATTAAAATCAAATTACAAGCTGTGAAAATCTTGCAGAAGGACATTTGGGAAGCTGAAAGCACAGGATATAAGGGCAGATGATAACAGCAGTAAGCAAGCAGACAAAAGTGAACATGATCATAACAGGCAGGACTGCCTCCTGTCCTGCAGGAGATTCTGCAGGTTCTCCTTGGACTATTTGATGGGAAGCTGGGAGTGGCAGAACAGGTTGGTACTTACCATCAGATTGTATTTTACCTTTGGCTGCAAACTCTCATCCCATGCAAGTCAAAAGGTTGTTTTGCAATGTCTACTAGAAAAAAAAAAAACAAACAAATAAAACCCCAACAACCAAACCACAGAGTTTTTCACTGTTTGCTAATTCAATGCTAAGTACCTCCAGCTCAGACTTTTTCATTTTGTCGAAAACAAAAAAGTGCATGAAGGTTTTCCAGTAATTGCAGTTTGTTTCAGCATATTTATCCTCACGGGATCCTCAAGATTTCACAGTCTGCTAGTCTGGAAGTAGCTTGCTGTGAAATAAACTGCCTCGTAGAGACACTCTTTATTAGGTATCTATCTCTAACCTGATCTAATAATTCGTAGTGGGAGCTGCAATGAAGTGAGAAACAATGTTTCATAAACCCATCAGCACCCAGGCAGCTTTAGTGCCTTTGAAGCTGTAACAGCCTGCCCATCCAAGCCAGCCCCCTAATCAAATTAGGGGAACCTGCCAGGCCTTTTAATCTCAGCTGAACAGCACTGCTCTCTGAAGGTGTGTCTGAAATGTAGCTCTCATCTGGAACTCGCTGCTTCAATGGAGCCATTCAGGTGTCCCGGGACAGAAATGGTACTCTGCACAAAAGGTCTGTGTTGCCAAAGATATCCTGGGAAGAAGCCCTTTTTACATTTTTCCACCTCCAGTCAGAAATCAGACCATTTTCATTTTCTGTACCAATGGACACTCTGCCCTAGCACCTTCTGCCAGACTCCTACTCTCCTCAGCATTTTTCTTGTGTGGCACCTCTTGAACCTGCTAAAATGTTTAATGTGTCACAGCTTTTGGCACACAATCCCCCCTGGGAAATATTCCTGTGGCCAAGAATCACAGCACAGTCTTCCCCGAGGTGCATGCCCTGCAGTTATCTGCTGGTCCTGAAAGGAAGAGCCTTTCTCCATTCCTTCCCACGTACTGTTTTGTGTTCCCCCTGGGTTTGTTTTGCTGTTTTTCACCCCATGGAATCAAGTAAAAAGGAGTGCTGGAAAAACCGTAAAAGAAATAGCCACAGTAGAAAGTGCTGAGTGTCCTAA
Organism: Florisuga fusca; assembly: GCA_038090715.1. Classification (NCBI taxonomy): domain Eukaryota; kingdom Metazoa; phylum Chordata; class Aves; order Apodiformes; family Trochilidae; genus Florisuga; species Florisuga fusca. The sequence continues at coordinate 6,261,520 of JAAWXA010000026.1, read as the reverse complement.
ATGGAAACGTGAGATAGGGCCACATGCAATGTTTATAAACTTACCTGATCTGGGGCTGAAAGACTGCTCTCCCCACTCCTCCCTGCAGGAGGTATCCATAACGCGGCCAGGAGGCAGTCACTGCAGCTGATGAAGCTCCAGCACTACTGCAAGGGCACCAACCTGGGGAAGTTTTACTTAGTTGCCAGTTAACACAAACTTCTAATAAGCGATATGGATGCTGAGAAGAAAGAACACACACTGAAGTGAATACCTTTCCTCCTTCCTTCAGCTGACTTTCACCCAAATGCCTGGCCTCCACCCTAGCTTCATCTCCTCTTTGCCACTGTGCAGTCTCAGCTTACTGAATGAATTGGGAGATGGGTGAAGCAGGAGGTTAGGGTCAAGTGTGTAACTCTGTGCTGGGTTTTCTCTGTTCCTCTGGGCTTCCTGGTGTGTCCTATCAACAAAGGATTGTCCATAGCTAATATCCATCAGGCATGTCCTACCTTGGCACATGGCATCCACTGTTGTCCCTCCAGTATTGCACCCTTGGGCATGGAGCACCTCCTTGCACAGAGAAGTTTCCCTCCACGTCTCCAGCTTTATCCACATCTTATATTTCTCTCCTCAGGTGTCTCCTTCCCTCATGACTGTCACTCTCTGTTAAACTTGTCCGAGCTGAAGTGCTGCAGGGTCCTCTGACAGGCTGAAGTTTTGGGGCCTGCTGGGTTGTTCCCATTGATTTCAGAGCTGGCTGGAAGCAAATGTGAGGGGCAGGGTGTAGTTCACAGTCCCTGCCCCACGGGTATCTTGGCAGCCCCCAGCTACCTGAACCTGACATGCCCAACACATCACTCAGGTACAGGTTATCCATCTGCTCCTGCATGAACCAAATAAACCCTGCAATTTATACCCAATACATCTGAGGGACAGCTGGGAAGGATATTCCCTGAAGGGCTGGAGGAGAGCAGTCTGTGACATGGCAGGAAACCTGTGCTGAGGAAACGTAAGACCAGGGTAATTAAGCTTATTCTTATAAGCAGAGAAATCAATCACTGGAGTAAAACAGGCAGGGACAGTCACTTCTGCATACACCACTCCAGAAAACACGTTTAAAATTTATTTAAAATATATTATAAAAGGAAGGTCCATTCAACTTGAAAAACACTAGGCATTCTGTCGACGATTCCCAGTTTATGAAAGCTACTACATTAAAGTGCTACAAGTCCTTTACCACCTCCCAGATATTCAGCTGTTGGTCCTAATATGCACAGAAATAAACATAGACTGGTTCAAGAGGCACCATCCAGTTTTACAAATAAAAAGCATGCAGTACAAGGAATAGACAATCTTAGACCTCATCACCAAGATCCCAGAAAATGCATTTTGAAGCCAATTCTCTTCTCTGCCCTGGAGGCTAAAGCTATTTGTTATTGTCAACATAAGGGCTAACATTCTACTCTATTAGCTTGATCATTTTTTGGCTTGTTTTGTGGTTGAAGTTCATATTTGCTCAAGTTGGAACTAGGACTTTCTTCCTGGAGTTGAACTAGCAGATTTAAGACCCCATGGATTCAGTCGCTTATATAAAACGTCTAAATCCCCACATCTGCCGGAATAATTGAAGCCTTTTGGGTCATACAGAAGCATCAAGAAAGCTCAAAACACAAGCAAATAAAGGAATATAGTCAGCTAGTAGAGGCAGAGTCAAAAAAAAGACATAGGATTTTTATTAGGATTTCCATAATCTATCATTTCCCAGTTTCACACACAGATCTTCAAGTTAAAGTGTGATACTACAAAGGAGTAATCAGAGAGGAGGCAAGTTTATTTCAGTTACATTTTGAATTTATAATGTGAATAAATCAATCTGACTGGTTAATGAAGAATATGAAACAGACTGACAACTTAGTGTTCAATGCTGATGGGAATTTCAGATCTCAGCATTCCCATTCTCTACCTGCTGCATCTCTTCCCTCTATTCAAACCAGGTGAGGACTTGCAGCTTGTTTTTAATTACAGACTCAACACCCATTATGTCAGCAAATAAAGAACTTAAAGCTAAATCTTACACAGGCTGGGAAATAGCAGCACACAGACTTTCGTTGCTCCCAGTCCAGCTCCCCTTTTGCTATGTATTCTGTGAAAGACTTTTTAATCCTACCCCCACACAATCTGACATTAACCTAAAGCTACTCACCATTCTGGCAATGGTTTGCTAACTATTTAAGAAGCTTTTCATGCTAAATGTTTGTTAAAATAGAAGCCTAGATTGCCACTTTTCAGATAAAGATGAACTCAGGCACCCCCCAGGTTCCTTTGTTGCAAGTGGTTAGAAATAGAGTAGGCAAGTAGGAACATGAACCACAGCAGTTGGGAGTAGATATGGGATGCAAGGTACACTTGAATCCTTTATGCTAGCAGAGCCAGACTGCTTCTGACACAACTTTACCAGGGGTCTTTCAACTGAAAGCTTGACAGGCTAACTTCTAGAGGCTGTCTGTTCTCTCCACTTGAAACCATTTAAACGTCTGTCTGCATCTTGAAAGACAAATTAAAATAAAATCTTCTCCCTTTTTACCCAGCAGTTATGATATTGCCCAGTGTGAGAGTTTTGTTACACAGTTATGAGACTGCCCTCTCTCCTCTCCTTTTTGTGATGTAAGCCAGCATAGCTACTATAATGATCCTGCAGAAGCTGTGAGAGTGCTGTGTTCTTGCAATGCCAGTTGCTGGTGGTGTCTGTTTGACTTTCAGTACATGGTTGTCTCAGTGCAGCACAGAGGAGGAAAGTTTGCTGCCTGGAGCTCTCCAGTAAAGAAAAGCAAAGCCCTGTGCATAAAGTACCATAAAAAAAAACAAGAATAAACTTACACTGAGAAATTGCATTCTTGCAACTTCTGTATTAGAGATTTGAACACACTCTTTAATAAAAGGTTTCTTAGTGATGCAAGGCATCAGCCTCCTGAAAGACACTCCTGCTACAAATTTTATATGCCTTTGGGACTATATGTGATTTCTGATCTGGATATTTAGAAAATAAAATGCAGGACCTTGCATACTGATGAAAGGCATGAGCCTTCACCATAAGGTGAAACATCCAACACCTAACCAAGAAATTCTATGCTCTAGCTTTAGTTGCTACAGTGTACCAAGAAGAAGCCCCTATGCTTTCTAAGTCTTTCTATTAGGCATGACAACCCCCCCAGCCTCAAGTCATTAATATTGATTTAACAGAGGAAACCTAAGAGCATCTGAATTACTGTCAATCACACAAATTTTGCACTTAAATCAGACATTCTAAAATCCACAAACACTGCAAATCAGGCTCTTACTTCCTTGTGTCCCAACCCTTTCCCCTCTTCTCTCTTGTCCAGCAAGGCACTAGGAAATGGTTCAAGTTTAAGCATTTGCTGTACATTTACATTTTAAAAGGCACATCTTTATTTTAACGATGCTGTATTTCCCTTTCAGTAAAGGCCCACAGTTGTTCCATCATGGTGTGAAGAAGTTAATTACCCAGGCATGAAAAAAAGGCATAGGCATCTTGTACACATAAGAGCCCCATACCTCTTACTCTGTAAGCCTTAGAGATTAGCACCAGTATAAATAAACAAGAGCTTCAAGAGCAAATCAAAATATCATTATACAACATAACACACATCCAGAGATTCCCCTGGTGTCTGGGATTCTGATACTTAACAGCAGAATTTATGCAGCCTTGATGAGAAGGGTGGTTTGAATACCTTTTTGGAAAAAAAAAACCATTTAATTTTGCATTAGATAATCACTGGTATTTAGTCTCCAGTCTTGACTTGTATGCAGATGTGAAGATTTGCTTATGTATTAACGCTTTAACAATTTTGCTTACAAATAACCAAAAGTAATTGGAATAATTAACCAGCAAAGGCTCAATTAAAGATGTAGATAATGAAATACAGCTTCTGTTTCTCAGTCAGAGGATGGCTAGCTATATTAAGTCTTTGCATTAGTCATCAAAGCCTCTAGGGTATTGAAAAGTATAACTGATGTAAATAATAGCTCAAAGCCCAGTGAGACAGAAGTGTACAGAACTCGTGGGGCATTTCACACGTACAGATCCCAAACCTTCAGGAACCAGATCAGATCAATCATACAGAGGACCCAGTAGGACCAGTCACACTAAAGCTCCAGTTTCCATGTACTGGTCAGTTGTCAAACAGGAATTGCCTCAACAGCTACCTACTCTTTTGGTGCACACTGCTAAGAGCTGCCCTTTCTCTGCAGATTAAGATCATGAAGCGGTAAAAGATCTGTTTGTTACTGCAGTTCTCTCTGAAGCAAGCATCCAGCAAGCCAAGCAGCTGGGACTCTCTTTACAAGGTGAGCCCAAGTACAAAGCAAGCCATGCATTTTAGAAACAGAAGCTAATCCTCTCATTAGAAAACTAAGACACACAAAGTTGCAAGCTGCAAGCAGAATGACCTACAGTCCATTTATATAATTTGCTGATTGTGTCCCAGTTATAAAAAACTAGCACTGCTCATAGACAAACAGCTTCTTGTTCCACAGGTATTAAAACATTCATAAAGACATCTAGTCCATCTAACAATCAACAATCAGCACTACTAGACTAATGAGAGCACAAATAATTTAAGGAAAGCAACAGTCAGACACAAAGCACTGAAAAGCAGCTCTGTCTCTCACAGAAATTAAAAAGGATCCTAATGACAGACATGTTGTAGTTACTGAGAAGAAAGATGTAAGGTCTGACATTTGTCTCACTTCTATAGCAATGCTCCTGCAAAACTGTCACAGGGACAACCTAGAGCTTTTTTCTTTCTTCACTACTAAAGTGTTAGACACCAACACATTTGGCAAGCTTGGTCCCAGCTGTAATGCAGTGCCCATGTTTCCCTTGCTTTGTGACTGCATGGCCCAGGTAACTTGAGAAATTATTTTGAGTCTCACAGTCAATATACTGGACTTAAGAGGCAGCTAATTGTGTCTTAAGTCTGCTCCCAGTTGACAGACACAGCACTACGTGGCCTCAAAGACATCTGAAACACCAGCAATGATCCTAGAATTGGCAATATCAGAAGTTTCTTCTAGAACTCTGCAGAGAAGGAGCCAGCTTGTTTGTTCCTGGACTCATGGCACTAGTGAAACTGGCCATCAATCCCACATCTCTGCTTAAGCAAACAGATTTCCAGTGACAGTAAACTGTACAGTGCTGTGGATGTTGGGAAAGGAGGATATATTAATAGCACGTTCCCACAAAGCTAGAACACTACTGACCAAACTCATGACTGCAACAAACTACTGACTGAGGAAGAAATGGATAAAGACCAATGGCTAACGTCTGCTCTGACTTAATTATCTTGAATTGTTCTGCTCACACCAACTGTAAATTAAGTCAGCCTTCAAACCTCTAAAGGAAAAATGTAAGTTGTCTCCATGTAGTAGATTTAAATCTGAGAAACCTTAGAAATGTTCATGCAAAAAAGAAGCTGAGTAAGAGGCAAATTTGAAACTTGATCTCAAAAGACTAAGCAAAAAAACCCACTTCACTTGTAAGAATTGTGTTTACTTAAAAAGCCTCTGCTAATCTTTCACCTTGAAGGTTCAACAGTGAGTGACTAACTGCAAAGTCAATGGACCATAAACCCACATTCCTCTTCATTAATAACTACAGTGATATTCCCAACACTTGACTTCACTTTCACTATGAGCTCATTCCTTTATCAGAGCTATGATTTGGAAAGTAATAATACTCAACATATTCAACCTGTCTGAAATATCTTTTAGTTTAGGAAAAAAAAAAATTGAAATATTAATTTCATTTCACATTTTGATAGTCCTCTTTCTTATGTCTATGATGTCAGAGGATTAAACCTTGCATCCAAAATTTTACTTAGGTGAACTTTAGAAGATTAAGCACCTATGTGGGAATGCTTCACTGGGTAGTATAGCAGCTACAAAAAGTCCTGGAGTGTCCCAGATAAAATCATTTAACGACAGACCCATGTGGGAAACAAAACAATTAAAAAAAAAAAAAAAAAAAGCAGTTCGAATCACATTCAGACTCCTCTAAAAACAGAGTTTCTGTTCAGCCTCAGCACAGAAGTGGTGGTTCTGGCAAAGCCTTGAAAATTTCACCATCCCCAGAAGAGAAGGATGTAGCATCTTTGCAATAAAGACTGGCCTGCTAGTTTACCTTCTCCTGAGATTCTCCCTTTTACCTTCATTAACTGTTTAAAAAAAACTGTTCTTAAAAAAATTTTTATAACCCTCCCCAGTAAAAACTGTAATTGTAAAATATATATATATATATATAATCAGTCTTTAAAGATCAAGATTTCTGTTAAACTTTTCCAAGACAGTCGAGTTTGTATGTTCAAATATCCACTGCTGTGTTGGAGATGAAGGATTGCAGCTATTCATAAAGATCTTTCGGTCACTCTCACTGCAGTCCATACAGCTGCTGCTTACTGGATGGTAGAGGGTCTTGTCCTGGAGAAGAGAAATTTGATGTGAGGTTGCTAAGCAGAGAAGCGAAGCTGTTCTTTAAAACCAGCAGAGAGAGAAGTACTAAAAACCACAGCAAGCGATTTTGTCACTTGGATGTATCTGAGGAATTTGTTTCACACTTAACTGATTGGCAAGTGTCTGGCTTTATTCCCACCTCTTGCAACAGTATCCACCCCAATCCTCTCATCTGCACCAAGAAGCTCTAGGCAATGTCTGAAGCCAGGTTCTCCAGCCCACAGGCTCACATCCTCCTGTAAATCCCACCCAGGAGGCACCGTGCATGCGTATTTGAAAGGACTAGGACAGGACATTTAATCAAGAATTTATCTGCTGGCCACAAAAGCCTTGCTTAGTAGAAGGATGAATAAATCCTTATCTAGTTTTGGCATGATCATCTGGTCTTCAGAACAAACCAATAAACACAGCACTCCTCTTTGCAAACAGGTTTTACAAGGGTCTTGCATCACCTCACTGCCAGCTGTGGACAGGACTGCAAGGAGAGTGTCCCTTTGTTCAGCAAGCACTGGAAAAGCAATCCTCACCAGATGTTTGTAACCAGGGGAACAGGGGAGTCACCTCTTTCTAATCACGGGTATCTAATGGCACCATGACAATACATTGTCCGCAGATTTCCTTACCAAAGCTACATGAAGACAAGGAATAAGTCATGGCTGGTGACATTTTAAGGGAACTTAACTGGTTACAGGCAATTTGACACCTTAAATGCGAATATGCATGTGCACACACACACACACACTCACTTTTCGGTATCTCCAGAGCTGATTTCCCTTCATCCCATGACAGTCATAGAGGGTTACAGGGCTGCTGTGGGAAATGGCATCAAAACAAAACTTCTTGGTATGCTGAGGATCCCCAGGACGGATGTCTTCTCTCCAGCTGAACGTGAATACCTGCCAGGATAAACAGGACCCTCAGGATGGCTGGTACTGGGTAGTTTCACCAGCAGAAAGACATTCCCTTCTTTGCCCACAGGGTGAGGATGGCTTCAGGGAAAGGACAATATCATCCAGAAAACTGCTTCCACCTTTGAGAACAGGGACTGATGACTTGGGGTCTGCAACAGTTACCCGGCAGACTGCCATACAGCATGCTAAATGAGACTGTGCTGCTGCAAACAGCCATGCTCGTTAGCTCGGCTACTAATAGCAGCCTTGAATGTCTCTGCAATGCAGACATACATCACGGTTTAAGTGAGGAGCTGACCAATTACAGCAATTCACAGCTAGCAAAAAAGACTGAGAGCTACTGGAGCTCCGAGTTCAAGCTGGCAGTAAATACCCAAGTCTGCACAGGCAGCCTGCAGTCACCTTGAGAAGAGTCTGTACCACACCTTTTGTGACAAGAGACCAGGTGGCCCACAGCTCCCTATCTCACCAGTGTCCATAAGGCAATCACTAGGGCAATGCCTGGTGCTCTTTCCTACTGACCCTGCAATGATCTCTCTGCACTTTTGGGTGAAATGGAAGAAAGAATACTACAAAAAAAAAGAAGAGAAAAGATTTGAGTTCTAGCGATGCTGCACAACTTAGCACATGTGGTCTGGAAATCCCTGTGCCCTGGGATTGGACCACAGGAGAACACTCAGTGGAAGTACCATCACATGCATGCACTGTTCCATGCACTGTTCCTTGCACTGCCCCTGTGGTATTTGCTTTTGGTCATGGCTTGAGACAGCAGTGTGGTCAAGCTGCATTTTCAGTCTGATGACCATGGCTTGACTTATGACATGTTTTAAACACTGTAGGACTGAAGCCCACAAAAGATAAACTTGCTTAAAGGCAGGGACTGCTGTCAAGCTTTTGCTTTCTGCTTTAACAAGAGCATCTCTAGCAAAGTTGCAGGTATCCTCTGTGACCAGCACTAACCAATGTGGTTCTGGAGGGCTATCAGCCAGCACATGCCTCTCAGTCCCAGAGGGGAAGGCTGTGCTGGGGCTCCTTCTGGATCCAGATGAAGGACTGTTCCTCTCTTTAGAGAGATCCCATGAGGCAGTAAGAAAGACAGGTAATGAGCAAGATGCTACTATTCGAAGCAGCATGGCACAAAACTTTTGCATGAAGAAGAAATTTTGTTCTCTCTCACTTTCAAACCTTTCTCAGGAGAGAAATTACCACAATGATTTAGGCTCAATTCTACGCAAAACACTTTCTCCTCCTAATTGTCCAAGATCCTCCTGACACAACAGAAGCTTGGTTTTGGACTGTGCTTGAGTAAATTTGTTTTGTTCCTAGTTTTCATGCATCCAAATTGGTATGCGACAGCCCTCTGTCTCCCACTACTGAAGTAATTTCCCTGAAGAGTTATGCATGGCTCTGTAATAGAGGCATTGTTTTCTTGATCTTTTCTCAGCTCAGCTGCTACAGTTTAGACAAACTAGTATTTCCTTCCCTTCTGTTACAATAAAGCTGTCAGTTCTGGCACCTTATATGTTGAGTGTGTGAATATATAGCCTGACTGGTTTCATCTCTCTCCAGCAATGGTTGGGTGTTTATAATGCATTTGCCTTCTGTCAGAAAGATGATAGTAAGCAGTTATTGAATGCTCCTGTAGGTTTATTAATATGCATGATGCTCCTCTATCACTTCTTTCAGCACAACCTTTGTAGTTAATATTCACTTTGTTACATATTACAGCTGCCTTGTTACCGGTTTCTTTTATTATTTTGGCATATTGTTTTCTTGTGCTTTCTTTTGCTCACTCTGAGAACTTCAAAGTGGAGGCAAAAGCTCGGCACAAAGTCTGCCAGGCTCCAGACACTGCCACAAGCACAAGCCACATCCTGCTGCAAGCCCATCAAGTATCATTAATTAGCATAATAAGCCTTGATGTCCAGAGCATCCTCTGTTCACCTGGCAGAGTTCTGCAGTAGCTTCCTTCTCAAGCATTTGTTCTTTTAACTTTTCACTCCCCAGCTTTATTTAGAGGATGATGATTTATCAGAGGGACTGTTTACCTGCACGTTATTCCATGCTGCCTCCCCTTTGTCCTTCACACAGCTTTCCAGCCTCAGTGGGGACCCCAGGGCTCCATGCTTCGTATCCACACACAGACCAGTTCCCACATTGCGTATCTGAAACAGCATGTTAGTCACTGAATCTCCCACTCTTACCAAGTGACAGGAAAGTAGGCTTAAATTGCCTCACATAGTGACACAGTATTTATAATAAACACAGTTTTAAGATTCCTCACTTAACTATATCTGTGCTGGCAGATAACAGCAAGAAGAAAGCACAGGAACTCAAAATGGGACCCGTCACCAGCTGCAGAATAACCTCCAGGACACTGCAAAACTCATTAGCTACAGAACTGGAGAACCCACTACGTTTATTGTTTTGTTTAAGAATCCACAGCTTCGCTCCTCTGGTGATTCTTTACCCAGAAGTTTTCCCTTTAAAAAACAACAACAACAACAAACAAACAAAAAAACCCCCAAAACCAAAACCATGGATGGTTTTCCTGGCTATCAGACGATAAAGCTAAGGAGGAGAGTGGCTCAACACAGCTTTGTAGCCACTTGGAAATAAAAGATTTCTACTATTGCTCAGCTGCTGCATCTCCTTAGTCCTCCCTGTTGGCATGTTCTGCCTTCTACTAAATATGCAACGTGCAGAACAAGCCAAGTCTCTATTGTCTCTGTAGCTCTGCACTGATAGAAATGGCTGCCTAACTGCCTTCTTGGATCAGGCCAATATAATGGTAGATGAGTTCTGGTCTTTGAAACATATCAAGCAGGATCATTAAACGTTTGCCACCTTACCCACAGCAAACCAGTAGTGGAGCGGATGTGCAAGGCAACTTCAAAAACCCAAACGGCAGCCTTTTGCTCACTGCAGATTCTAGAGCACAAACTTACCTCTCCCCAAGCAGCTGCCGGAGGCTCCACCGGGGGGTAAAACTTTGGCAAGTCCCATGCGACCTCGTTCATGAACCACTTGAAGCTTTTGCAGTTGAGGCTGTTGCGAAGTTCCTTCTGAGCCGCGACGTCCCCCGCAGAGAGGTGCCGGTACTCGGGTCGGCGCTGGTAGATGAACTCTGCATATTCATCCATCCACACCTCAGCCACCCGCTTCAGGTTCTGTGTGGGTCACAGCCACGAGTGAGAATGAGAGGGGAAAACCATCTGAGAACACACTGCACAATCTACTGACATTAGCATTCAGAGCAGCTCTTGTGTTTTTGATCAGAAAGAATTTTCATTCACATCCAGTCTCTCTCCCTAGCTTCAGGATGAAGATGATTTTTTTTATTCTCTAGACTTTTAGACAGACACTTTTAGCTGAGGTTAAAACAGAATCCTGGTGTTTGGCTGTTATATCTAGTTCCTTGTGGTGAAGAAAAACAATATTAATCAAAAGCTGAGGTTTTTTTCTGTAAATAAGCCAGTCAGAAAATGATGCTGGTAAATACCACTGGACAGTCAAAGGTCCCTGACAGAAAGCTGCTTCCTTAAACTCTTCTTATTGCATCTTTTATATCCACCTAGGAATAGGATTTGCAGGACTCCCTTCTGGAAAGCTTTGGTTCACAATATTCTCTTGCCACTATTTTTCCTTTTTTTTCCTGAGTAAAAAGCTGTTTAAGAGAAACTTCGAGATACTGCAGAAATATGGAATTTTCAGGTAATGACACATCAGAATAGAAGTAAAGGGTTTATTTGCTGGGCATATTTCACATTCCACCATTAAGCTTATTCCACTGTGTAACTTCAAGACAGCAATGAATATTGCACTCTTGAGATCCTGGCCCTACTGCTTGTCACAACACACTTGCTGTTGGACCTTGAGCTGTTCTTTGGCAGCATCAGGTAGATTCTCAGTGTCAAATGGTACCGTGCCTTGTGCAGTCATGACTTCAGTGACCCAGCACTGGTGGTTATTTATGACCCCCAAAATTAAGATGTTAAGAATGGGCAGGGTGCTGACCCTCCCCTGAATGCAGTTACACACAAGAGCAACTGTTCATCTCAAGGCAACTGTAAGATCTTAGATGCCAAGAAACAGCCTTTCCTACACTTGTTCACCATTTCCTTCCAGCACTGTGGGAGTACAAGAGAGCTCAACACTGAATCAGAAGAAATATAGCTCCTTCCTGAAGAGATGGCACAAACAGGAGAGCACTCTATTGCTCTGACAGGTCATTGCTGGGCTGAGTAATAAATCCAAACCTGTAACCGGGGCAATGCTATTAAACTGGGAAACATTCTAACACTGTGTAAGCCCTGAGACTGCAGAACAGCAGGTTACTTTTTCGTGTTCTTTAGTTTTGCAGCCTTACTTCTCCTATGATTATTTCTTTCCCCCACCAGAGGGCAATACAATCCCTTCTCAATGGGGAGATTAACTAGAGAACGCTAGCGCATGGTGGGCAAAAGCCCTTTCTTCTCTTTGGGTGACACTAGAAAAGAAATAAGATGGCACAGGACATTCCATAGTGGAAAATTAAAGCTTGCCCATTTAGTGGTCTGTGATGCTTGAAGCTAAGAGGTCTTTCAATCACCACAACACAATCACTCCACTGAAACCTGCTGCTCTTGGAGAGCACAGCTATAAAACGACTGAAGTATTACACACATAAAGCCGTATCTTGTTTTTATTAGTGATTCCACAGCCAGTACTTGCTTGCAAAGCCTCTGCCCAACACCTAGAATGGCCAACGGAGCCCTGACAGCTGCCTGCATCAGTCTGCAGCTCCCCCAGGCTCTCTTCTCTTTGTGCTACATACCCACCACTGCAAAACTGCTCAGTTTGACCACTAAACAAATAAAAAGCCAGCATTTGCCTCCCAATGTGGAGTGAGATGAGCCAATAGCATGGTCACATTGCAGTCAGACATCTGTCATGGGGACATTGCCACTTACTCTTGCCAGGCTTACTCCTGTTGGAACCTTGTATGGAACATATTTCCTGTAGATATGACCAACTCTAGAGCAAGGAATGTCCTCCATGCGACCCCCACACATCCATACCTGTGGAACAGCAGAGATAAAGATCCACTCTTGATTATATGGAGAAAAAGAAAGAAAAATAAAATTTAAAGTAATGAAAAAGATTAACTCATATTTTTTTTACTTTAAAGTACGCCTTCTCCCAAATATCCTCCCCCTCCTTGCCTTAGTCTAAAATCCTGTAACTACCTGATTAGAGCCATGCAGCAAGCTTGATTTAGCACAAGTGCTGTGAAGCCCAACAGCTAAACAGAGTAATTTCACATTCTTTAGAGAAAAGAACAGAAAAAAATTCCAAGCACCCAGTGAAAAAGCACACAGCATTCTTTAAATTGGTATATGCTGTCACAACAATAGGAGCCACAATAGTTAAACTGAACTGCTGTATAAAACCTGGGTGTAGGCTGTATAAGTTGCTGTAAAAGGGAGGGCATCCCTATAGGTCATGTGTTATGTGAAACACTACAGGAAATTCATGAGCCTGTTCAAACTCTAGAAATGAGAAGAAACTGCTACTTATTCCCAGGTTATCACTGCTGTCATATGGTTTCATTGCTGACATGCACTCATGACTTCTGCAGCCTTGCCTGATGAAAAGCCCTCAGAAAGTCACTGGAACACACTGCTAGTTGAAGACTACTATGATGCTTGGTTAACGTCTAGTCTAGGCTCAGAAGATCCCTTCCCCATATCCACATTTTGCTCCATACTAACACTCTGCAATAACTTTATTTATTCCTTATTTACAGCATAGATGTAATACTTTTGTCCAAGTGAGACCAAAGGAGATCTTTTTCCAAACAGCCAATCTACCTCATTAGGTTTAAGAAATATATTCCTATGTGCTTCCCAGAGATATATAATCAATACTTAAAGAAAAAGTATTCTTCAGTATACAAAACAAACGATTTTCTGAATTCTTGAAGCATGACACTGTCTTGCCCTTCGTTTTGTCCCCAGATCTCATGTTAATGCCTTGAAGGCAGTAGCATTAAAGGTCTGCTGGTGCTGCAGGCTGGTGCAGTGTTCTTCATCTCTCCCTTCACTGTGGCTAATTTGAGCCACCACAGTTCACTGTACAATGAGCTTAGTCAACAGCTTCACACATAGCAGGCAATTCCATTAATATTCTACAGTGACAATATTAAATACTTAGCTCGGAAGAGAAATATTTGGCTAAGGCTGCTGCATAACTATTAGCTCTGACACTAAAGTCCTCTGAAGTTTCAGCTCTGTCTACTGGCCCTAATAATTACCATCATTTGCTGACTGTGTGTAACTTAATGGGGGTTGGTTGCTCCTCAGTTAAAGGAGTATTTTTCACTGGCAACTTCTAAAGTTCAGGGTACTTAATTACATGTCGTTATGGTGAGAGAGACAAGAAGAAAGTTGACAAACAGTCCTTCCACAGAATTTTCTTCCTTTTGTCCCTGCTATGTCTTGAGAGGCTGATACAGAAAACATGAAGACTAAAGATGAAACTAGCACTCAGCTTCTGTGAAGTTCCCAGTAGAATTAGAAATACTTCTTATGTAGCTACTATGCTTTTCTCTTCAGAGACCTACAGTGCAATTTCTCTGCTAGGAAATTAACAGGTGGTCTGAGAAAGCAAGGATTTGGGGATATTTTGTGTTTCTATGACAGAAAAGGTTTGTACCAGACTATAAGAGCTGCAACAGATCTAGGAGCTATAAAAAGGTGCAGCAACAGTTGAAGAAGCCCAGAGCTCAGTTGCACAGACACACACACTCCTCAGCAGCTCACGTTCTGACACTATACACTGCAGGCTGCATCAAGAAAGCCCAATTAGCAGCTGCATTTCAGTGCAACACAAGTATCAAAGCAAACTCCAGCTTGTTATCCTTGCTGCCTGTCCACAGGATGCCTCACCTGCCCCTGATCTCTGAGGGAAGGCTTTCAGTCAGGCTGCTGTGACTACACACCTCTGGAAACATGACTTCCCTCAGGATGCAGCTAGAGAGAAAACACTGCTGCTGCTGCACTGCAGAGCTGGGGAGGCAGTAATGCAGACAGCACTTACCTACTGAGTGCTACACTGGAGAGGCAGGGGGTATGGGAAGCTACACCGTACTGGTGATATGTTGGGCCAAGAGCTCCAAGCTGGGACAAGACTCCAGGCACAGATGACATTACATAGGCACATGTAATAATGTAAGGAAAGCGACTTAACTGAGTTACTGAATAAACAAAATCTAAGATCAGTTTCACGTGCTCTTTTCCTAATTGTGCCTGAAAATATTTACTCCCAAATGATGCTTCAATAACCAGTGCTGCATGGAAGCAATGGAAAGCTTCCTAATTCCCACTGGCAGAGCTCAGTGACCCTTTCAAGGTACTTTGCCAACTCAGTGCCTCTTTAACATTATCTTATGCTGCAAGTGACAGTATGGCACTTGCAGAACAAATCTAATTTTAAAAGCATGCTTTCCATTCATTCACTGCTGCTTTGATTTATTTTATTAGTGAGCTGCTTTGTGTGGTGACAGAGCCCATTACAACCTCCATAAAGACAATTACCAGTCCTTATCTACAAAACTGGAAGAAGGGGGAGAGGGGAAGAGCGTGACAAGCATTGGTAAAATACAGCTAACAAAAGCACTAGAAAGCTAGAGCTAAAGGTCAGGTTAATCACATCCAAGGGTCTGTCAAGGAATAACTAAGTCACATAAACTCAAAATAGCTGCATGCTAGCCAAGGGAATGCTTCCACACGTTTAGCAATATTAGGTTGTTTTTAAACAAGGGTACAGGTCACAGGCATGACACATCAGAACTTACACTGCTAAAAATACAGTGCTGCCAAACAGCTGAAACAGTGCTGTTCTGTGGGGCAGCACCTTGTGCCTTCACAGTGACACTGACTGTCACTGTGTTCTCCTTAGGTGAGGGAATCCAGTTTCTTCTCCTTGCTGCTGTTTTACAGAAAGGTGAGATAGTGCTTCATCTCCCTGGATGACATGACAGTAAACATCAAAGCCTGAAATTGACATGACTTAATTTCAATCAGCCATTTATCAGAATGCCATAAGAACAAGAATTAAAGCTGGTCAGGCAGGCAGGCAGTGCTTTATACAATGATCTGATCAGATCTCTTTAGGAAAAGAACAGGAAATTTCTCTTACTCCTCAGGCACAATTTTATCCTTCTACATTTTGAGCTAGGAATCTAGCAGCTGACACATCTGCTAGAATTAAAAGAAAACTTGTCTACAGTGAGGTCAATGGGCATAAGCAACAGATTTCTCTAAGGCCACAATCTCACCCTAATGAAAACCACCATATTACAAGGCAAGTAGAATAACAACCCCAGTGATATTACTTCCATCTTCTCTGTAGCCTGGAGAGCTGTAACTCCATATTCATAATGTGACTCAAGAGCCTTTGACTCTGCCAGCATGCTATGAAAGCACAAGATAATATGCCACCTATTCTCTACATGGGAATGTTATACTGATCCAATTCCCCTTCTGCTGTTTCAGAAAACAATGTCACGTAAGACAGTTGAACCTCTCCTCTCAGACACACAACACAATACTGCAATAGTCAGTGTGTGAACACAAATTATTTGGGTATACAAGGTTTATGGTTTCCAAAGACTGCAGGATGATGAGCCAATGCTTCCCAAGAGAGAGGAAGAACACAAAGGAAAAGAGTCTAGCCTTGAAAAGAAAGCTGCTTCTGCAAGCCATAGCAGAAATAAAGACCACAGGATAGACCAATGGAGAGAAGCTGGCTGGTTGTTTCAGTACACGCTGAAAGGTGGGAAGAAAAGGACACAGTGGATAAGTCAAGGGGGTTTCTCTGCATAAGAGGGTAGGTGAGAGGATGAAAGTAAAGGCAGCCAATAATTCAGGAAAATCATAATCCTCTGTATTGTAAGCATCAGCTGCTCTCCAGCTGTGATTTACTGTTCTATAAAAGATTAAGGTAGCTCAAAAGGCACTGGGATCTGTGTTTGCACAATGACTTCTCTCACTCAACATACAACAGCACAGCTCCTCCTTACCATCTGGAGCATTTTAGAGTAATGATAGCACTCTCCAATAATCACATTTCAGAGGGTGGAGGAGTCCACTTTCCAGCTGCTGCTTTGTGGGAGGCTACTCTGGAACCTGAACCAAGCACACAGGGTGAAGAGAGGCCAAAAATTCAAGTCAGTGGTCTGAAACTGATCTCTGCATCACCAGATAGGAAGGAAGAAAGAAGTCACCCATACTGCACCTGAGAGCTTTAGAATTAAGCACCAAAAACTAAACCAAAACTGAGCATAGGTAAGTGCTGCACAAAGTAGTATTTGCAGAAAGGAACAGTTTAAATTCTCCATATACTACTCCAAATTAAATACATCAATCCCAAAGAAAATGAAGTAGATATGTAGACAACAGAATATAGGTATTTGTTGAGTATGCAGGAGCATCGAGAAAATCAGAGCTATTAAGCTGTGTTTATATGAGAAAAGATAGATTGTCACTTTAGGTAAAGTATCCAGTTTTGTTGGTATCATTGCAGAAAGACAAAAAAGACCAGGAAAAACTCTAAAAGATGAGAGGTATGGAAGTGACTTCCAAAAAGCAAAAGAAACAAACCACCTCAATGAAGTCCAATGAACAGAAAAGTTACAACTACAGAGTTAGGGGTATCAAAGAGGAAAGGTAACAAGTGCTGCACAGAATTAGCTGTGTGTGCTAGTATATATCCCCTTCCTCCAAAGTACAAGAATGTACTCAAAGGTCAACACTTGGTAATCCACTGAGATGGAGGAGAATGGTTCTTATGCCATACACATCTGCAGAGCAGTTTGCCTGGAGCACCCTGCAAACAGGGTTCATTAAACAAATGAGGCTTATTTGAACAAGTGTAATGCCTGCAACTAAAATTCAAGACTTCAAGAGGAAGATGACCTGGAAGACCCCTGACCTGTATTAGTATTGGTTTATAGACATCGAGCTATTCTGGGAATACAAATAAAGAGAAGGAAGAAGTGTGTGTTGTCTGCCTGAATACGGAATGGATAGATCAACTCCTTCATTTCTAGCATAGACCTTTCTGCTTTAAGGGATGTATAAGACCCAAAAAACTACCAGCCAGCACTTAGGGTCAGAAATTTTGTTTCTCATTTAGAGTTCATCAAAATTCTTTTGTCCCTCCAGCACACAGTGTTTTCTATTGATGTTTGGTGAATACATTTCATACAAGGAGAAAGGCAATAAAAATAGTTTGATCCATCCTCTGGATAAGTGTTTTCTGAGGTGCTAAACACTGATAGTTTCTCTGTTAGCTTGCTTTCAACCTGAAAGTTTCTTCTCAGACGGAAGCAGAGCAGCTGCTGAAAGAAATACGTATCATTTGAAAACAGAAAGGCAAAAGGGTCCTAAATAAACTTGTTTATTTCCAGTTTCTCAGCAACAGAACCAAGGATTTTAAAATGAAGGCAAAAAACCCTCCAGTAAAGCACAGTCCATTCATGGCCAAAAGGATACACTTAATGGAAGAAAAAAAAGAAATCTGTTCCCAGTGAGGCTCAAGAGGGCCAGATCTGATAAAATTGACCTAATATCATTGGTACAAAAAGAGTACCTGCACCCACAACTCCCGGGCACAGGAATGGATTCTTTGCTAAAGCTGGGCTGTAAATTTGGCACACTTAGAATCTGAATTCCCATTAGGTCATAAATAATGTGAAAGCAGGTACCCCCTGTCTAAAACCAGAGCTTTAAATTGCACGACAACGGCCCTTTAACTACAAAATCTCAGTCTGCTTCTAAAGGTAAAAACATAGCTCTAAGCTCTCCAGGAAATGTCATAGCTTCATAAATTCTACGAACAAACCTTCTATTCTTGCAATTCCAGCAGAATTATTAAATGTGTCAGCCACAGATGAATGTATCAATTTATCTTAATTTCAGAAAATACACTGGGCCTCTTTCAGTTAAAACTTCATCTTTCTGTTGCACAACGAAAGAAAAAGGGGGTCTTTGCAGAGATTAATTAAAGCAAATCTATCCCTCCATAAATTACCATCTCTGGGCTGAAATAAAAGAGTGTGTTTTGGAGAGGATAAGCAAACAGATGAATGAAGTAGTCTTATTTCCTGCAGATCAGGCAGTGTGACTGTCTGCTGTGGCATTAGAGACAAAGGGCTTGCCCAGCCACTGTCATCGCTCTTGGAAACCAGCATTTTCAAAAAGGGCCAAGGAAAAGAGGATGAATAATGCCACTCCCCCCCACAGAGAATAACTGCTACACAATTTCATTACATGCAACACAACAAAAAAAAATGGCTCTAACAGTAATGACAGCTTCAAAGAGGGTGCCCCCCACCCCTCCCTTACTTCTTCCGTTACAGAGGACAAGGGACATCCACTGTGACTTTATTACTTAGGTGTTTGTTTTTTTGTGAACAATGGAAGAAGAGACAGTCTTGAAAGCACTGTCTTTTTTTGCATTGTTTGCTGTACAGTAGTACATGGTATGTATGTATGTATGGTAATACAGCCTTCTGAATATGGTTTGCTTTGCCTTTGATTTGCATAGAGGCACAGAGATTTAGGAATCTTTTGTAAGAGATCAGCCATGACTTGTTCCCCTGGGGAGAGATGAATTTTAGCTGCAGAAGCTAAACTGTGCTCTATGTTAGCACCACTAACTCCTGTACTAAGGTCAACTACCTTAGTTCAGTGACATCCCAACTATATAAATCTATAGATATAAGTCTATAATCTATATAGATTATAGACTATGCAAGTCTATAATCTATATATAAGATTGTACACTCAACCACATGGTGACCCAAAAAAAGTTTAACACAGAAATCTTTACTCTACTTGCTCCAGGCTATGGAAGGGATTACACTGGGTTTCAAAGAATGAATTTCAGAGTGCCATATTCCAAGACAACACAGGTACTAGCAGTTTTCATGGCTCACAGTGTCTTGTTACTGCACTTTTGGGCTGATGGCTAACTCATCTTAAAGCCCTCAACTGAACAGTTTGGTCAATCAGTAAGTAACAGAACTGTCCCCAAGCCAGACAATGATCCGAAGTCATTGCCAGCAACAGCATTATTATTCCAATTGTTGAACATTTCTTATGGGGTAATTAATAGTCTCAGCTCCTTGCAGCCAAGAGTCAAATGAATTGACTATAGACAGTAAGTTACTCCCACCTCTGGGAACCCAAGCTCAGGACTGAGGTACTCAACTGGGCAGGCACTGAGGCGCCTGAATCCTCCTTCCCTGAACAAGAGTGTTCAATCACCTTGCCAGGGTGAGTACTAAGAAGCCTTAGAGTGAGAGCAAGCTCCACTTACCCTTGCTGAGAAGAGCACATGCATCTGAAGCTGTGACCACAGAACGGGGGACTCCCCAGCTAATCATGCTCCAAAACTGACCCTCACAAATGACTGGTCACATCATCGCTGCTTCTTCTGTGCACTATCTTACTACTCCCA
The DNA here is from genome assembly GCA_038090715.1 of Florisuga fusca. Lineage (NCBI taxonomy): Eukaryota > Metazoa > Chordata > Aves > Apodiformes > Trochilidae > Florisuga > Florisuga fusca. Next base: position 6,241,595 of record JAAWXA010000026.1, on the reverse strand, counting down.
GCTCTTTCACCTTCAGTCACACGCAAAAGCAAGGACAAGATAGATCATTCACATTCTGTGCCTTGGAAAAATTCTTACTTTTCAAAACAAAAGTAATTTCCAGAGAACATAGCTCACCTTAAAGGATATTTCATACTGCTCTCCTCCCCATATCTCCAGACCTGCATCATACCCTCCCAGCTCCCAGAACCACTTTCTATCGACTGCAAACAGTCCTCCAGCCATTACAGGAGACCTTAAGGAAAAACCAGACTCCATATTACAAACACATTCAAAGATACACATCTCTAGCTAAACATGTGAAAAACAAAGAGTAGTTGAAAAGCATTTCCACCAGCCAGTATTCCTGGTGCCTTTGCAGCATTGTTGGAGCATCAAAGAGTTGCTTTTCCATTACCTACTAACTTCCCACTTGCAAATGAGGATCAGACTGGGCTCCCTTCAGAACCAGTCAATGCCTCTTCTCCAAACAGGCAGAAGTGTTCACCAGCAGGTGACAGACATAACTTCTCTCAGAGGGACCCACATGCAGCACACGTGGTGCTGTTTCAGTGGCACGATCAGGTCATTAAGCTTTGACCTAAAAGGGTGTTTTGTTGGGGTTTTCTGGAACGCTGCAGAAGTACAAAGGACAGCAGAACTGTCTCGATGTTGGCAGGCCCAGCAAAGCAAAACATAACTTCATTGCAGATTTACTTCTGCAATGCAATTATCAAAACTGCTGTATTAATTTCGCTGGGTTTTCTTCCCCTTCCACACGTGGGAACAACATATAAGCTGCCATTGGCTGGTTGGTTTTGGCAGAGCATTAGGGATACTAAGTTATGTTTGAAGGATCTCAGTAATAAATGACATTAAATGTTACACAGTATAATGTTAACTTCTGCAAGAATTGTGGGGGCAAAAAATAGCAATGAAAGGGGAGTTTACAACTACTACAAAATGCATTTTAAACCAACAAAGCAAACAGTTGCCAAAAAGAAAGTTGCTTAACATCAGCTTCCAACTGATGTCTAAAACCAACCCCAGTAACAGGATGTTTTCTTAGCTGGCTCTTACCACACTACGTTTCAGTAACTTACTCAAAAGGATCACTGGGATCAAGTTTCTGTAACTCAGGAGGAATAGGGATCCTCTTGTAATACATCTCCCAGTCAAATGCACCTCGCATTGCATCTCCAGCCTGAGTCTCATATCCAAAGTGGTCATGATCAATAACATCAATCATAGGGCAAACAATAGTCTTGCGGTTTCGGGCAATGCGATCTGAAGATTGGAGAAACACGTTAGAAAACCTGCACCAGTTGGTTCTCTTGACCATGAAATTATAAAAGAGAGGATCAAAATATCAAGTTGTCCAAGAGTGACACAGCTTTAATCCTGTTACTATTCTTTTGGGCAGATGCTCCAATTCATACAAATTTATCTCATATTTGTGCAATACAGATATTTAAGCTCTAACATTGAGATTTTAAAAAAAGACACTCATGCTAAAGTGACTGTCAACTGGAGGCAGAATAAAAAGACACAACCAGACAATCCTGTACTTAGTGAACAGTCCTCACCTCTAGAAGTGACCGAGATGTGAACCTGTTCTGCACTGATTGAAAGCCAGAGCCATAACCCATTGTACCACTGAGCTTTAATTGCTATGCCAGAATCTGGCAGGAAGTGATTCAGACTAATGGCATAACTACTCTCAGCAGGGTCAAGAAATTCAAACGTACCCCCTCCCTTCAACATTTGTATTTTTGGATGGAAGAAAGACAGGATTAATTCCTGCATAAACATCTGGAACTTCTTAAATACTTTATTACTGAGACAGTCTCTTGTTCAACGTTAACTTTCAGAGCAGAGGTGACAAATGACACTTCAGCTTCCAATGCGTGTCTAAAAGAAATCCTACCTATGCTTTAAAATTAAAGCATACCCCAGGTGTTCTCATTTAAATGGCATTTGAGCTAATTCTATCCTCCCTCCCGGGGGCTCATGAAGCTGTAAATGGTTTTACTAAATTTCCAAATACAAACTGTAGTGAAAGCAACAGTATTACCATCCAAAAATCCCGCTGAAAAAAATGACTCATTTTTCTTATATATCCACTTAATTATTGTTGCCACAGTTTACCCAACAGACACATCTCATAGAGAGCTTTGACAGGCTGTTCACTTGCGATAGGGTTGGTAAGAGTTTGGTACTAGCCAGAGGCATACAGGTATCAGCAACACAGGCACTGCCCCTTTAGCTTTATTATCCTTGACAAGAACTAACACTGCAAAATTGATGTCCCTTTAAAGACAAAGCATTGCCTTGGAAAGGACTGGACATATTCTGCTAATAAACACCAGCAGCTGTCATTCACAAGTAGTATTTTCCACAGGCTTGCAGACTATAAAGTTAAATATAGTTATATAGGAGAAAAAAACCAACAAACTAAAATCACTTAAAAACTATAAAGATATTTCCTGTATCATAAAGCCATTCCTCTCTGCAGCTCTTGAACCATGCAATTGTTTACTCTTCTAGCAAGGTCTAAATTATTTATAATTTCATTTAGTGAAGAAAGAGAAGAATATTATCTCTGTTCTTTAATTAAGCAAAGAGTATGATAGGGTTTATTTTACAGTGAAGGCCTCTAGAACTGAAAAAATCCTGTATTAAAGGCTAGAAGTTGACAACTATTCACCTGAGTCTTCTGGCTGGTTATTTTTGGAGTTTCTGATCACTTGTTTGTTTTCTCTTTTAAGGCATTTCATCTTTCTTCTGTCCACTAACAGCATGAGGGGAAAGCAGCAGGGGTGAAATAAAATTGATCCAACACCAACATCTGTTGCCAGCTCTCTAGCAGGTCAGTCTCCAGCCATGTACAGCACCACAAACTTACCTAACAGAGGTGGCAGCCAGTTCACATTGGCCTCACAATGGGAATCCAGGAAGGTGATGACATCCCCTATTGCCACAGAAGCCCCCAGCATTCGAGTTCTTATCAGCCCTTCTCTCTTTTTGGTTCGGAGGATTCTTACATTTGGGAACTGGGCCATATAATCTTCCAGGCGTTTCTTCAGGTGTTCTGTATGAAAAGGAGAAATTTCAACACTGTAACAAATAATTTCTTAAAAATTCAGCTCCTTGATTACCAGGAGATTTCTTTGGAAGTTTGGCCTAACAGTTAACAAATGTGGCAACAGGGAAAAAAGAATGATTTATTTTGAATTCAGGGTTTAAACAATTGCTTAACCAAGACTTCTGAAGATGTTCCAAAACCTCAGGAGCAATAAGAAAAAAAAGAAAGGGGGGGGAAAACTATGAGAAGGTGGAGGAGTGCAGGATGATAAAGCAAGGAACAGAGTAAGAAGAAAAGGAATAAAAAGACAGGCTAAAGTGTGAGAGAACTGCACTAGAGTAGGTGTTCTCAAACACATTTTTGGAAAACCAGTGAAGCTTGGAAGAGACGCAAGATAATTTACCTTCAGAAGTAAACTGCACCCAGTACATTTAAGTTGCATTTGCTTTCTTCAAAACACACAAAAATACCAACCATGGATGCATAAATAAAAACCAGCAAACAGCCTAGCTAGTCAGACATCCCTTCAAGCTGACAAGGCAAGCACAGCCACTGTATATATTTGGGTGGCTATTTGAATGCTTATCAAAGGAGATATTTGCATTTAAATATGGAAATATTTTTGCTACTGAATATAGACTGAAGCCACATCTGAATTAGCACAGACATTTGCAGTCACCACAATTAACACGGATTCAAACAGGAGAGCAGCAGAAAAGGATCACTGAATGATCAAAACAATGGACAGCTTGTTTAGATGTGGAAATAAAAAGCTGGGTCTACACAAAGGGTGAGGGGCACACAGCTGTCTTTACATCAAAGAGTGAAGCACCAAAGAAAAACCTAAAAATAGGCTACTAGCTGACACCAGCCTAATCATCACTAATGGGATGATCTTTAGGCATCTGAAGTTTTGACTTAGTTGGCAGCAAACCTCATTCAGAGTGTGCCAGGAACTGTTCATTAATGCACCACACTACCGGCTTCCACCAGCAACTGACTGAGGAAACAAGCCTTGCTAGGCACAAGCTGGTTTGTCAAATCTAAGCAATTAGCTAGTCTTAAAATCCGACATAACAAAACTTGGGTAGTGGCAATCATTCTGTTACAAACAATCTCACAGGTTTATTTGCTTTGACTATAGGGAACACATCCATTCCATCCACACAGCAGTCTTCCTTGGCTTCCAAAGCAGGCATGAAAGGAGAGGGCTGAAAAGGCAGACTGTGTGGAAGAGCCCTGAACAGGGCATCAGGGAAGCTGGGTATTGGAATTTCTCTCTTAAAAAGAGCAAAGGGGCAAATAAAAGAAACTCAGTTATAAGCTCTCCTCCATGGTGCCAACCCAGCAATTGTGCTTCAGGGTTTTAGCTACTGGAGGAAAAAAGTGCACCAAATTCCTGTGACTAACACACATTCTGCACTTTCTTTTTGAAGCAGCCATCACCTGTTATTCTTCAAAGATCACCTGTATCAGCTTCTTTGCTTTTAAAGTATTCCTAGCAAGCTCTTTGCCCTTTTCAAAGCTTTATTTAACATTTTAGTGTTTTGCCTGACAAGTCTAATTGTCCCACAATATCTATGTAGGTTTCCCTGCTCAGAGCCCTTAGTACTTCTTGCTGTCTAGAACACTATTCACTTCCCCCTCATCCTTTTCAACTCTTTTCTGAATAGATCCTCTCAAGCAACCAGAAATTTTGTCCACTCAATTACAGATATTTCAAATAGGGGCCTTCTATAGAGAATAGATATATTGTTAGTGCAGCTGCCTTCCTCCTGAGGCAGTGGTTAGACTTAAAAAGAAAGAAAGAAAAAAAAAAACCAAAAAAAAGCAGCCACTACTGTTTAACATCACAGCTAGCTCACCCCTTATCATTTTTAATTTATCACAAAGGATTAGTTTATCAGAAAAGAGAACAAACAATCATCACTTCAAGCATATATAAGCTTGTACCAGGAGGTACAGCTTACTTAACCTACACGCAAGGTAAGATATACCTGAGAATGGCAGCCAAACAGAAGCTCCAGTTCCCCTAACAGTAGCCACAGACACTGTAGCACTTGCAACATCAGACCCCACAATATTTACCCGAGCTAAACTGGACTTACAAAGCATGGGAAAGTTTTAAGAAACCCAATGCTCCAAACCAAAGGTAAATCTATAGACACTTTCTGCAACACTTCCTCTGGATAGAAACAAGAGAGACTGAAAGATCCCAGAGGTTTGTCTTTATTATTTTATATCTTATATTTTATGTAAAAGCTGGTTATTTTATATTTTGGCATCATGTACCTTTCTGAACTGTCCTCACTTGTCATGCAATTTTACCTGTGATAATACCTGAAGGCAGTCTAACCAGTTCCTTCAGGGGTATGAGCACAGTACAGCTGAGCCTGCTCCAAGAAACATGAGTGTGGTTTTGCATCTGGTGTCACAGAGGAAGACACACACCAGCAAGTGAACAAAAAGTCAATAGATTTGACCCTATTTGTAGTGATGATGATGGCTGCTCTGCTACAAACTGAATGAAGACGGTTTGACTTTTACCTATTAATGAATAAGCAGTTAATAAATCAGGTTCCCCCATTTTTAGGTTGTAACAAAAGAAAAGATGGCAAAGAAACCACAGCTTTCCCACTGCAAAGAGTCAGCAGGAACACTAATCTACTGACTTCCCATTATATTTCCAAATGCTGTATTTGATTCTTTAGCACTTCTTTACTACATTTCCAAAGTAAAAAAACCAAAAACAAACCAGAAAACCACCAACAAAACCCAAACAAACAAGAAACCCCCCACAAACCAAACCAAACAAACCCCCCATAAACACAATCCAAAAACCCCCAAAGCAAAAACAAAACACAAAGCATTTGCCTTTTACAGCAAATAGCCTCTGCTCTATGCTGCATTGGTAAGCAATGTCTCACATATTAAGAATCTTCTTATGCCTTGGACAGCTTTAAAAAGCAACAAGAAGCTACAGGTACTCCATCAGCATCCATGTGCTCTCACTGATGGAGGAGACACGTACCAAGTGCTGTCCTTAGAGCAAGGAGAGATCATGCTCAGCTACACTGCTCCCAATTACTGCAGAAAAGTCCATGATTAATCACTGTATTTTAAAGATTTAGGCTTCTGTAACATGAACTGCAAGTGAGCAGGCTTTATTGTATCTGTTTTCCCTTACTAAAGAGTCACAGACTTTCAAGCAATCTCAGAAAAAACATACAAACCACAACAATGTGCTTTCTAAATACAAGGTTTTCTTATTTCCTTATCCCTGAGCTTTTCCCGTTTCCCAGTCTGGCCTCTACACATCCAGGTAGAAAATATTTCATTCTATTACAAATATTGTCACAATTAAGTCAATTTTTGCTTTTAAAAGAAAAAAAAAACAAACCACAACAAACCAAACAAGAGGCATTAACTGCTATAAAATGTTATGAGACTCTAAAAAAAAATATTACAGAATCTTGTCACACCAAGTAATTTTTATTACAAGGGCAATTTTCTTTAATGAAAGTTGTTAGGTGACCTGGATGGATTCCAATGGCTGTGCCTACACTGGGCTAAGTAATACAGCCCAAACATATAAATGAGAGCAAGATTATCTGCAGATTAAAAATCAGGCTGGTAGCTTACTACAAGACTTTGCAATAAACTTGATATACAGTGTATACATTAGCAGAAGCAGTCAAGAACTACTGCTTCCTTTATTATGAGCTGTAAAATAACCCTGTGTGAAGGTAACAGAGAAGTTTCAGCAGCAGTCCTGCTTACAGCTGTCCTCAGATGCCATTAGACTGGTGACCACTTGTAGCAGGGCAAGGAAACTTATAGCAGGGCACAGGAAAGGACTGGAGGACCCGTAGAATTCCTTTTTTAAGCAGACAGAGCGAGTTTCCAGCCACCAAAACCTGAAGGGCAACTGTTAACCTGTCATTTGTTTACAGGTTACCTCAGCCTCTCATCCCCACCCTCCCATACACAGACGTGATTGTTTAAGATTACAAATCAATCCATTCATCATCATTAAGATATTTGGCCCTAACATGCTGTTTAACAATTTAAGAATGAATTATGCTCCTCTAGAACCTCTCGCAATGTGCAAGCCAGGCCTCCCTGAAACAGAAAGCTCTACATCATTCAAATTAACTGCTCTCCCTGATTTTTGTGCAGATGAGCAATACTTTTGAATAGCAAAATGTGCTGTTATCTAAACAGGCAGCACTTAACACTAGTTTTCATTTTCTTTCAGTGTTTTCACCCTCTGATTACTGAAGTTGGTTGGTAAGATAATAAACTGATATAATAAAATTCACTCTGAACACCAGTCCCAGTAATAGCAAACTGATTAAGCGGATCACAGCCTTCCGAGCTGAATCTTCTAAAAGCAAAGGCCTGGAAAGGGAGAAAATTATTATCTGCTTCTTCACTAGTTACACTTCTGTGAGGAGGGGGAAACTACTTATGGTGGAGAGAAGGCAGTTTTCACTGCCTGTTCTTTATCAGTGTTGGGCCTCAGCACATTTTTACAAACAAAACCAGGGGGGGAAGAGTTTCTGTGCATGACGATAGCTGAAAGTGTGCTTCTTTATTTGCTAATATAGCAGTAGTCACTGTTTAGATTGTAACAAAGATTAAAAGAGTTAGGTTTCTGAAAATATTATTGACTTTGTTCTTTTTCTAAATGTTTTAAAAAGAAGCTTCCATTTCAGATACAACAAAGCACACAAAAGTGGAAGTGTGGGACCCTAAGACATAAAGCAGACTGCAAGCTGCTGGGGCAAAAACCACTTGTGCAAGCCTGGGCTGTGTGCTCCAATAAACTCAAGTGCATAAACTTCTGCTCTCTTACCTGTATCATCCATTACTTCCTGAATTTGCCAAGGGAATTTACTCATACATTCCTTCACCCTATAGAAGACATACAAACCTTGCTCAGTTATGGCTTTCAGGAGATAGTAGGACTGAATGCTGAAACAAAGCTGCAACCTTAAAATCAGAAAATTGACATTTATTGGCATCAGTATATAAATACACCTAGATCCTAGGGAAAGCAGGGAAATACATCCTGAATAATATTTCAGCTACAGCATGATTTCTTAATCTCTCAGAAAAGTTTCATTTGTAAAGGAAGTCTATTCCAACTGTTTCTTCCTGAGGGAATTCAGAAAAATACATTTACTTATCACTACTCATGCTGCAAGGTTTAAGCACTTTTTATTCCTTATAACAATCAAGCCAACCTGTGGTGTATGCATCAGTTCTTAGCTCCTGCATAAAGACTCCCTGGTCAACTCTCAATATCAGTTTTTCCTCTTGTGCTATAACTCATCTTTCTCAAGGGAGCAGTCCTTCTCATTAGTTTACTCTTCTCCCTTCCCATTTCATTAAATATGTATCAAGACTAAAGCATCCACTTAGTGTTTTTTCCCTCTTCTCTTGACTGCATTTGATTTAAAGAGGTGATTTGGTGATTCTTGGTCATTTCCTTGTTAATTGCTTTTAACATCAGAGAGAATATTTTGCTGACATACAAACCAGATAGCTGCAGGTTTTGGCCTATGTTGCCTTCGTAGCAGCTGAAACAGAAGTGAACTCCTTGCAGCACACTTAATATTCAGCTCAAGTTTGATGTAGCCATGGTGACTAGCAGGAAGGGCATTACTGTCCCAAATACTGCCTACAAACCAGGGAATCTATGCCCTCATTTTAAGGCCAAATGAGTGTTTTTGATTATCCAGTTGTTTAACTGAAATAATATCTACAGTCCTGCTGTATGAGCAAATGAAAACATGGCAAAACATTTCAGACAAGCCACCACACCAATGGCATCATCACTTCCATCAGTCTGAGACTAACATGCACATCAGATTGGTTCAGAATTCTGCAAATTTTACACTCCACTTTTTGTATTAGACATAAAAATTGTGGAAGTAACAAATTTTGACATGTCAGAAGTATATTTTACGAGCTCACACTTTACTCTTTTCTTCTATACCTCTTCAGTCAGTTCCAAACGCTCTTGTTTACTTTATTGGCAAGAAATTTAACTGTTAGTGTAAGTTACTGACATTAGCCAGGAAGGTCAATTTATCTCTTAAATCCTGAAGCACAAATCCAGGATTGCTGATAACAAAGCTAAACCATCTCACGGACAATACTGTTCTCACCTGACATTCACTTGAGTTGGATGACAGAGGGAAGAGGATACTACTGGTAGCTGAAGGTGCTCTGATTTTATTTTTTGAGCTTTGACTTCCACTGTTCAGCATGGTTGTCCACCATGTTCCAATCAAGACATCAGCATATACTTGACTTACTGGTAATAGGCACCAGTAGTCCTCATAAAACTTAAAAATAGATCCTATATTGAGAAAATGAGTGTGGTATTTCTTTACTAAGAAAATAGCACTGAAATTAAAACTACACAAGAAAGAAATGTGGTTTTGATTATCTACTTTTATTTTTAAATTGCAGTAGGATTACCTTCCAATGTTTTTCAAAGTGAAGACGTTTCCACTTTTATCAAAGTCTCTATGTAGGAACATCTGCTTTCTTAATACCACCCAAAATGCATACTTAAGTAGCAGAAATTATGATTACCAATAATAGACATCATATATGAGTACTGGCAGAGGGTGTTTGAATCACATTTCTAATTAACTTCTATAGAGAAGCAGCTGTAAAGCATTAAAATGCTGATTTGCACTGCAGCTGGCAGATATTTAGATTTTTTTACTCCTAGCAGATGAGGACATGTACTTCAAGGTGAAGAGAAAAAAATGAAAAGCTATTTTCCTGCAAACATCCACTAATACAAGCTACACGTGTAGGGTTTCTTAGTAGCAAGCAATGCAGTTAGATTTATTTAATGAGCTGTAATGGAAACTATGCTCCTCAATTATTTTTTTAAACTTGGGTTTGCCAGACATACATTGCTACATAATAATTAGCTTAGAAAGAGGTCATAGTAAACTGAACCTTTTAAGCCACCTCATCTCCTTCCTAGAAAAATCCTCCAGACATAGCAACTGATCTTGAAGCAATAAACAAAAGATGATGAAAAGTAAACAGGCTAGCTAATTAAAAAAGCTGAAGTAAACAACAATGGGCTATCAGCTCCCTTAAAACACTAGAGGATATATTTTTAATTCTCTCCAGCCCTTGTCTAACTGAACAATGCAGGTTTCAGATATCCTTTTAATATGGGGATACACAAGATGGTGTTTAAAGACACATTAAAAATGAATACTCAAAAAAAAAAAAAAAAAAAAAAAAAAAAGAAAAAAAAAGAAAAAAGAAAAAAAGAAAAAAAGAAAAAAAGAAAAAAAGAAAAAAAGAAAAAAAGAAAAAAAGAAAAAAAGAAAAAGAGAAAAAAAGAAAAAAAGAAAAAAAGAAAAAAAGAAAAAAAGAAAAAAAGAAAAAAAGAAAAAAAAAAAAGAAGAAAAAAAAATCTCATCCACATTTCACTATGGATCCAAAGCAAGCTCTGCCACTGTCTAAAGTCTCCCACACTCTAAAGACACTGCCAGCAATAGAGAACAACAAAATACTCTTTTATAAACAAAAAAACCCAGACATCTGCACCAAGTTTTATTTTATTACTCCACTCCCTTTGATGCTCACTTCTGAACAGAATATTGGTCCGTTCATAAATTCACTCTTACACCAGTATAAATGTTCAGCTCTTCTACCAGCAAGTCACACTGGGCTCTGGATAACAAACATGACACCTAAACTGTGTGACAATGACTTAAATGACTTTGAAGCCCATTTCACACTTTGTAATATTTGTACCACTACCATAATAAGTGATATTCAAAGCCAAGTCACTTTCTACATGGAAACCAACATCAGTATTGGCTTCCTTTAGAAGCATATTAGTAGGGAAATTCTTAGAACTTAATTGTAATCTCACTGTGACTTTATGTACTTGGTATCACTAAGCCACAAAAAAAGTGAGAAGGCCCACAGAATGAGCATCAAGAGCCTGAGGTTTAATGAGATACAAATATCAAAATGAGTATGTTTCATAAATACTTTCATGAATACACAGAAATAAATTCTAACGAAAGTAGAAAATTGTTCTCTCAGACTTCCAAGTCTCTTTATCTAAAGTACCAATCTTCTGAAACCTACAAGAGAGTGGATCTCACTGACAGTTACCTCAAAGCTGTTATTAATGAATCTAAAAAGACCTGTGATAATCCACAATCAATTCTAACAGCAAGGAAAAATAATTACTAATCTGTGACTTAATACACAAAAATAATCTTTTTATCAGTTGAGACAGCAGTTACCACAACTTCTACAGGAGACCTTGGAAGCAACATTGAAGAAAAGGCTGTGGAAAAGCTTAGTTTCCCAAGAACAGCTTGGGCTTTTTTTTTTTTTCTTCTTTTAATTCATGAAGGTAAAAAGATTTAAAGGAATCATATTCAAAATTCAGTAAGAAAGACTGTCACCACTTTGTTCTAAGCACAGTCACTCCATATTCAGAGATACACTAACCAGATGCACTCTACCGCATTAAAGAAGGAAAAAAATTACTTTTGCAATGCATGTGGCTAAAGATGAAAAGATAATCGTTTTAGCTGCATAAATCCTTTACTGTTCCATTTAAAGATCAAAAAGAATTTAAGTATTAAGCCTTTTTCTATTTTAGATACAAAGAACATGATTTCTTTCAATTAAGGCCTGGCAGATGTGGTTAATGGAACAGAGTTGTATTTGCTACACACCTGATGTTGCACCAAATGACAGAGTAATCACCTGATGCCTTTTCCCCTCAGTACACTACTTAGCTCCTGCCCTTCAGACCAAACTACACTGCATGTGGTTCAGCCAAGTGGCCTTATCCACATTTGTATTTCCATTCAGATTATCCCATATGGCTACGTCCAGAATTACTTGTACTGCAATATAGATTTAAAAAGTCATGGGGATTTATCTTCAAAGGGGAAAAAGGGGGATTTGACTGTTGCTCTGACACTTGGTGAACAGGTGGGCTCTGAGACTCTCCTGCCAGTAAATGTTCAAGCAAGCTACAGGGCGGTGTGGAGAGAGGACAGTGGTGCAAAGAAAAGGAAGCTGACCAGCCCCATGCGAGGGCAGTGACCAACCAAAAGGGAAAATGTTGGTTAAGTCCAAGAGCTGAGATGACACTGGTTTGTAGAAAACACTCCTTGGACTCCTTCACTAAAAGCCTCTTGCTGACTTTCAGAAATGGCCAAAAGTCTGGGCTCATAATGCTTTGCTGTCTCCCAAACACGACATGGAGTGAATAAATGTGGGGAAAGAATAAGAAAAAATTTAAAATGACCAAACAAATCCACTTTTTCAGGACCTCTATATGACTATAATTACTATGAATTAAAACAAGGCTCAAGGAAACAGGGTAGACTTGAAAGGAAGACAAAGTTGAAATCCAGATCTTCCCTAATAACCTCCCCAGGGGAAAATGAGATCCCACACCTGACTTATAACACAATGTTCTCCTCAAAATCAAATATAGCCAAGTACGCAGGCCTCTTGGATAACCACATCCTAAAATACACTGAGTTTAATGTAAAACCCAGAAGGTTGACTTTGCAAAAGTCATTGTCATCCTGGGTTAAATATATTCAAGTATTCCAGCTAAAACTGTTACTGCCTCCCAGTTACAGATGCAGATTTTGACTGGTTACTGCAAGAAGGATGTTAAGCATTCATGTGCTGCCACTACACACACACACAGTGCCATAAGGCATATAGCATAGCTGAGTTAACACTTCCAGAACAATCCTAATGTTTGGAGACTGCAGTGTTTTCAGGACTGTCACATTCAACTTTATTACTGTATCAACATAGTGCTCTGCATACAATGCATGTGTTAGAGATGACTGATGCTGCAGTTGTCATTCTTCAACGAGGGACAACACTTGTTCTAAAACACTGTCATTTACATAAAAGCAGTCTTAAAAATGCCTAAGAACAGAATGTCAGTCAATACGCAAAGAACTGAATGTTGAAATGTGACTTTCATCTGAAATATAAGCAGTTAAGCACAATCACTGATTTCTGTCAAGCTAAGTCATACAATAAACCCAAAGTACTTCTGAACCCCCCGTATGGCACTCTCATTTTCCTCTCTGCACACAGCTAGCCCCAAGTCCACAGCAAGACACCTCTTTTAAATGACATTCATTACACAGTATATACTCCATGTGCCACTGCTGTGAAGAGCTACCAAATACATATCGGGGGAAAACCAAAGAACATTTAGACAAGCATTCTGCAAAGCAAAAACATGCCATCCTCTGCCCTCTGTTTTTTCAGCTTACGGCTGCTTATTTATCTAGGGAGAGACAGAGGACAGCTTTACATTTGTTCATGCAATCGTAGAGATGGCATATACAGCAGAGGTGTCTACAAGCTACAAGAATTAGCTGGAGACCAATAATCCATTTTGTACAAGACAGACACTAGAGATGAGCAATCTTGATTTCTAACAACCACAGACAGGTTTAGATTGTAGGTCTAGGGACTGAACCAGACCCTGAAGATTCCATGAACTGCCTGTTTATTATGTGTTGCCTGCTATCAATTATAAAATGCCATCAGCACTAATACTAAAATCTGTGGTGTTACAAACTGACCTGCATTTCAACTTCTCTTCCCCTCCTCCCATTTCTATGGTATAATAGAACCCTCTTACCAGTCAGCAGCATTGTCATTAAATAATCAAAAAGCAAACAAATTTCACATCTGACAGTCCCCAGGAGAAAACTGATATACAAGAAAAAAACCATTTAGTTTACTTAGGGACATTCTGGTAACAACGAGCTCAGAGGGATATAATTAGTACCCTGTAAGCCAGCATATGAAAAGGCTTAATTTAAATGAGATCACAACCAAAGAATAGCTACACAAATTAAAAATGAAGCCACAAATCCACACAGGACTGCCACAGTGAAGCATTGTCATGATCAGGAATTTTTAAGTCATAATTCACATGTACTGCATTCTGATTTCCATTTACCCAGAAGGGTAGGTATTATTTTGGAGGAGGTTAATCTGTGGGTCTCTAACTGTTCTCAATAGCATGAAGGAAGAGGCAGACAATATTGGGCAGGTTAATTCATATTCTCAAAGTCTTCTGAATGAGTGACTCCTCCCTCTTCAATATAACCTATGTTCTTCTGCACATTAAATCCCTACAATTGTATTGAAATGCTTATTTTTCAGAAGTCCTTATATCACACACATCCCAACTAAGTTTGGGGGGGAAAAAGCATAAGCTATTACAGTCTTATTGGGAACGTTATGTTGATACTAGAGACTTCCAGTAGAGAAAGTACAAAACAGTGTTCACAGTATTTACTCTGTTGTGACCTATAGCACACACTGGAAAGCAGCTTCTTTTAAGCCAACTCAACCTAACAAGGGAATCCCCACAAAGAAAGATTCACAGACAGCTACTGGAAGAAACAACACAGACTGCACCTCAAGGCAAACTGGATTACTGCATTAGACTGATCCCACCGACAGATTTTCCTAGAGCAATGTGGCTGATGTGGAATCCATCACTAAATTTGGTTGAAGGCAGAATAGATTTTGATCATTTACATTAAACTACAGGCACACACACAAAAAAATCCAGACAGCAAGTTGTTCCAGTACATTTCCATTTTTCAAATACAAAGCAGAGTAAGCATTTCAAAAACATGACTTGCAAAGCTTTTGCTGCTTGTTGTTAAGATTTGCTGTCATTGTGATAGCCTTTTTTGTTTGAAAAATGTTTGTTGCTAAATATCACAAAACTGTCTCAAATAAATTAAGAAATAAACAGTTAAGACTTCAGATGATGATTTGTCTTTCCAAGGGCTCCAATAATGCAAAGCAACACAGCTGCCACTCAGGCATGCTGCAGACCACAGCAGTCAGACCTTTTTCTTGTTTATTATTTTTGTTTATTTTAAATACAATGAATGAACCAAGAGATGCGTAACCAGCAGTCTTTCAAGATCACGAATGGTTAAGGGGCCTCCACTTCTCTCTGCAGTTCTGTTTCACTCTCCCCAGTTTACTCTGAAAATCCTCTAAAGAAATTCTTATTTCATATAACATTGATTTGTTCAAACCAGCATGCCTTGCTTGGAAACTAGAGACATCCTTTAGAACAAATATTAAAGCTGTTGGACAGTGCTTATTTGAAAGTCAGCATAGGTCAGAACACTAAATCCTCATGAGCTTGTTTCCAAGCTCATTTTAAGAACTTCCTGTGTGTCAGGTTTTTGGTGGTGTATCTTTTAGTACCCTTGTAGAGAGCTCTTTTCCCTGGCTGATTAATTTCAGCGGCAGGACTGAACTCTACAGCTGATAGAGCTAAATAGTTTTAGTGATTTTAAGGGAAAAAATAGAGCTGCTAGAGCTAAATGGTTCAGAGAAAAAGATGGCAGAACAAGTAAATTCAGCAACTACCTCTACACATTGGTGTTACAAATATAAGTGGTTTTTCCACTTGTGGTGATGTTTAATGACAATGACTACAAGACTTTGCATGTAGCACAAACCCACTCCTAAGCAAATACTCCTGGCAAATAAAATAAAGAAAATAAAGAGCGTAGTTGCAAGCAAGTCAGCAAGTGAGAGCAGTCAGTTTTGGATGTTGCAGATTTACTTTTCAGGAATGCAAAATTCAGGAGAAAAGCCAGCCAAATCATAGGCAGTCTGAGCTGGAAAACTTTTATCAAGACTTTTCTGTGTCAAGGAAAAAAAAAAAAAGGCAGAGTATGAGGAATGAGCTCTTACCTTTTTTTTTTTTGTATTCATCTCTGGGGCTAAATGTTACAGGCTACACAGGCCCTTAGCAAATTTTTAGAACCAGCTTCTCTGTTTATTCACATTGTTCAAAACAGAGGACAGCCTGTGCCATCAGCAGCTAAACCAGCACAAACTTGATATAGAATAAGAGGTTTTTTTCCTAGACTTTTGACCTCTCAAACATACCGGAGCAAGGTTCACCTGAGCTCTGCTGTTGACAAAGTCAAACAGTCTGAAGTCGTTATACACATGTTTGCAAGTTGTTTTCTTAGCTAGGTAAACATTGATGGAGATGTTAAATACAAATTGTCATACCTCTGTCACTGAAGTCATCCACCAGCACTATCTCTGCTATCAGCTCAGGAGGGGAGCGGTTCAGGACACTGTGCACTGTCCGGAGGAGAGAGGACCATCCCTCGTTGTGAAACGGTATTATCACACTCGTGTTCGGGAGCTTCTCCAGGTACAGTTTATTCTTGCAGCTGGACACAGGTAGAGTAAGGTTAAAAGGCAGTGACAAGACACCAGCACTTTCATATTGATTACCATCAAGTAAATTAGTTGATCCTTTACTCCTCAAATTGATGCAAAGTACCTCAAAAAAAACCCCGCTTATCAAGACAGCATTGACTTCATCCAGTCTACCTGGCCAAAGTAAAAAAAACCAAACAACCACCAAATAGTCCGTGTGAAGTGAGGACTATCAATGGTCAGTAAGTAACACATAGCAAGACAAAGTCAGAAGGATCTCACAGGTGCTAAAGCTGCTTTTAATGAAACTGCAGTTGTAACTTTGGATACAGAATTCTCCTAGAAAAGACACAATGATCTTTGAGGTGTAAGGGTAGGACAAAAATAGTCTGGAGAAAGCTAGGAACATTGGTTTAGCTTGCTTATTCTGAGATTTCAGAGAAGCAAGTAACTAATCATATGTATAACTGCAATCCAGAAATTTTTAAATGAAATGTGCAGGGAGTAAGGATTTAGTGGGACACCATCTTCCCTAAACAGTCCCAAAAGTTTGAATTTTGTGAACAATAGATGGAAGAGACATGCTAATTGAATAGTAAGAACTATTCCATAAGCAAATGCACCTCCCTTGGTAACAGATCAACTTTCAGCCTCTACACCAAATGCTTCCATTGCCATGCTAACCAAATCAGTCAGGTAATATTTTTCCTAAACAATCAATTTTGTCTTTTCCATTTTTGCAGCAAGTCTAGTTTGATACCTGTGATCAGTTCTGCAGACCGAAGTGACAGAGCTGGGCCTTGAACGCAAAGCACTGCACAACTTGGATAAGGCTCAAGAGTCACCGCCCTGTAGGGACTCCTTGAATTTCAGGGCATTTACCCACAGCATTAATCTTCTTAGATTTGAAATAGGGGTAACATGCCCTTGGCCTAGCGGAAGTATTTTCATGGTAGCTTCATGAAGAAAATTCAAACTGCAACAGAAGGCACAGGATTTATTCTCCTGCGGGTGCGGCTCTAACAGTAGAGTCTGCACCCTGTTAAACAGGTAAGATCTAAGGCTGTACCATGAACAACTCTAGTCAGAAAATATGCATCAGTTGCTCACTGGGGGACAAAAATCTGTTTCATTCCCAGAACTCTCACATCCAGTGCAAAACAGATGAGGTGCCTACACGAACAGAGATTTTTAGAATATATTAATGACATTGCCAGCAGGGCTGGCTGCCCTCTTTCCACTAGCAGGGAAGGGAGGTCATACTCTGCTCCCTGCCCTGCCACAACACTTGACCTCTTGCATAGCCTGCACCAGAGCTGATTTGCAGACTTCTCCCAGGCAAGGCTTTCTCTATGTGCTCAATACAGTGCATGCAAGCAGAGAATCTCCTCCCTTCTCCCCGGAAGGGCAGATGAGAACAAGTGGCTCTGCCAGTAGTAGCTTTTCCCTGGTACCTTTCCCAGGGAATGGAGAAGGATGCACCTACATTATACAAGCTCAATAAATGTGTGATTACAGGAAGTGACTGTGGTGCTGAGAAAGGACAGTAGCTTATTCTGAGTTTAATGAATTGTCTTGGGGTGCTGCCAAGAGCTTGCAGGCTATCGCTGCAATGCACAGATGCAAATAAAGCTGCATGGACTGCTTTCATCCAGCCTTTGGCATTGCAATTTTAACCTCTTCTGAGATAGTACTTCTGTTCCAATATGAAACAAGAGCCTCCAAATCTCTTCCACCTCTTCTTAAGCTAGAATTCTCATTTCCTACCTTGAACAAGCAGCAAACTTTAGCTATTCTGTTTAACATTCAAGCACGGAAAAAAACTGTTTCCCTCCAGCTACCACATCTACAATTGTTGTTTTACAAGACCTGCAAAATTAGAATTTAATATTAAAAAACCCAGAAGCACTTAAAGGAAACATTAGATGGATGAAAAAACTGCTGAAACAAGCAATTGTATCTGTATGAGGTAGATCCAAGTACATGTGCTCTCCTAGCCCTTCAGATCCCAGGATTAACAGAAAGCAGAGGTGACCCTGTCTGGTACATAAAGGCCCATACAAACCATTTCAGAAGTGAGCAAACACATTGGCCACTTATTTGTCTTTACCCATCCAGGCCAGCTTTGGGGGGAATGCCAACTGTGGCCCCAAAGCTTAGGACAAGACAGATGCTGCATTTTTCCCCCATTTACCTTTCTCCTCCTTATATTGCCCACAGTCTGCAAGCACAACCCCAACCAATCAAGTCTCTATTACCTCTTACCTTATGTAAAAGTCTAAGTAATATAATTGCTCTAAAACACAGCTCACTTCTTTCTAGAATGCTCCTTACAGACATTGTTTTAGCTGAACTTTGTCACAAATTGCCCTCATCAAGCTTGCAAATAACACAAACCATGCCATTTCAAGTATATATTTTAATGGGCCAAGGAAAGGCACAGACCCTTTCAGTTGTGCATTCCTTTAATGCAAATCTCCCTTATACATAACTCCTCTCCCTGCCCACCTAATCCTAGCATCCATTATATACATGCTGTTTAACCCCTCCTTGAGACCTACACTGGGGGAAAAGATGTGTCAAACAACAGGCAAGCCAGCTGCAGCAGTATCATTATTCACAGCTAAAGTTGTTGGTAATGCAGACACTTAGTAATTTTATCTGGGGACTGGACTTGTAAGTTTCATATTTTAAAACAGTTTAGAAAGCAGAGTTAGCAATGAGGAGTCAGCAACCTTGGGAAACAAGGAGGAATGTGAGGTAATACATTAAATCAGACACAGAAATGTTGACACTGGCTGAAGTTTAAATTCTCAGAGCCCATGGCAGTCCCTGTAAATGGAGGCCAGGTATAATTTAAGTTATCAAATCCAAACTGTATTTCCTAGAACTTGAGTGTGGGCTGATCAACAAGAATCTTTAGTTACCTGATTTATCTCTATGTTTAAACATTTCAGCTGCATGTCTAAAATATTTATGAAGCTATAGTTACTGCTCTGGTTTATGAGCATATATTGAGAAAGAGTGTCATGCTTGATTAGTTTGCTGTGACAGCTGAAGAAGTAATCTCTCAAATGTGCAGCTAAGAAATTATAAAACCTGACTTCTGGAAATTCAATGAACTAAGCTGATATTGAATTCAGATTCACTAGATTTTGATAAAAATAGCTTTATACAAAACAAGCTTTCATTCAAGTGTCTAACAGTGCTTTCACATAAACAGTATTTAAAAATCTCTTAACCTTGTATAATACAAAGCTAAGTCCTAACTGAAACATTTTCGCTAATGAAAAACTGCTCCTGGCTTTCACAAAATCCAGTTTGACACCATCTTAAAGGACAGTGTCCGAAATCAGATGAATACAAAAGCCAGCATGCAATTGAAACCAGTTTCTACTTATAACCCATAGTGAAGTTTTTATGGGGAAGATGTCAATATTTAATAAAATTCTTCATAAATACTCACCGTGTTCTACTCCTGAGGAATTCATTGTCATTTCACACCCAACGTCAGAATTGGACCGAGTGCTTAGTGACAAAGTCACCACCTGATGGCACTTAGGGCATTTGTCAACTGAGTCAGATATTTACATCAGTTCCCATTTCAGAAATAAATAACTCCACCTTAAATTGTTAGCTATATTAGTGGGCTCAGGAACTGAGCTGTGAAGCTGTGAGAGGTCTGTGCAGGCTTGCAAATTTTTGATAAGTTTAAGAAAATTAAATGAAAAGAGGATTATTTTTTTTCCCCTCAGACTTTCCCTCTATTTCCCATTGCAATTACTATACACTGCTCTTTATTACAGAGACAACAGGACTCATCCGTGAAAGGACTGTATTTGAGGAACAAAGGTAGAAGAGTTCATAATGAAAAAAGAACATACTCCTGCAGATGTGGTAATTTAGGGCTTGTAAAATTTCACTTGTAGAAAAGCAAATTATGTACTCACTTTGGATGTCTGATGTCTGGAAGAGAACGATTCAGAGAAATTTTATCACTCACAAAGATATTAAAGCCATTTTCCCTGTATGCCTGGTCCACCCGCTCTGCATCAGTCATTGGGTAGGGTTTTCCCTGTTCTCCATTTCCTACAGACAGAAAGCAAACATGCATCATTACTACTAATTGGTGCTTGACTGGACACAAACTACTTCATATGTCAAAGAGAGAGCAGCCATCTTATAATTTTCTAAAAAATCCTTCATTAATTTGATGCTGTATGCCATATTTAGCATGGGGTCAATCATGTCAACCTAACAATTCTATTTGATAAGCAGTTTTCCTACAAACCACTCAGTTGTGCAAACCATAGAAGTTAAGTCTTCCTTTCAAAGCCAGAGACACATGAAGGGTCTATGACAATGCTGGAAGGATCTATAGAATGCTTTTTGTTTCACTGTGGGAAGAATACATATGGTCTGAATATCTTATCACTGTAGCTTTTTTCAGCACAGATGGCTATGTATATTTAACAACCTGAGCTCTTGCACAGAGGAGGCAGAGCCCTTGCAGACACAGCAGTGTCAAGCTGTGATGTTTAAAATGGGCCCTTTTATACAACATAAGACAAAATCTAGAACTATGGAATAAAACCTACACAAACATTATAATCTAGAACATTTTTCTCAACTCTCTTCTTCCTTTCTAGGCTCCCATTTTTGAGAGGTACAGGCACATTTTTTTGGTAAGCTTTTTCAAATTCAATGTTGCACCTATCATAAAAACACCAAGATGTTACTAACATATTTTCACCTCAAAATGGTTATTGTCGAGTGGGGGGAAAAAGATGTAACTAGCTTCAATATAAAATAAATGTTGCATCATGTTATGACCATTTTGACCCTGAAGCTGAACATGCTGCTCTGTATGCAGCCTACCAAATTAAATAAAATTAAGTTTTAATCTGTATTAAAACATTTTAATTGTAATCTTACATACCTACACGCTCAGAGTCTCTCCTTATAGCTTCTCTGTTATGCCAGTCTTTTTTCCTTTGTCCATCACCAAAGTACGGGTCTTTCTTTTGCCTTACGTATGATGCCTTTTAATCAAAAGATGGAATATATTAGATACAAAGCATGTGAATTCTTTTCTTAATAGCCTCCCCTTTCCTGTTAGAGGAGATCTTCCTAAAGGTAAGACAATCAGAAGTAGGTAGTTTTTACCCTGAAAAGGGTAAGAGAGGAAGCAGGTTTTGCATGCCTCAGAACAGTACCTGTAGCTGTTATGAGAATTTTTTTTTTCAGTACACCATCATATATGCAGACCAGTATTTTTAATAAGAGAATCTATTAAAAATTCCCATTTTCATTTTGAAAACATCCAGTACATCTTACGTCCTATTTAATTAACAATAGAGCTGTAATAGGGAGACCTGTTGCAGGATCATTATTAATGAGAACAGTACTACACCTGAATAAGATCAAAATAAGATTTAAAAGGTCATTCATTAAGATTCTTACTGCTCAATTTAAAAGCAAATTTTACACAAGGCATGAATTTGCACTGAACCCAATTAGAGCTCCTGTTTTCATGAGCTTTTCATGAAATTCAAAAGCAATAGATGCTTTGGGATCAAGTTAGCAAATGAAAGATGGGGTGAATTCAGGATCAAAGAGACTATGGCATGTGGAAAGAAAACCATGATGTCTCATTTTACACTGACATCCTCAAGACACATGAGAAATATATATATGTGAGTGAAACATGTAAGTAGAATTTAGAGTCTAACATCTTTAAAAATGAGTTTTCAATTTTTTTTGTAATATCCTGGTAGAGTGTAAATGCAAGTAATTTGTAGCATCATTACTGCAGAAGTAGTTACATAGAGAATTTGTGGCTTTGCCCTTTTAATTCCCCATGACCTGCAGAGAGAACTCCACAGGCTAGAACTTCCGAGAGAGAAAAACATGTTTCCATTCTTTGAGGGCAAGAGATTTAAAATCTCACTAATGGGTCAATCAAACCAACCACCCACTAAAAAGCAATGGTTGGCATAGTAACCTTGCAGGGTTATTGAGCATCTTTGGTATTTGGGATACAGACATAATTTGACTGAGTAGTTAAATTACAAAATCTTTACTTTCATACCTATATTTGTCTTGGGAAAACAGGACATCTAGACATTTTACTTGTTATTCCAAGGCACTAGACTTCAGTCTGAGGCAGTTCACCTCGCTGCAGTCTGACAGATGAGCTCTGGTGAACCTTGCTGTGAAGGTTCTGCAGATTACCCCCATAGCATCACTCCTCTTCTACAATACTCAGCAGCAAGGGGTCCCTGTGTATTAGCTTACAAAACCACCAGTGAAAAAAGGTTTCAGGTAAGATGCCAATATGAACTAGAGCAGCTGAACACAGGTACACGCTCTGCGTTGTCTGCTCTGCTATGGGTGGTAACCCTTACCAAAGGAACTGCCTGAAAACCTTGAGTTGTGCTGGTTGCATTACCATGCCAAAGGGTAATAAATCAATCTAAAAGTAACAGAGCTCAATCTGATAAAAGTCTGGCCCGTGAACTATTAGAACCTATTTACTTTTCTTTATTCTTTTTCTTTTCCTCCACAAAAGAGATTTTAAATCAATCTTTTCAATCCCAGATCATAAAATGACTTACACTCAGCTTCTTGACAATTTGCAGATGGTAACATACCTGGGACATGTCAAGTTTCATTCATGAAACCAGACACTCAGTTACACATTTCGTTTTACTAACGTCAAAACTTCAGAGCATTATCCTTCCTGCCATTTAATTTTCTTTTCACTGAAGAATGGATGGGCTCTCAGGATGGGCAAGAAATCAGTCACACAGCTAGTTCATGATGTGGACAAGTATTAAGGAACTTAACAGTGGTGTAAACCAGGCAACTGCCAGAACAGGCTGGTTAGCAGGAAAGGACACCCAGACAAAAAGTGACCAGTTTTAAGTAAAATCACGGTAGAGATCTGTTTAGATGCTGTACTTGATTCCTTTAATTTATTGCATGATTGCCTAATTTTTGGCATATTTCTTATCTATTTTTATTTTCCACTCTAAAGTTATTGAAGTAAAAAGTAATAGCTGGTTTTTATCTTGCTAATTAGTCCCTTTAGCACACCAACTCTATTCTTCTAAATCCTTACTTATCTTCAAATACATGAACTGGTAGTGCACCTTCCTGAATTTCACTCTGCACCTATCAGGGTGTAAATCAAAATCATCACCAGCAACCCAATGTCTTCAGTTCACAGCTGACTGCACATGTTGAACACCTGCATTTGCTGAGGAAAAGAGGTTTTATGAGAGGCACTGACTAACATTTGCACAAATAATTTATGCAAACTCTACCTAACTTTTGCTAGCTCCTGCCAGCTAGCATGAGGTCTGGATGACAGTGGCGTGATAGACAGCAGAAGTTGCAGCTTGGTTTTCATGTCATATGGGTCACATTTTCAACACCATGAAGTAGCCACCCTGTGCTACTGCAGCAGCTCAGTGTGCCTGCCTGGCTGCCCACCACGTTGGCTTCCACTTTTTCAGACAACATGCCACCCTCCTGAGCATCCTCACTAAATAATTCACAGAGCATAGAACTCACAAAAATCTCTACTCTGTGAGATTTTTGCCTCTGTCTTGCAAAATGCCTCCTTTTCCTGGCCTGCTCACTGGCCAGTTTCCTCTCCAGGACACTCCCTTGCCAGGAAGAGTCTTGGAAAGCTCTCGCAGACCAAAGCACTGCTTTGCCAGGAAAGTTTTGCCAACTTTCTGAGCACTAGGCTTGTGCACAAGTGTCATACTGGGCACAGAAACAACTGGCAAATCTAAAACCTTGATATTTTCAGTCTCTTTTGTGTCTTGTTTATAGCACTCTGGACTGAATGAACACACAGGAGAATTGTTTACAATGCCACTATCACTTCTGTCATTTGCTGCAATTCAACACATGTAAATCCCTTACTAGCACTTATTCTAGAATTCCCACCCACCCCTGAAAAGGAGAGTACGAGTGTCTAGGGATTAGATTTGAAAGGAGAAATACACTATGTGACTCTGAGCCTCACATCACCCATTCTGCACATGGTAACCCAGCACCCTATGCCAAACCCCTACAAAGTCACCAGGGGATGTCAGGCAGCCTGGAGAAAAAGAGGAAGAAAAAGACACTCACCAGCAAAAAGGCATCCAAGTTGCCTTACAGGGTACTGGTAAGAGTGGTTTAAATCCCACCTCTTCTTGGGTCTCAGGCAATTTAAACTAAAATTACAGAGGCACAGGCACCCTCCTTCCCTCTGAAGAAAACCCCTTATAAGGTAGTCATCCATTGCTGCAAGTACCTGTGTGGATTTCTCTCATGTCAAAATATGCAAGCAGAAGAGAAGAGCTGCCCTCTGCAACAGCTCCTAGATTATGGGAAACAGATTCACAGTATAACCACTCCAACAAAGTTTCACACCAGCTTCTTCAGCATCCTCTGAAGCCATGCCTCTGGGCCATCAGCTGGTTCAGAAGGGGCATCTCCTGCTACCACAAAGCTGTTCCTCCAAAGCAGCCAATGCTCATCAGGCCAAGCAGCAAGCTAAAAGCCATTAAAAAGCAGCTGCAGCCAGCCCTGCTCAGGGTCAGCACCCCCAGGCTCTGAGCTGGAGTCACCCTTGTGTTTGTCTGCTCCACAGAGGACAACATGAACAGGGAAGTAAATTTTCTGCACAGCTTCAAGCCATTCTTCAGAGAGGTCAGCAACATACATTTAAATACCCTTGGAGCAAGCAACAGCCCAGTGCAAGCAATTTAATCACTGCAATACTGAGTGAAAGCAGGCAGCAGCAGGCCACAGCCCAGCACTGTTAGAAAATGGAAAAGAATAATCCCACTGCATTACAAACAGAGCCCAAAGCAGGCAGGAGGACAGCAGAAAATCTACCAAGATGGAGGTCTTCGCTTGGTCCCAAATACATTTGTGCACAACAATGTTGTTCAGCTTGTAAAGGCCACTCACGTCAAGAGAAGAACCTCAGTAAATCTGTATATTTAAAATTAAGCAAGAGGGGGAAATACAGAGTACCATGTAGACTTTCTCAAACTGCAGTGTTGGACTTGGAGGAATAAGAATTATCAGCACTGAAGTCCTGAAAACAGGCTCTGTATAGCTCTGTCTTGGAGACTGACAAGGACAGACCTTGTTGGCAGCAGCAAAGTCAAATAAGGGCTGTACAGGGCAACTCATTATCTGCTCCTCTGCCTGCAGTGCTCACAATGCTGCTCCCCTCTTCAACTAAAACCAAACGAGATTCACACAACATCAATCTCTGTTGGGTCGACATGAGTCTCTAAGTGGCTTTAAAGATCTTGACAGCTAGACATAACTGCAAATGGTCATGACAGACATGCTGCATTCTGGAGGTTTTTTTAGTCTTGGGCAAAGAAGTTACAGTAGTCAATCGAATTCAGAAATGCTCCATTAAATTTAATTCAACTTGGCTAAATGTTATGGGGTTAGAATATTGCTCACTGCACCCCTTGCAAGCAAACATATAATGCTGACATCGGTTTTGAAACACTGTATCTGACAAGTCTGCTGTGTTACAAGTTCTGTCAACAATGTCTGAATATTAGTTTTGAGGTGACTTTGAGTGCTAAAAAATTAGTATCAGTGTCTCTGCTTCAGTGACCTTGCCAGCACACATCATCCACATAGCCCTGACTGGGAGGGGTAGCTGCAGCAGGCTGATTAGCATCATATTTCTTATTTAAAAATCACACTCTAAAGAGCAACTTAATTTCTGCAGAATACAAAAAAAGTCGATGTGAATGATAAAACATTGCTTTCCTCACCTTAGCTGCAATGTTTGTGTTCATGTCATCACTATTAGCAGAGCAGTGGGTGAAGTTGCAGGCAGCAGAAATAATGGGCAGAAGGAAGATGTGAGTTCACTCAGCTCCAAGTCTCTCACTTTGAAAATGGTCAGGTGACACTGACTCTGTTTTGGAAGCCTTTTTTTTTTTTTTTTTTTTTTTTCCTTTTCTTTTCTTTTTCCTCTTTTTATAAGATGTCTGAGCTCCAGGAATTCAGACACAGAGGGGAAAAAAGAATGTTGGTTTTTTTAGTGCTTTCCTCATGGGATGCGACATGAGATTTGACTCAATTATGCAAAGGACACCACTTGATGCCACCCCTCCAGCAGATGCTCGACTGACATCTAAGCAATCTGCAGAACACCTGAAGTTCCAAGGACTGTCTTTTGCTTTTACTATTGAACACTAATCTTATTTTCAGGAAACCACATTACCTGTAATATTTCATGTCAATTTTCACTTTTATCCTAGTTTCTCATTAAATCTAATGGAATAGCAGGAGGCATAACATTTTTGTTCGAATCCCACCAGCACATCACCCCCCTTATATTAACTGTGGAATACAGTGACACTTGTTTGAACACTGCAGTTATCAATGCTTCATGGTTAGGGTAAGCTGGCTTTACAGACGTGGATTTCTGTAACTATAAAATAGGTCAGTAAGGCAATTTTCTGTTTTGCTCTACCTTTTGCAAAAAAAATCTCTTAGTTTCTGAAATGGTCAGCTGTAAACAACAATGCAAAAAAGAAGACTTAAAAGCATGAAGGGTTCATGATGATCATCTAAGTCAAGCTATGTAAGTGCACAAGCCATTGAATTTATCCATTATCTCCTACAGCAAGGCTGTAAGTTCCATTTCTGATCAAGCACATTTTCTTTTCCTTAAGTTGTTTATCACTAAGGAGTGATTATCTCTCCAGCAATATCATAAACTAATCTCCTGCCTGTTTCCATTCTTCATTTTTTAAAAACTGAAAATGAATTAAAGTCAAAAGGCATATTAAGCAATACACTGAAAATGGATTTAGACAGACAGCTATAAACAAGCCCCTTCTGTTGTCTGCGACGCTGTTACTTCACTTGCTGCCAAAGCAATTGATCAGCGTTCAAATGCCAAATGCACAAAAATGGAATTTTAATCTTTTGTTTAATCTCTATTTAGTGTGCCTGACTCCAGCCAGAATGAAAGAAGGGAGGGTGGGGATGTCAGCCAAGAGTTTTCTGTACACAAGGAAAAAAAGAATCTGCTGAAGTGCATATGCTAATCATAATGCTCTACTCTTCTCAAACCCTGTTCAAATATTTTTGTTGTTTGTTGATTTTATTTTTAATCCAAGGAGCTACGATCAGACCCTATTACATATGATATTTGGATGCAGTATTAAAACAGGGCACCTGTTCCATCCTAGGTCTTCATTTATCCCAGCACCTCTGCAAATATATCTTGAATTTATGTCCTACAAGATGCTGAAGATGGCAGAACAATCCAAAAACCCAAAAGCAAATAGAAATCATTCTTCCATTTACTAGGTGGATTCAGTGGAAAACTCAAGAGCATGCACTTTTGGTACAACCTAGTTGTCATGAACTGTGCCACAGCAAAACAGAAATAAGAAACGTTTACAGACAGCTTCTCTTCAGTCTTCCAAAACACGGTACACAGGGGTTTCAGAAAGCAGAAATGTGAGAGAAGTAAGGCCCAGTTTCTACCTGGCCCAGTAGAGACCAGGAGGAATCCTCCCCCTCCCTGCAGCAAGAAGCAGCCAGGTTTTAATGATTGTGGGACCAGCCATGCTAACTGTAGGTAACCCTTTCATAACTAAATAGACATCAAATCTTACTGCACCATGAAGAAATAAATTTGTTTGTTTGTTTGTCAGAGATCTACTAGCATGTGTTGAACAATAAATTGGTACAAAAAAAAAAAAAAAAAAAAAAAAAAAAAAAAAAAAAAAAAAAAAAAAAAAAAAAAAAAAAAAAAAGAAAAAAAAAGAAAAAAAAAAGAAAAAAAAAAAAAAAAAAAAAAAAAAAAAGCTGCTAAAAGACTTGTCTTGTGATCCAAGTGTTTTCAAAAGGTTAATTTTTTAAAGCTATCTCAGTCCATCAACAATTTAAAAGCTATATTAACATAATTCATACCTTCAGCATTTAAAGAACTATTAAAAGGCAATTGAGGAGTAAATGGCAGCACATCATGTGTCATGCTTAAGTGCTTTCAAAGACAAAAAGCCAAGTACATCTTCACAGCTGTGTTGCAACTCAGATCCAAGCAACAGGTTCAAACCAGACCTAAAAATCTCCTGCACGATGTCACCATACCATTTGGTCAGCATTCTCTTCAATTCCACATGAAACACAAATAACACTGTAATCCACCCATTCAGACTTGTGCTTTTCTATGAGAAAGCCACACTTCAGGGTAATGACAATAACCTGCCTGATTCCTTCAGAAAGTAGAGCTACAAATAAATAGCACAGGCACTCCTGGATCAATCCTTACTCCATGGCATAGCTGGACCAGAAGGAGCTGAATAGATCAGCACATACAGACACAAAGCAAAGCCTTTGCTGCAGAACATTCAGGGACACTAGTATGGCTTTATCATCTAATTAAAGTCTTGAAACTTTATTTTTATTTGTATTAATTTATATTTATTTTTATAATAATTAAACTAAGCTGAAAACTTATTACTGCTGAGGACAGCAATATGACATCTAGCTTAGTCATTGATGTCTACCAACTACCTTACACTTTGTTCTTCATTTTCCCTTAGAAATAGTATTACTGTCTTGCAGTGTTTGCTGTTCTAAACTTACTGTCTGACTAATTTAATCCAGGTCTCCAAATACAATATACAGTGCATTTCCAAAAGCAGCACAAAGCATCAAGCAGTGAAAGCTGCCCCGAGTTTCTGCACACCTTGTGACACGCAGCAGTTCCAGTCTCAGGTTTCTCTTCCAGCTTTTAAAACCCCAGCTGGCCTAGTTTTAGACTTCAGAACAGGGCTCACTGCTTTAATTTGCTCAAGACAGCTTTCTCATCTTTTCTGTTCGCTAAAATGCTTACAGCCTTTTCCACCAACAGAAACGCTCCATTTCCCACAGAGAAGCATGTCAGTGATCTGCTTAAAACTGTGGAATAAGCTCTTGCAAGCATTTAGTCACATCTGAAAACTTCTTGTATTCTCCCTCAAGCAATAAGGAAATTTCTTTGACCTTGCTTTAACACACAGCAACACTCTAAAATTCCCCAAACAAGATGTCATTCCCTGGGCTATCCTCCAGCAGAGACGGGAGACACAACCCATTACTCACCCTGCCTGAGGTGTGACAGTCAAGAGTGGTTTTGACAGCAAATACATGAAGTATGAAGATGTAGCCAAGTCATCTCTGAACTGCCATTCTAAAGGAGAGGAAAGACTTCCCTCTCCTCCCACCTTCCCTTTCTGCTTTACAGCTTTATGTGCTTTCTGGAAACTTAAAACTAGGTGAGCTCTCCCAAGGAACTCACACATATGTAGCACCTGACTGTGTGTCCAAGCTGCTCTTTGACTGCAGTTCCTTGATGAAGTTATGAGTATGGTAACTATAGAGATACACATCGTTTTCCACAGCATGCTGTGCTACCTGAAGCTGTCTTAATTACAACAAGCCTTATACTCACAGAAAGAAGAGTGAACAGCAGGTTTGGAGATCGGTTTGAGTAATGGACATGTGAAGCAGAACCCTCCAGATGTCTGCATATATCCAAGCTCCATTTAACAGGTAAAAATGGCACACAAGCTGCAGCAGTTTCCTACAAGGACATACTACAGAGTGCCATTTCCAAAATCTGACTTATCAGTTAGATTTAAAGATTATGCTGCATATGAAGAAACACTTGAGTAATCTGCATTGAGATTTAATACAAATGCAGGACACAAAAACTAGTAATTCCATCATTTCCATGAATTCCCTGTATTTGAGTTATAAACTCGTGATTTAAGGAATGGTAAGTACCAACCAAGTATTGCTCAGCTCAACACAACTTCCAAATATTTTGAACACTAGCAGAAATCCAGAAATCTCATTAGATACATCACAATAAACATCCCACATATCCTCAACACGGGAATATGACAGATGTGAAAATCACAGGACTAAACCAATGCAAGATTACAGCTAAGATTGGTGCTGCACAGAGGTGGATCTGACAAACATGTGACTGCAAATTTTAGTTTGGTCATTTTACAAAAACAATTACAGAATATGTAACAAATTGAATGATGAAAGAACAGACAGTTTATGCCTTTCATAAAATGGAATCTGCCTAGATGGGCACCAGGGCCTTGGAAAACACAAGTAAAATACAAGAGATGGCTGCTAATGCTTAAAAAATCTTTGAAATGAGGACAAAACAAAACCTACCTCTGCTAGATACCTAAAGGGAAAAAGTCTAAATATTTTCCATAAAACAGACAAATCAAGAGAAAAATCACACAATTTTGGGACTTCCCAATATGCAAACTATATTACCATGATGCCTTGCACTCTGTGATAGAGAAAGGCATAAGACAAGAGACTGCACTATGTTTTCTAAGGTAGGGTGAGCAAGGCAGTTTGAAAGCTGACCCTGCTCACTTGCCTTCCAGTCACTGGGAAATCCACAGTATCCATATCATTGCGACAGCTTTGCTTTAGAAAAAAAATTGATTGAATATCTACTACTTCTTCAGGTGTCACTCTGATAAAGCCTACCTTTTGCTTTGCTTCCTGGTTCATGCTGTTAGTACCAGTCTCAGAAGAGCATTTTTTTAGCAGCAACACAGCAAAATCACATTTTTCTGGTTTTCAGAGACAGAGTGCCATTATTTTCCTTTTAGCTATTTTAAGAATTTAATTCTCTATCAAATTCCTGGCAGTCTTGATGCTTCTTGACAGCGTTACGTTAAACTGAAAGCATCAGCACTAAAAACCAACATTTAACACGCCCCTCTTCCTAAGAAGTTATTTAACTGCTGCTCAGACAACATCCAGCAATAGCAAGTGCACAGATCAATGCCAGGATTAATCACACTGCTTTCAGAATATACCTCCTATTTCCCCGTGTTTACAGTGCCAGTTAATTTAATGTACTTGTGCTTTGTCTGCCTCTCAAGATTCTCCTAGTACAGAAGGCAGCACACAGAATTACTGCCCATGACAGCGAGTTCTGCTGCACATCGCAGTGCAGAGCAGGTGGGTACCAGCTACAGGACCCTCTCATACAGTTACAGCATTCCTGTAAGCAGCTCCTCTCATCAGGAAGCTCAAGCTGCTCCCTGACACCAGGAACAAGCTGCATTATTCCACTAGAAACAAAAAGCCAAGCACAAAAATCCCAAACCGTTTGTTCTTCAGTTGTGCACACCACGAATTTTTCTGGCACCCCAAGGCCTTTAATTACCCGTGTCTCCACCCTGAGCAGAGATGAGGCTAACCCAAGGCCAGGAAAGGATCATGGACTCTGCACTGAAATGCTGATTCTAGAGGTTGGGTCCTGTGTAGGGACATCGGTCCCTCCTAGAGATGCTCTCTTGTACTGACCACTGCTTGATGGGAACAACTGCAAGGTGTAACGTGGCAAGAAACTACCTGGCTGCTCAGAGTGCCAGAGTAGCAAGAGGGCACTTAGGGAACAGTAGGGAAAAAATAGAACATGGCTGGGTTGGAGAAGAATCTGGTTGTCAGTCCCAGAGACATTATCTCCAAGTGCCTGGAGATGGAAAAGTTTTCCAGTAACTGAAAGACAACAAAACAGTTCTGGGGAACTGATGAAAAGGAGGGCTGCAGACAAAGATACCAGAACTCTGTACATGCCTAACTAATGACAGCAGTGTCAGGATTAAAGCTTCTTTCTGCTTGGCATAGGTACCAACTGGGTAGACAGGAGAGAAAAGAGATGCATCACTCTACTTAGTGATGCAAACCTGAGTCTTGTTACTGTTAATATGCAGCTTGAAATACACTCAAATCTAATAAAAACTTACATATCTTGATGCAAACATTCAGGTCATGTGTTAAAATGACCTTTGCCAGAATCTTTCTAGACCCTGTAAAATTATCTATTGATTTCAACCCTGGAAGGAAAAGTGTGCTTGTTAAATCTGCTGATGTTGCCAGCTAATTGGAGAACGGAATTAAAATGCAAAAGTGGTCCTGACAACAGAACACATAGAAAAATTTGGGATACAATAAAAAGGCTGAGTAAAGAAGGCATTAACTGTACAAACGTAAGACTTTAGTGACTTCTTATGCAGTTGTTCAGCAGCTGTTCTATCATTTCTGGGTGATGATACATCACAGAGTGTATCAATCTATCTTACTGTTTGAAAAAAGCAAGTTTCATCCCAAGATATTTACAGAAACATCATAACAGAAAAATAAAAGTATGCTGACTACAGCAGAGATTACTGGGCAGAAAGCAAAGTGGGCAAGCATAACAAACAGTCCTCACACATTTCCACACTGTAAAGAAGTAGCAAGACATGAAATTAAAAGCAAAACATATGAAATTACAGAAGAGACTTTTTAGCTAGTGATAAATTGATATGTTCTATCTTGGATGAGGAGGCAATAAGAATGAGGAGTGTCATTTTATCACAAAGGTCTGCAGGGAAGTCTCTCCCGTGAGCAAACACTGAAAACAGAAATCCAAAAATCTTCACTATCTACTTTCTGAAAGCTTAAAATAAGTGAGGACTATGGCAGCTGAACAGTCTCATAAGCATCCAATGCAAATCACATTAAATATACCATGATATTTTGTGCTTTCCTAGATCTACTCTAGCTTCTATAGCACAGTAGAACAATATTCCAAAGAAACTGAGTTATTTGGAACATTTACTCCAGGTTCATGACAAAAACATAGCATTTAGCCCTATAATAAAATATTAATTCTCCTCTACAGCACATGGTCTGATCTTGCTATAATCAAGCTTCATGGGACTGAAACATTTCTGTGTAGCAGGACAGTCTCGGAATGAGAAATCCAGTATTTTTGCTAGTCTCACCTCATACTGAAAGACTGCTGTTTAAGCATAGACAAAAAAAAAAAA
This sequence comes from Florisuga fusca, assembly GCA_038090715.1. Classification (NCBI taxonomy): domain Eukaryota; kingdom Metazoa; phylum Chordata; class Aves; order Apodiformes; family Trochilidae; genus Florisuga; species Florisuga fusca. Next base: position 6,208,340 of record JAAWXA010000026.1, on the reverse strand, counting down.
AAAAAAAAAAAAAAAAAGGCAGTTAAAAAATAAGACGCATGGTTGTCCATAAGATAGAGAGGAGAATAACCAATAGAAACTCCTCACATATGCTTAGGTGTTTGTTCTACCAAATCTTATTAAACAGGCCAAAAAAAGGTTCATGTTGGTAGAGAATACTTCAAAGAGTGTGGACTATTAGCAGGTCTTTTTAAAGAGCATCTGTGTAATTCACTATATGTATCCCAACACAAGAAGGGCTTGGGTGTTGGTAAGTCCACTGAAAGGGGTTATGTTCAAGTCTGTCAGCACAATGTAAACAAGAAGCAGAAGTCCCACTGCCTCAGAAAAATAATGTCCTAGAGAAGAGCAATGGGAAAAATCATGGTTATAACTTGCAGGATTTTAAAAAGGTTTTCAAAACAGATTTTGAAATATTTGTTTTTATTTTTCCTTCCCTAAATAAGCACAGATGTTTTGAAAATGGAGCACTCCAAGCCTTAAGCACCATTTGCAACTGGTGGGTGCCTAGGAAAAACTACCTCCACTTTGGACTTGGACTGGACACTTATATGTAACATCAGTCAGACTAACTAATTTCTGTGATGTGCTTAATTGGAACGGAAGAAAAATTTCTTTTACAAAAAGTTAATCTACTTCAAGCTCTGTGGTTTTTAAACATTCTGCCAGACATGCACATTTGAATGAGGAAGTCACCTTGAAGGAGTAAGTGGGCTGAGGAAACCGGGAACGAAGCGAAGCAATTACTGATGATGAACTGGTCTTATTGCCATAGAAGACTGAAGTTCAAGACTTGATCTGTGTCATAAGCAAAGAATCATTCTGATTAATTTTGCCAATATCCATTCTTTAGAAACAGTTTTTCACCACTGCTCATGAAAAAGCTCTGACCTGATCAGTGAGAGCAGCTTAGAACAGCCAACACTTCCTGAGACCCACTGCCCTTTACACCCATCTCCTGACCCCAAAGCTTCACAGAGAGCCCTTCTGTTCATGACAACAGCCAGTTTCACACATCCTATCTGCAAAGTCTCTTAAAACCCCTGCCATTGCTAGAGTACCACTAGATAATAATTCAAGACTAAGATAATGGAAATGGGGTTTTTTGCCTTCTGCAAGTCAAAAAATACTTTACCATTCAATAATTATTTTGAAGGTACTACATCAAATCTAAAGATACAGCAACATAATTCTTATCAAAAGTGACACCTTTCAGCATAAGCAAGCAGCTAAAGTTCAAAATTACTTTGCTTAGTAGGTGGATATCACTGCATGTTCCATCTGACCTTACTACTAATAATTCAAGCTTTAAATCTACTACTGAAGTCCCTGTTGTAAGCAATTATTTGCCTCTGTGCAAAAATGTTAATTTCATGCTCTGTAAACACATCTCCTTCTGAAAGACCAGCCTGCCCATTAAGATTGCTTTTGACAGCATGGTGACCACTTCCTGCAGCAAGTGCATGAAGCATCTTTCCAGAAGTAGCAACATCTGTTCTCCTCTCCCTAAAGGAGGACATAAGGGATGACATGTTAACAGGTGAGCCACAAATAATGACCTCAGTTAAAGGAAGATAGAAAGTTTTGGCACTTAAAACAGAGTTATTTAACACTGTAAAATTAAAGATGACAGCAGATGCTTTCAAGTAGCTGTAGTTTGTCACAACATTTAATCAACTAACCTGCTGTGGAAAACATCATCTCTGCAGTGCCACTCTTAGGAAAAAGATGCACAGAAGATAAAAGCTGTGGTAAGAAAGATGACTTTAAAAAAGTAGAACTGCAAGGGGAAGGCTAGTTGCCAAACATCAAGAAAACAATCCCACCATGCTGTTTACCAAAACTAGCAGTAAAAAGTAGGGAGATTATTTAGCCCAAACCAGAGCCAGCCACACGTAAGCCTGTGGGTGATCTCACCCAATGAGATCATGGAAAATGATGCTACATGACAAGCTTGCTTTCCACCCCCCCAAGAATATTAGCTTGAATCCCAAGCTATATCTATTAAATACACACAGTTCTAGTTTCAGATGTTGGCACATGCAAGACTTCTGGGAGACAAGCTACATATTTTAAGGCACTACAAAAAAGCAACTCTTTTGAAAATGTAAATAAAATGCTACATGTGAAAGTTAACACTTCTGCTAAAAGGCAAGAGACTCATAAATAAGCCAGGCATTTAATGCTAGGAAACAACTTTGAATTTTATGCGATTAAGAGATGCACACTGAATATGGACTCAGATCACTTCATAATTCATATCTAACATATACCACACAGACGGCCTCAGTACTGCACAGCAAGTTGCCAGACTGGTCTTTCAGATGCATCTGAATTCACTTCAACATGCAAACAGAGCAATGAAATATTTTCACTCCTCCTCAAGATTTTACTTCTCTCGGTATCACATCACAGATGCCTTCAACTGGACCTATTTTCTCATACTTCATGTTATAAAATACTCTGGGGGACACACAATAAGTGAACCAGTATTTACTTCTAATAACACTTATTAAAACAAGCAAAGAGAATTCAAGATTTAAATGTCCATATCGTGCTGCCAGATTAGGAAATATTTATGTATTTCTCCAAGTTTATCACTGTGCAAAGAGGCAAGACAAGCTCACCATCCCAAAAAGCATAAGCCAGAGCAGTTGGCTATTATGAATTACAGAAGTAAAAAGTTCAGATAAATGTCAATGTTTCAGTAATCCCATTTAGGACAACTGCTCAGAAGCAGCCTACATAGGACTGGAGTTTCACAAATTACATTAGGAGGAACTGTAATGAGATGTCAATCTTGCCAGAAGTAAAAAATACGATTCTTAATACATGCAATTTAGTGGACTCACTTTTCAATTCACATTACAGAAAATCAAGGCTGCTAAGTACTTTCAAATAAAACTCATCTTAGATTGATAAATCCTGACACTTTTGTCCATGATCTGAAGTAAATCCTTGCAAATTCTTTGACTAGACGAGACCAACAGTCTTTTTCCATTACATAGCTCAGCAAAACCAGTTTGCTCAATTACGCTGCTACACCCATCATCTTTAGAAGCAAAGCTCAAAAAGCGTTTTTGCTGTTTCAAATCCAGCTCATCTCATGATCTAGCTTACAGTAGGTCCCCACCCAAAACTGTACCAGCAAAATGGAGGGGGAAGTAACCTGCAAAAAGGGAGCAAGATCATCAAATCAACTCTACTACTGACACACCTTGCATCAAAACCCATCTTTAACTCACATTGATTAGTTACTGTCTCATTATTCATCAGGCAGGAGAGCATGTTCAGGCAATTAATTTCGTATTCTTCCTGCTATATCTGTCACTCTCAAACTCCAATTCACATCTGCATTGCTTCTGTAAAAACAGAAACCACAGTGTGAGCCTCAGGATTCAATAAATGTTTACTAGTAGGTTGGAAATTCATCACTTTTTTTGCTGCTTAGTACACCCATTTTTAATATCTCCAAAGAGTTTAATATAATTTGTTGCTTCATTTAAATTGCCAACCCCATATAAAAAAATTAAGCAGGCCCTTGCTTTAGTTTTCAGACCTGCATCAAGCCTATACTAACATTTTAATCTCAGTGATAACCAAAGAAGATCCCTGCTAAACAACGACTCCACACCACCGTTTTATTTGTCATCTTCTTTGAAAACTTCAGAGAAATCAATTCATGAAACAAACACCCAATGCCCATGTAGTTAAAAGCCTTCATCACTTAATCTTCCAACTTCAGCAAGAACTATTCTGTCTGGATCAATTTACATAGCAGCTCTCACTAGAGTAAGCTAAAAGTTTTCATCCAAGTAGGGAAAGTATGAACAAACTATAGTACAGGGTGATAATGTGGGGAAATCAAATACTTTACCCTCCAAAATTTCTTTAAATTTCTTTTAAAAAAACAGGAGTTGTTTTAGACAGGTTAAGGCATTCCACCTGGACCATAGGTATGTGACACTACCCCAAATTTCATCAAGTTTAATAGAAACCAACTTTCTGCTACTTTCCATTAAAGGTAGGATCGTTTCCTTTTCCTTACAAGAAGATGCAAGCCAAAATTCATTGCTATTATGGATTTGAAAGTAGTAAGATCAGTCTTCCAACTTCTGCATAAAAACACTGCATACTTTTGATTGATGCTTCAGAAAATAAACTGTGGCTTGTCTTTTAATCAGAAATGGGAAAACTTTGGACACCATACATAGTACAGAGAAGGGACCTATAAGCATAAGTATGTTGATATAGCTGCAGCTGGGGGGCACACACCGAGATTTTTTTTCCTGATGATGTCATGACAAGAAACCAGAGCAAGATCTACGGAAAGTAGAAACATCCTGGGTTTCTACACGACAGAGGCAAAAATTTCTTTGTGGCTCAGGTGAACAACCAGTGGGAAAAGATTCATATTATGAACAGCAACCTTCAGTGCAAACCTTCTTAATAATAATTTTTAAGACAAGAAAATATGTCCAAAAGTATGCAACCAGTAGCTGTACGGCAAATTAGCATAATTCTCCCTCAACCTGAATATTTGATACATACATTTTCCAGAGACACGACTGGCAAGTATCAAAACCAACCCTTTGGCTGAATGTTTCATTTGTTATAGCACATCAGTACAAAAAGCCATATTATGCTCCTATACAAACAGAATCAAACATGAAAGCTTCTCTTTGCCAGGCATCAGTGAGATTCTTTGTTTAGCTGCACAAGAATTCAGTATAACCAGTTTGTACTTAAAAATCAGTGTGCAGCAGTCAGTGTTTGCTATCTCAAAGCATGGAGAGATTTGCTAGGGGGATTATATCTAAGCAGTTTTAAACACTAATGTGAAGCAGCAAAATCCAAATCATTAGACTTGCATTAGTTTGATTCGACTCCCTGCTGCAGGGCAGTATGCCATGTCCCTCCAAGCAAAGCATGCAGGTCCCTGCTCAAGTAGTTACTCACTGATGCTTACCATCTCTAATCTTCCCTTGGAATTGTTCCCCAGTGCCAGGCAGACACTAGAGATTTCAATGAGCACAAGCTGACTTACATTGAAACTGGTCCAAAGCTGGAGGAAGGGTCTTCAGGGGTACAACAGATGGGCAAGGAAATTCCCTTTGGTTACCCTCTGTGGTACAAACTAGGTGGATAGTTAGTCTTTTACATATATAAAGATACATACATTGTTCTGAAATAGCTTTTTACCAAAAAAGTCCTTTCAGAGAAAACTTCTGGTAACCCTTAAGCAATCCTCATTTCCATCTAAAATTCTCTATAACGATTTTTGGCAACACCCCCCCAGCAATTTTAAACAATTAGGACCACAGTTACTCGATGAACTGCTAACACAAACAATCCTTATTAGATGTACCCTCTCTTCAGCACATCCCTGCCTAGGGGGCTATTTCCTCTACCTATTTCTCTTATTCAGCCTTCAGGCACTGCCTGTCCTCTCAGGATGTCTCCTCTCTGTCTCCTCTTGCATTGACCACACCAAGAGCTCAGGATGCTGCATACTGAATCACATTTCAGTGAGGTGTCTGCAGCAAAACACAGATATTTTGCCAACCTTTTTCCGGGTATGGAAAAATGAGTGAATGGTTTATGCAGTGATTAATCAATCCATCTGTATTTTGAGTCAAGGAAACCTGCTGCAAATTCCAATAAACACATAGCCCCTTCTCCACCCCAAAGCCATAACATTTGAATAGACAAGAAACTTTTTGTAGCACATACACATATACACACACATATATACACGTGTGTGTGCGTGTGGATGCCCTTCTGGGCAAATGTTCTTTTCAAAGCTATGCAGCAAAGACAAAAGCACAGCAAGACCATTTAAAGTTCTTCAATTCTGTGCAGATTAATTGAAATACCATGAAGGTTTCTGTAGCAGAGGCCATTCTGTCCTCACTGATGCACACAATGTTTTCATATGTTCAAATACATACCTCTGTCCTGTCTTGCTGCTGAAAATTTGCATAGTTGTTATAAATTTCAGTTCAGCATTTAGTTATATGTTGAAATTCCCTTTCAACCTAGCATCTACCTTCTAGTATTAGCAATAGAAGACCACTGAATAACATACTACATAAGACCATCCATGGCAGTATTTGTTCCAGTCTCTGTAAGAATTTTGACTAGCACTTGTGCATATTTCCCAGAAGAACATTTTCAGCAAGCAAGTCCCCGGGCAAGAGCAGAAAGTAAATTTTCTTGATTCAGCCATTGAAAGTTTCTAAGCTTTCTAAAGTTTAGAATTTCTAAATTTTTTTTTTTAATATTTCCTCAGAATATTTAGAGCTGCTGGCTTCTAGGAGACATTTGTCAAATCCCATTTAGAAGAAATGTCTAAAACATCTGCAGCTGGTTATACTGCACCAAGAAAACAGAGTTGTCTTGCCTCAGTACCATGCCAGCACTGGAAAAAAAAAATAAAAAAAAAAAAATCAAAACCATATGCCTGCTTTTAGTTTAAGTCTCAAGTGATCTATATTTTATAAGGTAACTTAACATTAATCTTTAAACTCCTATGAATTGAATTCTACTAATTGGACTTCTTGGGCTTTTAAAAATATGCTTTTAAAAATATGCTTTAAAACCCCTTCAAATTCTGGTAATACGGATGGTTTTGATTGTATCAGTCAAATATCCAAAAACTTTCTTGATAAGGGAAGTAATCTCCAGAAGTTATCATAGAAGTGTCATATCCTGAGTATCACCTTTCCCTTCTCCCCCAGAAACAAGTTTCCTGCAATTGTTTTATCCAGCTTATCACCAGTATGGGTGCACAAAATTACATCCCTCCTCAAGTACTCCACATTGTGGGCTTTTAATTTAATATCTGCCTCAAATAAAGAGTGGCTTACTGCTTCATATGTAGCAAAGGAGAGCACAGATTTTAATCCAGTCAGAAACTCAATTTTGACCCCGATCTTCCATTCCCTCTGAATGAAAGCCAAGCAAACAAGGTGTAAGTGTTTCTCTGCTCCAAAGGTTCTCGAGCTATATAAACCAGCACAAAGTACACAAGCTGGAATATTACAGCAACTCACATCACAAGTATAGCTGGACTTACAGGGCTGTGGTCTTGCTCCCAGAAATACAACAGGGGCAAAGTTTCACCACTCTGCATACAAACCTGCTGCTGACAGGGCACTCAGAAAAGCTTTTCCCCTCCTTTAGGGAGTGCTTCTACACAAGCCTTCAGCTACCACCAGCTCAGCATGCTTTGCCTAACTTTGCATGCACTCATGTCAAATTATTGTATTAAAAGCCTTCCATGGCCTTGGCTTTAGAGACTACTCAAGTAAAACATTCTGGAAAACTGGCTATTTCAGCTGTTCCTCAGAAATGATCCTACCTTTAATGGAAAGTAGTGGAAAGTTGGCTTCTATTTAACTTGATGAAATTTGGGCTGGTGTCGCACCCCTATGGTCTAAGTGGAATAACTTATTTTCAGTTCACATGTCCTGGGAAACTTAGAGGAGATAAATAACTATCATACCTCCTTGGAAAGAAATGTTTTTCTTAGCCCTACAGATAATTGTACTGACTTACTGCCTTCATTGCTTAGTTTCTGATTTAAGTGCAAAGTTCAAAAGAACCACTTCCCATCCTTCTTTCAGAACACAAAATATACTTGCAAATTTGTCTTCAGCTTTTAACTGCTCAGTAGCTGTGTAGCTTCCCAATAACACTTTTGCTGACTGACCACTTCACAGGCTTTCAATGGGACTTAACAACAGTTGCACAGCAAACACAGTCATCCATTCCCACTGCAGAATCTTTAGATAATCTGTATATAATTACACCGGTTTTGATACATTAGAAAATTGCAAAGCAAGTAGATAAGAATGTCACTTATTGTAAAAAAATTTAGCCTTGTGTACATTACGATAGTGCTCTCTAGAACCACACAATTGTTTTGGAGCTGAGTCCTAGTCTGACATGCTCAGTTTCCAGTCAGAATTTCAACATCATCTTGAAAAGCAGTTCCACAGCTGCTCATTGGTTCCAGCAAAAGCAACAGAAACCGACAAGGTTCTGATTTTATTTTTTTAAACCTTTTCCAACTTCATAGAACTGAGCAGTAAAATGTCAAAGGCAAACTGCAGGCTCAGAAAGACACCTCTGCACTGCTTTCATCTTCAAACCAGCAGCCAAGTTTTCCTAAAGCTGGTTGAGTCAGGGGAAATTGAACACCAAACTCTGCAGAAGTTAACTGCACTCACTGGGGAAAAATGACAATTCTACTGAAGCCACTAGCTCCGGGCTCTCTCACAAACACATCTTTTAAGCTAAGAAGTCTGTTTCACTGTTACAGAAATTCACTTTCCCCCAGCACGCAGCCTTTTCCATTGGATACACAGAATATAGCTAGTTAGAGTGTGTCTTTAAAATCCTTAAACCCTAATTAAAAACACAAACCAGCAGTACAGTCCAAAAGATGCACTCAGTTCATGTTGGTACACATCTAATTTAGAACAGTTTACATTTGAGGCTCTAATCACTGTTTTAGTGGCAGACAACCACCTTCACTCACACAGCTTGGTGGGGACAGACCCAGACAGCACCACTTGTCTTCAAAGGCACATATCTTCAAATCACCTAAACAGTGTATTAAATACTTGCAGCAACACAGCTGTGAGAGCTTGTCAACAACTCCAGGCAAAGAAATTTGGTTTTTTAAAAGTACAAAACCTATAATGTCCGGTCACCCAGTATTTTAGAAGCAGCAGCAGGTTTTGCAAAACAAACCAAAAGCATTTGAGAGGGCTGGTAGTCTGCTGTCTTACACGGCACTATCTAGTCTGGCATACCCAAGGATTTTAGAAATACCCTTCCAGGAACACCAGATGTTTTTTCCATCACTGATAAAGGACAAAACCAACACAATTGCAAAATCCTTAAGAGTGACTCAATGATAGCACCAGTTCACAAAGAGGCAAAGTGCTCCAAGAAAAAAAAAACCAAACAACACATTTATTTGAACTTATTTATAACCACCAAGTGACACAGTATTACTTTGTAACTCATAACTGGCAGTAGAACAACTTTGAAAAGAATGTACCGGCAGCTCTCAAAGACTTGTAGAAAATGCCTGGAACATGTTAATAACTTAATCCTGACTTCAAGAAATCTTTAATTAAGACAGCATTTAGAAAGTATTTTCAGAATAATCTGGAATCCTGTGGAATGTGTTCAGACCTCCAAGGAAGCTTGCTTTAGCTAAGAGCAGATCAGTTGTGACTTAGAGAAGGAAAGCAGCAGTCAGAAGTAGCCAACACCACCCAAATCTTAACATGCAATTTATCTGTCACATCAGTATCTGGCACAAGGATCACCCATCTGTCATTTACCAGATTAATTTGAGGAACTTGCCCTGTTTTTTTCCAAAAAGATAGCATTACCCAAGTTAGTCACACAAGACTTGATTTACAAGAATTAAATTCTTTTTACTTTTACACTGCCAAGCCACTGCTAATCCATGCTCCAGTAAAAAAGCAAGGGAATTAGGTCAAGGGAGCTTAAGTACTATGAAAATATGCTGCACAGCACCTTATATCCACAGGTCAGACAGCACTTCCTCACCCAGAAGCAAGCAGCAGACAACTAAGTCAAGTCCAGATAGCCAAAGGGTCTTTGTCCGGATACCAAATGAACTTTCCTTTCCTCTTCAGAGGAGGATTAGGTCTTGAAATGTCTATCAAGGACATGCAGTGCCCAAGAGATTACTTTGAGGAGATTATACCTTGCTGTGGGGCTGTTTTTTAACTTCTTCCAACAATAAACTTTCCCAAGTAGAGCAGGTCTCCTTCTAGCAACAGAATCTCAAAGATGGAACCACAAAAGCCACAGCAGATACCTTTCTCTCAGAAAGCTGTCTACTGAACTGAACCCACTGTTTCTAAATGGTACATCACACTGCAAGATACCAAAACACCTTATGATTTACAGTTTGCTATATAAACACACACAAGGAAAGTGCTCCCACAACAGACGTTTTCTTTCAATACAGGATGTTGTCTGTGGACAAGATTAAGAAACGGACTTTTATTTCCTCTTCTCCTTAAAGGCCACCATTCCAGAGAAGAACATTCAGTCCCTTTCCCACATCAGCCTATGCAGCTGGAATGGGGCCTTCTTTGTGCCTCTCCCTTGGGCAGTGAATATGCAGCTGGCAAGAACTACATCAGATCTCTCACTGTCCAATCTATACTGGGCTTGAAAGTAAACCATCAGGAAGAGCAAGAATCACTACAGCAGCATTCCACTTCAGACTGGGCACACTGCTATCCACACTAAAGGTGTAAGAGAAACACTAACACTGACTATCCAGGGGATAACAAAGGCAGAGGTAGTAAGCAGAACAAAGAACAACAGAGAAGCAAAAACCTGTAACATTGCAAGGCTGACTGAAGTGATGGCACAGCAGGAACCCGGCAGGGTTGTACCTAAACTAAATCTTGGCTAACTCCTGCTGCAAACTGTCATTTCTCAAACATTCTGCATTCCAGGGACACAAGCCAGCATTTGTGGCTACTGGTTGAAGTACAATAAAATCCTTTGGATAGCTGTTCTGCAGTTCTTTAGCTAAAGAGCATTGTTTAGTACTCCCACCACTTTGTCTGCAGATCACAGTAACCTCTTGCATACTGGCCTCAGGTTGTTCAAGCCATTCTGCAGACCAGTAACAAGGAGCTGATTGAGATCTTTTGGAGAAGATTCATTGTTCAACGTTCAGCCCCCTAAGGTACTAAGGGGAATGGCTAAAGTCAACATTAAATTCATAAGCCCTGACATACAATTAAAATGTTGGATTATATTTCATTAAATTTTAAGAATACTTTATAACCAAGCACCTTTCAGGGTCTTCTCTGCCAGTGGAGCCACTGAGATTTTCTAGAGGCTTTAGAAGCTTTATACTCTGTGATTGCAAACAAGACCCAGATGCACAAATTGATCTCCTCTCTATTTAATTCCTGACCCTTCTTGCTGACTTGCACACAGCACAGAACCAAGAACAGATTACCACACACACTGAATGGTGATGTTTTACACACTGTTCTCATTTAGGAAGCCAGAACAGAATCCTAACTGCATAATCCAGCAGCACTGAACACATGCCCAAATTCTCTCATGTTAAGCTGACACAGTTTATAAATAGGATGGAAAAAAAATTTCTTTGGTATTTTTTTCTCCTCCTGAATAGGGAAGATTGCTGGAATATATGCACAAGTTTTCCTTAACACTGCATCATGACACTTCAGGAGGAAGAGACAAAAACCTTTCAAGAGCCTTTCACCAGAAGAGAAGGGATGAAGACTGAAGGGATATTGCTGAGCTTCCAGTCAGAGCCATCCATTGCCTTTCTTTTGCTACCCAGGAGCAGAAACCTTTCAAAGAGCCATTTGTACATATATTTCTGCTAAAGAAAAGCAGACTACGAACAGAAACAGTCAAAATCCCTCAGGAACCCAGAATTAATGGATTCAAATTCCATGAGCTTGAAAACATTTTGCCGAAGACATCCTGTTACTGGGAAGGTGTGACTTACAAATGAGGTAAGCCCGTGCTCCTCTTAAAATGTTTAGACCTTTAATTCCTTAACAACTGTTAGGGAGAGATTAAAAATAATCAAAGCTTCCAAGTCAGATCCTTTCACAGCTCTGACAAGCTAAGGAACAAGAAACTGGATCCAGAAATCTCCTGCCCGAGCCAGCAGTTTCAAGTATGAAGCAATTACAAAACCTAGAGAGACACCACATATCTGACAACTGCAAACTCCCAAGATATTTAAAAGCTGGATTCAGCCACCAGTGAAAATGCAGCTGTCCCTTTCAGAAAGCTGTGCAGCATTTGTGACACAGTATAAAATCAAATTATTGCACTGCCAAGAAGCTGCTTTTTTGGTACAAGTAGTAGCAAACAATCTAGATTTTAAGGCATTTTCAAGAAAGCAACTTTAAGGAAGGAAAATAAATATACTTCCAGTTGATGTTACCTTATGGGAAGCAGTCTTCTTTTGGGGTGTTTTTATTTCCACCTTGCAGATTTCTGACTGGGTCTGCTCCATGCTATAGGAACACAAATCCTCATAATCAAGCCATCACTTTTCCCTGAAGGGTCTAAAGAATTTAATTCTGGTTTTCTAATTATTTTAAGAGTTACTCAAAAGCATGAGCTTTATAGGCTAGCTAAAAAACCAGACCTAAAATAGCCTTAAAAACTCTTAAATGTGAGGAAAAATTCTACATAAAAGAAGCGTAAGACAGGGAAGTCACAGCTGTACCAAGCTCGAGACAATTACTTCACAACTTGGATTTAATTGGAAATAACTTGGCTTCTTGCATTACTTCTTTAAATATTAATAGGCAAATGTCTACTCCAGAACAAGTAGCAATCTCATTTTGATGCTAGCAGGATAATGCTACTCAGCAGTCTAATACATTCTTTTTACTAGTTCTCAGGGAGCCTCTAGCCTCTTGTGACTTCCCATAATCCAAGTTGTATTGAGCTGCCCTGCCAAAGATTTCAGAAGGGAAAACAAGCAGTTTTCATAAACAAATACTAGTAAAGTTCAAACACAGACATCACTTGTGATAAGGAGAGAAGGGCATTTTCATTTCTCTCCTATTTATATCAAACAGAAAATTCTGGAGCAATCCAACATAACCAAAAAAGTATGAAGAACAGAGTCAGGAAGGAGAGCTCTTTTACAGCACTTAAATGATGATTACACTGATGATGCCAAGGGCAAAATACACAAGAAACTTCAATATTGCAACACTATCTGACTTGATAGTCCCATTCCAGCTTTGTCAGTCAAACAGTGGGCTGTGGGTCCTTCAAGTAAGCTATGTGGAGACCTTTAGCTACTCAGAAGCAAAATGTGAGCATGCACCCCAGGGGCCTGAATGGCAAGAACTTTGGATCCAGAAAATCAGGTCTATCAGGTCTGGAGAGGAACAGTTGGGAATCACTACCCAAGGATCACTATCTGCCTGGGCCCTTAAATCCCCCCAGGCCTAAATACACAGAAACAGTTGGGAACCCAAGTATCTCACTTCCTAGGGCTTTAAATTCACTAACATAAACGAAGTGTACAAACACCTGTATTACATAAACAGCAAGAGATACCAAGGGCAGTTTTCTGAAAGAAGAAGAAATTAAGGGAAGCATACAGAGAAAGGCACCTGATGTCCTTTCAGTTAAGTGTCAACTAATTTGGAAGATGGCATGTCAGTTACATACAGATAACCCTGAAAATAACTATTTTCCATTCTTACTGTAAAACCAATCCATAAACCACTACATTCTCACGTTCCATCCATTCTGCTTTTTCTATACACAACCATATCTCTTCCACTTCATTCTGCAGCACTGGTCCCACTAATCACTGGCATATGGTCAGGCACAGAGCATTTCCTCTGGCATCCTTTAAAAAGCAGCACTGTCACCAGAGCAATGTAAATGTTGGCAAATATGGTCTGTCAGGTTTTGTTTTCAAGGACTATAAAAATAAGACTTCACTGTATTAGGCTTGAAAGCTCCTACTCTCTAGAAAAAAAAAATAAAAAGAAGTTTTCATATGAATTGTTTTCAAATATCCAAAGAGAAAATTTGTAGTTCTTTATTTCATTTAATGTTTTCAGGTTAAGCCAACATTTGAGTTCATTTACACAACTGACTATTCCCAGCTAATTTCTCAGCAATGCCAGTCCTCTCTGCTCACGTGCATCAATTCACAGCTTCTCAGATGCATTCCTACCGTGAGAAGCCTCTTATTATAAAAATATCAGCACATGGAAAGCTACAAGACATCATTTTTTTTCTAGAGCTTGGGCCTTTCACCCATGGTAACCAGTATTATTTTATGTTGATAATAGCTTTGGCCAAAATGCAAGGAAAAGAGCTTTGGCATACATTGAGGTTCAAAACACTTTCTTGTTAGTCTGTAATTTCTTTGCCAAGGACTCTCTGTAATCAGCTGGCCCAAGTTCCTGTTAGCAGAGAACACTCAACTAAGACGAAAGAAAACATTATATTTTATACACAGATATTCTGCAGCAATCCAAAACCAAGGACAACACAAGTAGGACCTTTCCACACAGCAGACAAGAATTCCACATCCCCATAAGTAGAGGTTACAATCCACATTTGGAGATCAGAAACAGTCTGAGGCAGAATGGGGGAAGAAACACATTTCCAGAGACTCAGCAGCAATAGAAGGAAAATGACAACAATAACTTGGGTAGTCCTCTGGTCTCTGTCTGTATATCCCAATACACTTGTGCCAGTTTCTATATCAAAATCTCAGGTCTTCCAATACTTTGCAGATGTTTCAGATGTCTCTAGGCCCTCAGAAGCAAAATAATTTTGAGAATTCCAATTCCCAGCACTTTAAGTGTACTCCACCACAACTTCCTCCCCACGGTGAAAGACACCAGGGAACAGATACTGGGTTTCTGAAGGGAGTTCCCCCCTGGCCCTGCAAGCTGAACTAGTACCTTGAATCACATTCCAAAACAGCATGCAACAGTAAAAAAAAAAAAAAAAAAAAAAAAAAAAATCAAATAGAGTTTGAGATATTTCCAACACAGCTTGAGAATCAAAGTGAAGTGGTAGTTAAGAGTGTATTTGGTGGATCAGCAAAACTAACATACACAGGAGTAGAAAAGAAAGGGTTATTCTTTATTGCTTGGCTATCATACACTAAAGCCTGGCAATAGGCCACCTGGAAGATAAATGAGAAGACAGAAGATAATCACAGGGTTCACTTCTTTTTGAGATCCAGAATAATCCTGTAATGTAGTGGCTAACATGAACTGACAGTCGGGCTAAATTTAAGTGACCTTCTGTAATGTTACAGAAAATAACTTACTTGCCTAATGGAAGCCCTTTACAATATAGCTATGTCTGTATTTATCTAGCTTTTGGGGTTCTGATTTTCTTTATTGAAGAAATTTCTTTTTATTTTACTTATCCGAGCTGAAAGTAGAGTCTCTAAAGAGAGGCACTTTCAAGGAAGCAGAGTTAAGATTAAAGTGAATCTGAGCAGACTGAAGGAGCTGCTCACTCTTAAAAATGAAAAAGAAAAAAAATATCTTATGGGATGCCAGACTTGGTTACATGGTTATTTTTATATCATTCCCCAGATCAAAGTCACAAAGACTCTAATTTTTCAAAGGAACATCACACTCTAAGACATCTTTGAAAACTTTGGTCTAAACATTAAGAACACTCAAACTCTGTTTCACCTGTTTTATTTATTAAGCAACAGCTCATGCTTACTAGTCCCTGTGAAAGTTTCTTCTTAGGACTTCATTTGAAGGCTGAGAAATGCAAGGTAAACTCAAAAAAAGAAAAAAACCTACCTCTTCTCAGTCACAGAGAAAAAATTATTTTCTTGCTTGTGTCATGAATTGGGTAAAAGTAACATCTGAAATGAATTTGAATGCAAGTAAAGGTAATTTATACAAAGACAAGCCTGTGCCATCTTGCACTGAGAAAAAATAAGACTGGCTACTAGACATTTAAATGTTTGCTTATGATTATTTGGAAGACCCAAGATGGAGAAGCCCATGACTTTCCTTTGAAAAGTCACCTTAGCTTTCACATAACTGCAAGAAAAGGGTTTCAGAGAGCAAGCAGAGCGGAACTTTTCAAAACAACTTAATCTAGGAAAAACAGTTGTTCAAGAGGGCAGAAGCAAAACATCTCTGCATGTAGTAGGGACAGCTGACAATGTTTCCAGATAAGATCTGATAAAGCCCTAAAACACCACAAGGCTTTGACTAACAATGAGAAAATGTCATTCTAATCAGATGTTTTGAAAAAAGATGATGATTTTCCTCCAAACAAGAAGGAAGACTTCAGGGATCCAGAAAGTTCTTGCAGGAGACAGATTGATTTACTGTTGTTCTGCAGATCCTTTATTTTTATTACCAAACAGCTCTACTGGAAGAGGAAGCAGGAACAGTCCATCTACAGACATCCAAGTTTAAGACACAGGTTCAAATATTTGTACCTGGAAAACCACTCTTCAACACTTTCTTGAAATTTAACCCCTTGATTGGCCATTATTTCAGTAAACAGCTGCAGCCTCTACACATTTAAAAAATACTCTGAAATGCTTTTTCTAAGTTTGACTTCATCAGAAAACTTGTGAATCACATCCACACGGAACAGGCCAGGTTCTATAGTTGAAAACTAGACCAGGGAAATGTGTCAGGTCACTGCTACATCAGCTACATGTGAGGAATATATCTTAGCATTGAGGAGCTGGAACAGAAAGGTTTTTTGCTGCAGCAGCAATGCACAGCTTAAGAGACCAATGCCAGCATTCACTGTTTGTAATTTTAGACGTTGCTTTGTGCTACTTGTTGTGGTAAGTGAAAAGAAAAAAGTATTATGGCTGAAAAATGAATATGGAGTTGAGACTGAAAGACACAATCACCAAATAAACATTCAGAGTGAACTTCACCACGCTGGGCT
The DNA here is from genome assembly GCA_038090715.1 of Florisuga fusca. Taxonomy (NCBI): domain Eukaryota; kingdom Metazoa; phylum Chordata; class Aves; order Apodiformes; family Trochilidae; genus Florisuga; species Florisuga fusca. The sequence continues at coordinate 6,191,840 of JAAWXA010000026.1, read as the reverse complement.
GTGCTATGTATTTTTAAGCCTTTGCTGACTCTACCCTCTTCCCCTTCCTTTGCTTTCTATTTCTGGCCAATGAAAGAATCGTAACACCCACAGGAATTACACCAACTCATTTAAAATAGGGTTTCCATTTTAAATCCTTAATATGTTTAAACTGGTCATTTCAGCTTGATTCAATAGTCCAGAAAAGTAAAGGATAGAGCAATATAATGAAGTTTTGCAGGGTGTAAATTTCAAGCCATCAGCTACCATTTAGTGATTGGCTCTGACTGTGCTCTTGCCCACTGTAGTTACAGAGACCTGAGAGCACCCAGGCTAAGTGAGGAATTTCAGCTCAGACTCTCTTTGGTGGACACGTGTACTGATATCATGACCTCCAAAAGAGGAAAGTCTGCTGAATGCCACACTGGTACAGTTAATGAGAGCTGTGTTTTAGTTCAGATGCCTGAACAGAGTTGCAGGAAGACCCAAAGCAGTAAGACCTTCGAGATGAGCTGGATGACATTTCCTCAAGCTTCGTGAATATACTCATGAGGGGCACTATTCACAATAGCTGGCAGCCTGTTTTCCCAAGAAAATTACAAGCAGAATAAATAAATTATTTTTATTCCTGTGGATTAAAAAGACTATGCCATTAACAGGCATCAGTCTTAGAAAAATAACTTATCAAAGTGGGAAGGCATGAAGCAGTATTAGACAGAACTCCCCTGACTGGGACAGCAGAGAGTTCAATTATAATAAAATCAACAGTTTTTCTACTGAAGCAAGTCTCTTCCCTGGGTATCAGCAAAACCAGAGCACTGCTTGTACTCCACTGTAACTGTGGCTTAAAAGCCTTAATTATAGATACATGCTCAAGAGGATTCTCTTTTTACCTTAGAGCTAAGACTATAGAAAATGGAGGAACTGCAAAAAGGAAAAGAGCTTATTATTAAGAAAAAAAGCAAACTTACAGACCAAGAAATGGTAAACCTCCCTTCTTTGAAGCTGCAATTTAAAGCTTAAGTTTATGAACAATAAGTAGAACTGTCAAGTGACATATTCCTTATATTTTAGGGGGTGCACACAACTTTGGATGCAGAGCTGCCAGCAGATCTTGGGCACAGAAGAAGTTACTCTTCTACCCAAGCATTTGAAAAGGAGGGCTGCTTGGCAACTTATTGTGCTATGTATTGATTTACTTATCTGTAGCTTTCTCCACTCATGTGCCAGACCCTGTAAATCCAACAAAATGAGATGCAGTCTCACAAGTCAGACATAATTTGATATCCAGTACTTATACTCTTAACAAAGCTGCACCTAACTAGAGTAACACAAAATAGAGGAAATACCACAAGTGTCAGTTACACTGACAGAAAAGATATTATTACCACTGAGAGGTTAGGCTTTCTGTTGAATAAAAAAGACCAGTAACACTTCCTTATAGCCCTGCATTGTACAAAGTCATGAGCAGCATGACAGATCTGGAGGTAAAACCGAGAATGTAAAAGTTTATTCATCACAAGCAAGACAAAGACAGTCCTAAAGTAGAAAATAAAATTTTAAAATTAGAAAGGGGGTGCCTATTATCCATGGATTTGGAAATAAAGCATCACCCTGTTATCTTCCTGGAAGTGACTCAAGCATCAGGATTTGTTCAGGATTCTGGAAGGTGATAAAGAGATTCACACTTTCTGTTAACTGCTAAAAAAACCCACTGACATCTGTTGGTTTTGCAAACAATTCAGGACCTGAAGTCAAATAAGAATGCCTTTTACACTTCTCTCTAGAAGCAGAGGAATCCCAGGCCAAGCTGTGTCTAGAAGGAAGGTGTGGCTGACTGATGGAAACTATTCTGTCCAAGGACATTAGCTTGGGTTAATACAAAGTCCAAATCCAACCTATTCCCAACCTGATTCCAGAACAGAAACAGACACAAAAAGTAACTATTCTGCTTTAACTCAATCTACTTCAACCTGACTGAAATAAAATTTAAATAGTATTTCAATACTTGGTTATTTAAACAATCAAGTCTGCTTACCATCACAGTAAAGCCATTTTTCAATCCATTCAGCCATGGAAAAATTCCTCTCCAGTCTGACCCACAAGAAAATCTACACATACACTTAGTCACTTAACTGAGATTACCCAGTACTATTAAAAGATTTAATATGCACAAAGTCACTACAGCCACTGCTCTCCCTGTGTCTATACAATATCTTGCATTATTCATGGTACTATGAAACAATTTAAAGCAGCACAACTTGGAAATTATTCTACAGAGTTAACAGGATGGAAAACACGAAGCATGATGGACACCAGAGAAGACTGTTCTCTGATGGTAAATATCACAGCAGCTTGGTTTACATAAGCATTTCCATCACCCTGTAGCACCATGAAGCTCAGCAAAGTGCACTTCACTTTAGGTGCACTTCAGAACAGCCCACTGATGACAGCTCGGCTAAAGTCAACAGGATACCAAGCCAGCAGGTTGCAATGCCTGCTTTCATAGCCCATCTAAACAATTTTATGCAGCACTTTTTTTCCTAGTGATATTCCAAGCACACAGTGGCACAGCTCCTACAAATGCTTAATGCATCACACCAGGTCTTCACTTTCCAGAAGGAAGATGAAGGCATCCTGCCTGTGTTGCTGGGCATGGGAAAAGGATGCAAAGGAACAGGAGCAGCATGCAGATTGCTTTTACACCCGAATAACAGTTTTCTCAAGGTTTAAGTTAGACAAGATCTGTTCCTACACCGTGTAAGTAGGGGTACAGCTGGCTGCACAGGGAAGCTTGTCCAAGAGAGACAGAAAGGCTAGCTGCAGTTCTTCCCCTTTTTATAAGGATGCCTCTAAATGTATTTAAACAGGGAGTGGGAGAAGATACAATGTAACTGGAAGACGATACTATGTAACTGGAAAATGATACTATGTAACTGGAATGTTGGTTTATAACACTTTTCTGCCTATTTCCCCGACTTTCCTCACTGAGGAAGAAATTTTCAATTAGAGTTTCAGTCTGTTTAGTCAAACGCATGGCATTTATCTGCCAGGAAATGTAAAACTAAAGTTTCTCTTAATTTTTGGTCTCTCTCCCAGTTGGATACATTTTCATGCAGGAAAAACACACTCTGGAGATGACTCCATGGTTTTCATTGGTGACCTAAAAGATCAAAAAGATTTCCTGCTGAAATCTTGCTTCCACAAAGAAAGGTAACCATTGCAGAAATTCAGAACTGTATGGTAAAACACAAACACTTGTCCAGTAATAAGAGCACCTGCTTCATGAAAGTGACAACCCCCCTGAAGAACAGTAAATACAATAAACTATCTATTTTCACACAGCATAGGAGACCTAGAACACAGGCCATTTGCTCGTTAAGTTCTGTGCTGCCATTACAGTAAATAACACCAAAAGGGATAATGAAACCCTGAGTGAAGACCACTAAAAGCTCCAGTTTCATAATAAACAGCTTTGCTATATTTTACTTCCTGCTTCACAGCTGTGAGATGGTTTAACCTCTTCATGTTCACTTCAGCTCCTTTTGCTAATGAGAAGTGTGGCCCACACTCACCTCCCACTGGAAAAGCTGCTGGTTTCACAAGTGCACTGAAGTGATCAACTTTAGAGTAGCCCATACTGGAAACCAGTCACTCAAATTCAAAGAGCTTGCTCAGCTGCAGCGCCTGAATTCCATTTCAGATGCCAGTTTTATACTTTGCTATACATTTTAGATGCTTGTTTTATACTTTGCTCACCAAACCCTTCAAAGTTTGCTTTTATATCAGCTGATAACTGGGTAGTGAATACAACCACCAACACAGCAGTCACTGAAAGGTCTGTGAGGAGCCAAGCCTCTGAGCAAGGTCTAAGGCACAACCAGTCTGACTGCCTAACAAAGCTGACTGGGAAGTGTGGGAAGTCCAATGTTCTATTTAGTTCTGGGCTGGCAGAGAACAGGAAGGTTTTCCTCTCATTTTTCCAAAGTCTTTCTCCTTTCTCCCCAGCCTTGGCAGCAGAGTCTGCTAAATCATCCTCTTCCTTATTAGCTTTCACCAGTGGCAACATGAAGGTGACAATCCCTGACAGCTTCATAGCTGCCCCAGGTCAGAATGGCAAAGCTGATCTGCCGAGGACATGAGCAGCAGCGGGCTGGAAGGCAGCACAGCATCCTTCTCCACCCAGCCCATCAGCAGGGCTTTATTTTCAGCAATACCAGCTGGAAGCTTTAAGCTTAATTGCACTAAAGGCAAAGTTTACAGCCTCAGACTTTCCAAGAGGACCATTCTGACAACCATTTTTCAATCACCAGTTTGCAGTCGGTTTCTCAATCACAACCGAGCAGCAGGCAGGTACAGCCCACTCCAGCCGGCTGGCAGCAGAGGGCACCACACAATCACCTATGTGATTTATATACTTCCATCATGCTCTCGAGTGAATTTATAGAGCACAAATTACTACTACAACGAGCTACAGCGTGACTCCATAAAGCATGCATCATATCAGATAAAAACATTTGCAGCGAAAGGCATCTCATTTGGTACAATGCTTTTAGCCAGCAATTCAAAGAGATGTTAGTATCCCTCTGAGTTCAAATGACACATTTCCATAACAGCAGGTATCACACAGCTTACAGATCTCCACCCTGACCAGAACAGTACAGAGCAGTATCTCTGCAGAGCATTAGAAATCACTTGAATTAGCCTAAGCGTAAACTACAAGCCCAGAAACTCTCTTTTATGTATTGCAGGACTACACATCAATTAAAGATTTTGGTTGAGGATGCCCAGTAATCTCTGAGCTGTGGAGATCCAAGATATGGATCCATATTCCAAATGGAATAGCTACATTTCTCTTGCTTTTTCCTATCCCCACACATACAGATCACATGGTTTTACCTACTGGATACCTATTGTTTGAAAACAGAAAAAAATTAAGACAAAAGTCAATCTGCATTACATGAGCATACTGCTGTACACGTACTGGTGAGCAAATAAAGCACATTGATGAAGTTATCATGTTCATTCTTCTGCCATCAGAAGAAACACTTCAGTACCTCAATGCCATCATTTCCATTTAAAGCCACAGTAGTAGCAAAACCTGTTATGCACACCATGAAAAAAGTACTTCCTAGTTCTCATCATCTGCTAAAAGCCTCTGTACATAGACACTGACAAAGGACACTTCTGAGCATGCAGCTGGAGTGAAGAGCTCAATGCATCAGTCTTTCTAAAGATATCTGCAGCATGACCTTGAGGCCGAGGCCTTGATGACTTGAGGCCATCCCTTCACTGTGCAGCAAGGAGCACCCAACAGAGCTGCAGAAGAAACCCAGAGGCAAAAGGAAAGAACAGAGACCTAAACCACCTTATTAAAGCAGTACATTATTTTCAGCCACCATAATGTTTCCCCTGAACATGTAAATACACAAGCAATTAGCTGCCTAGGCACTTCTGCAGAAACCATTTTGCATAATCTTTCCTAGAATATATTTACATGGCTTCTAATTGCTTAATTTTCTGACATGTTTGTTTCAGGCACTAGAGAGATTAAATAAGGCAAGAGCACCTACAATGATATATTGCCATTTTTAAGGTAGCATGCAGCACAGGATGGACAATTAAACAAACCCCAAGCAGGTTTTAAACTTCAAAATTTCACCATCACAACTCTGTGTTCTAGGAATTGGTTTATAAACTTTAATCAAGCTGTTTCTTGAAACCTTTCCTCCCCTTCTGCTGTTACTTTGGAAGATAAAATTACTGATTGAAACAGCAGACACCATTTAAAGATAAAAGAATGAGCCTGGACAGAGATTTCATTGAAAAGCTCCATTATGTATCACTTCTGAAATGTCTTCAATTCTAAGATTAGCCTGTACAAAAAGGCAAATTAAAGCCTGGAACAGAAGAAAATCTTTTCCAACTACTATGAATGTAACTTATGATATAGCCTCCCATCATCTGGAGTTTTGGTGTTAAGAAGTCCACTCTCCCAAGTGAACAAGCAGACAAACAGCACATTCATTTACAAGCTGGAAGTAGATTAGTAAGTACAAAACCCATGAATGCTCTTCAGGACCAAGAAAGAGACGCTGGAACCATCGAATTTGAGGATGCCCTTCCCCCAGAAAACCTCTCTGCAGTCAGCTGGCAGATAACTCTATGACAACAGTGAAAAAAATGGTGATTATTTTCCTTCATCTGAAGTTATTTTTACCAAGACAGCCCATTGTCCTTTAGGGTATGTTTTCCTTTGCTCATTGTAACAGGAACTACCATTTCAGGGCCCAATCCTTAAAAAAAATAGGCATGTGATACAAGTATATCTTCACTCACAGACCCACTGCAGACCATAACTCTACATTAATTAGACTGGAATATGATGCTTTCAGCCTAAAACACAGTAACTCGGATTTACAAGAGTGCTGGGAGGTTTTATTGTAAATTCTCCTGCAAGCTGCACAGACATTTCCTGCCCAGCTCAACACACCATCAAAACAAAAGCAGATCTCAGTTTATGTCAGCTGCCATACTTTGAACATAATAAAACAGAGTCAACATTCTGTACAACATGGGCAATAAAGGATATCTAAATACCAAGAACACTGAGCACACATAAGTGTAGAAACTGCCTAGCTTACAGCTACCCAAAGCCCACAAATGCAAGAACAACTTCAGAAAATAAAAAGCTTGTCACTGTTTTTTTCACCCCTTATAGATTTAACCAGAATGAACTGCCACCTCCATCCAACAAAGCACTCTGAAGCTACAAATAAGTACCAACTTTCTCTTCACAGCCTCCAGAAGAGGAGGTGATTTTTACAAGGAGCTTCATTTCACCATGAACACTGCATTGTGTGAAACTCTGGAGCAGTGGACTACAAGGCTTGATTTTTATCAGTCATACAAAATACATTCCCTGCATCCAACAGAAATGCAAGCGTAAGGCAGTAACATCAAGAACTCCAGGCATGTAATAATCACTGCACAGGGAACCCTGTGCAGGTTTGAAGATCTGCTACAAATGTCTGTGTTATGGCTGACCCTGTCCCCTACCAGCATGGAACATTGCAAGGATATGATCATGGTTATATCTAGGCTTGCATTAAATGCTTGAACTTGAAATCACGTTTCTTCTGGGAAGAGCTCAGTCTCAATTTGACACTACCTCTTTTTGGGAGCCTTCTCTTTCAGAACAGGAATTGACACAGAAGATTTATCCACCTTCACAGTGCAGTCATAGTGGCAAGTCTCCAAGGAGGGAAAGGTTTAGACAACTAAGAGTTTTAAGTGGTTTCAAAAAAGCAGAGCCTCGTCGAGTTGCTGCTGAACTGATGCTTAAACACTGACATTTCAAGCTTTCAAGTCCCAATCATTCTTAATGCTACAAAGCCAAACCCAGAAGGGGATAGAGCAATTACACAGCTAAAACTAAATGCAGCTAAACTGAGCTTCCAAACGTCTAATTTGGGTGATCCAGCCTTCCTGTCTCGCACACTAAGCAGAAGGGTTTGTCTTTTAAATTTACTACTACACCAGTGGGACAAGAAAGGAATGCAGTCATGTGCTGTAGTATCATCAGGCCACGTATCCAGCAGGCATCCTCTGCCTCTCTCAGGAAGAGTTATCTACTTCTCTTTTCCCAAAGGACTATCAATACACAGACATAATATCTTCAAGCTCTGCCTGGCACTTTCTGCTAACCCTTGCCTTAAGCTCTGTAGAGACCCAGAGGTAACGGTGATGCTTGTTCCCAGAACCTTTCCAAGGCAGGTGAGGACAAATGGCACACAAGGAGCACCCTGGGGAGGCAGAATTACGGCTCTTTTCTTTCCAAGTGTAGGGCAAGTGCCGCTTCCTCACTCCTTGCTTCAAGACGTCTCTCTACTCCATAACCAACCACAGCCACAAAAGGCAACCAGACCCTCCAGTTCCCGAAACCTGCCAACTGCCGAGTCTCCCCCACCACCCAGACACTGGGTGCAGAGCAAGAGCTCCATCCTCGGGGGCACAGCTCCCCACCCCGGCACCCCTTTTCCTCGCCCCCTCCTCTGCCAGGGGCGGCTGCTGCTTCTCGCTTCCCCCCTCCCCAGCCCCTGCCGAGCCTGTGGCAAGGGAGAAGGTGGCAACCCCCCGCTACACAAACCCCTTCTGACCGCTGCTCCCGCTCGGGAGTCACATCCCACATCCCGCATCCCTCACCCAGCGCCTCCCCCGCTTCTCCCCATTCCCCTCCNCGGGGGGTGTAAGGGTTGGGGAGGGCGGGACACCGGAGTGGGATGCCGAGGTGGTTAATTGCTCCAGAGGCTCCGCAATTAGCGCTCCGGTCCTGCTGCCCGCGGCTGTTGGGCGATGTCCCCTGCGGCAGCAGCTGTGGGGTGAGCGGATGCTCAGCCGCGGTTAACACCCTCCCTCAAAAACACCAGCGGCTGGCAAGGAAGGGAGAGCGCTGGGATGGAGGGAGGGACGAGACCGGCGGGAGTTAACCGGCCCCCGGCTTTAAGAGAGACCCTGGGCCTGAGCTGGGTTTTGCGGGGGAAACATAGCAGCCTGGAAGGTCGCAGGTGCCCTCCAGAGGGGTACAGGCACCCCCCAAAAGGCTGCAGCTCGCCCCACGGACAAAGGGCAAATGGGGGATAAAGGTGGCATCCACCGCTCTCGAAGGATGGAGAAGCCATCCGACTCCTTGGCTGGCCCTACCCGCGGGCGGGATTGCTCCAAATCAGTTCCCCAGCGATGGCTCTCATTAAAAAAGGAATGCTTTTTGTTCGGCTACCAATTAAGTGGCTTCTGCTGTGCCATAAACTCGATAATTCATAGGCAGGGGATAATGTTTTGGGGTTTTTTAAAGAAGAAAACAATGGCGGCACCGCTTTTCCTAAAAGGGGGACTGGGCTAATTTCTTCAACGAAGAGCAAACAGCCCTTGTGATGAGGAAGATGTCCTGCAAGCAGCTGTGCTGCTCGGCTCCCTGTCAGCAGCAGCCCTGCCACAGTCCTGTGCCCTGCGGGGGGACTGGCGAAAGAAATTTTTTGTCTCTTCCAATGTAAACCCTTGTGGGGAGATTTTTAGCTCCTAGACGAGCAACAGACAGAAAGTCTATGCCAGCCCTTACACACCTCGGCATTTGCAGTTCTTGCCACCCTTGCCCCACGCCAGCCGGTGGATTTAAACTTAAATAAACTTCCATAACCCGCTAGATGGCATCTTCCCGCAGACTTCAGCGGCTGCTGTATTAAGGAAAGAATTTCACTTAGAGAGCAGGTTAAAGTCTAAGTACACGTTAAGGCGGCTTGTACTTTCATTTTAATTATCGATGAGAATGTGTCACTGGCTGATTTCTTTACTAGAAATGTTGATGCTTCCATTGTTCTGCCAGGGGTAGAGTAGAAGCCAACCCATGAAACTGCTTTGCTCCTGCCTTTAGAGCAAAATACATTCCCTTTATCATCATGGAATCACCTCCAGCAGCGCAAAGACTTTGGCCGATGTTGAATAATGCATGGTCACTAAAACTGTGCAACTGTGCAACAGTAAAGCTACATACACATAACCTGGTACTGTGAGAATCTAGACTGGAAGGATACAATACCTCTGATTTAATACTCCAGTGCCAGTGTACTGCCATGTGGACCCTTATAATAACACCCACCACCCCCTTGCTCCTGCAAAAGCTCTTTGAAAAGTGATTGTGAAGCAGCAGGCGTTTTTGTAGGTATGCACATAGGATTACAGTCTGCCCTTGGCAGAACTTCCTCAATCATATACAGAAATGACAGCCATGAAGTTTGATAGTTAATTAAAACAAAGATAGTAGCTGGCTTGACATATGTTTAAATTTAGAATTGTGAGCCTGCTTGCTAAATTAAATGTTTGCCTTGTAAATTGACTTCAGCAGAGTTGCACAAGTTTTAACTAGGAACAGAATATGGCTGGTGTGCATGTAGAGAAGAATTTTATATTTGAAAGCATCCTGAATGATCAAATCCCCTGAAGAGCCTTTCAGGAACTGAAGTCTGGCTGTTCTTCAGGGATCACACTGGAAATGGATGCTCCAGGTCTTTTCTTCTTGCTTGAAGATGGAGTGAATCCTGCTGGAATTACCCAGTAAAATAATTTATAACCCATGCAGCTGCCTCAGTCCAAAATAAATAGATGAATTTTTTCTATTAAAATTCCAGCATTCCTCCCTGTCCTTTCTCCTGAAGTGTTTCTGGAGGCAGAGCTCTGATTTTGACCTGTTGAAAGCAATGCCTTGGATACTAATTTAGTACGTGCAGAATAAACATGGTTTTATGTTGCTGAGAAAGGAGAAAGCCTGTAGCTGTTAAGCATCTAACTGGAAAGGGAAACAGTGTACCTTCCCTAGGCATCTTTTCAAAATAAATATGGGATAGATTACTAGCAGCTCAATCCTCATTTAGAAGCTCTCTTTGCTAGCAACCTGGGTTGCCTGCTTTGCAGCTTGTGTGTTTAGATGCTGCAGGGCAGAGTGCAGCAGAAGTGGGTAGTGGCATCATTTAGTCTCAGACGAAAGATGAGGACAGGGGTGACCAGAGGGACTAGGTCAGCAGCTACTAGGAGAGGACAAGAGAGCATTGTAAAATGATAACAGGAGTGAATGTGTCAGGAGCTCCTGGGATAAAGCCCACAGATGGCATGACAGCATGGAACTGAGATGGCAAAGATGTAGGGAATCAGTGTTCTTCTGCCTTCTTGTGTCTGTCTCCATCTCCTCAGGGAAAAGTCTGGCTTGTTGAAGGGCCAGATATCAACTCTGAGACTTCTGCAGGGCTGGGTAATGGAAAGCAGTGGGTCCTTTGTATCCCTGCAAGGGAGATGAATGTCTGTTGGATCCCCTCTCTCCTGCTAAATGGTTGTGAGTGAGACAGGACCTGGCTTTCCATGCCTCCAGCTGTTGAGCCAACCTAATCACATATTTTATGGGGACAAAATAGTGCCAGAGGGATGGCATATCTGCCTCTAATAGCAACGGGGAAATGGTAATCAAAATACCATTAGGATTAGGTTTTGTTCTTGGGTTCACGGATGCTGCAGATACATGTTACCACTCTGGAAGGTGGAGTGGGGATCTGTGCCCTGTGCCAGATGCTGCACCCATAGGAAAAGAAGGGGAAGCAGGAAGGAAAGGAAGGGGTTTGACCCTTGTGATCCCTCAAATTTATACTGAGTATGATGTGTATGGGATGGAATACTCTGGTCAATTTTGGCCATCTATCTTGTCCATTCCTCCCTGAAGGAAGGTTTCAGGTGTGACCTTTATCCTGGCCCAAACCAGTACACAGCTGAAGCTGGATGCTGGTGGAGAATGCTTAGGGTCTTGTTTGGAAAGCAATGCCATTGCCAGCAGTTGCTCCTCTAGCCTGGTGCAAAGTGGAAGGAAGGAGAGTCTGGATCTGTCTGCAGCCTGGAGAGGTGCAAAAGCAACCAAGCTGCTGGAAGAGTTTCCTGGAGAGTTACACTCTTTTAACTCTCTTGGCCTTAAATCAAGTGAGTAATATCACTGATCTCCTGTGGCTGGAGAAATTGCTGATGTGTAAGTGGAAGCACAGTCCTGGAGAATGAGGCGGCAGTGGCTTGCTGGGAGGATAAATACTAGAACAGAGGATGAAGCAAGGAGGGATGTGAGCCTCATGCATTACCCATTGTGAAGAACTGAACCAGCACATGGAGAGATTTGCCTTGCATGGGAACGTGCTTTTCCCCAGGAATAACCTGAATCCATTGCCTGCCCCCAGGTCAAGCTGCCTAATCTGGACCATTTGCAGTTGAGGAGGAAAAGCCCATGCTGCACTTTGGGAGGACTGAATGGTACCTGTCCTCCTCTCCGGGCTCTGGTGATCCATGAGAACCCCACTTCTCCAGGCAAAGCCCAAGCCTGTAGTTTGCACAAAACCACATCGGGCTGCTTTATCCTAGCACTGTTTTCCCAAAACAGCTTTCCCAAAACAGTCCTGACAGTTTGTGCATAATTATCAGTGGGGCTCAGTTTGGGGATGGAGAGACAGACGGTCTATTCCTGGCTGTCTACTTAACTAACCTTATTTTTTTAAAAAACGAAAACCTCAACAGTTGTTGCAGTCTCTCTATCTGGAACAGGCAATGAGCCTCGTCTGCTCCCTTTGCTCTGAATTCAGAGCTGCTGCAATGAATCAGATTGATTCCAAGTTCAGTGGAGCCAGCCAAGCAGACTGCAGTCAAGATGTCCCCAAACTCCCTGGTTCCCGCTTCTCTGAGCACACCGTGATTTTTGAAGCCAATATTTTCTGCCTTTCTCAAGGAATTTGGAAGCTCACACTCTACTAATTAAGGCAGCTTTGAACATCTTAGCCTTCAGTCTCACTTTTCTGTTTCCTACAGAAGCCATTAGTACTTGGAACAGGTACCGGCTTTCAAAATGTTCTTCCCATGGGCATGGTTATAACAAGGAGGAACTTGAAGCAGATTCTCCAATGCACACATGAGAGCAACGTAGAGCTGGTTTTGAGGGAGTTTTGTGGTGTTCCTATGAACATGAGTAGTCTTTGTATCACTGATCTGAAGCTGGAGGATGCTGGATGCACTCTGGAATGAGAGGAGCATCACTTGTATCTGAGGTCTTTTCAGGGTGGATCTGCAGTGTATCAAGAACACTTATGTGCTCAAACTCTCTTTTACCTGGTTATTTTTTAAGTGTGATAAACTCTGCTTCCACCATTAAAAATAACCTGGAAAGAAGAAAGAAGGATAAAGATGCTGAACCCAGCACTAAAACATTTAGTGCTGAAGATAGCCAGAAGAAAGGGAAAAATAGAGTTGGTTATGAGAAAACTTAACCAAAGTACATAAAAACTTAAATGATACAGACAATATCTCAAGTTACTGAACTCAGCCCTATGAAGGGGAAAGGAGCAAGAGCTATAAAATGTAAATAGAGAAAAATCACATTCAGATGTCAAGAATAACCTTCCCAAGTGAAGAATCAAAATAGCAGGGAACGACCTGCCAGGCAAGGCTGGGCCAGACACACCAGGGCTTTCCACATTGAGATGTGTCCCTGGAGCACAAGAACAGGACTAGGCACAGAGTGCTATGTGTCAAATGGCCTCTGCAGGATCCTGCCATATCTTCTATATCAGACATACAATCAGCTTCAGGATTTTTCTTAATGAACAAAAAAGTTACTGCCATCAGCAAGGGGAATCTGGACTGTTCTTCTCTTGGGAAACCCCTGCTTCTTCAGCCCTGTGGATTGAAAGCATAAGATGTTCAGCCTTGGAGAGGGTCCAAGCCATGTAGCAGGTGACCATCACCCATGGGGTGCTCAGCCTGGGTCCTGAGCAGTGAGCCAGTGGGGAGTGTGGAGGTGTGGTGGGGATGTACCCAGGATGTGAACCTCTCCACCTTCCCCATGAATACTGGTGGAGTGCATCTTGCAGCCATCAGTTTCTGCCACTGCTGGATGAGCATTTGGAGGCTGAAGTGGCTGCTAGCACATGTCTCAAGTGCCTGAATGGAGGGCACAGCACTGAGTTTGCCCTCACTGAGCAGCTTTTCCAGCAGGAGGAAGGCTCTCCTTTCTTAAAATAGGTCCTCTTCAAGGGCTCTTGTGTTCAAGAGCCAGAAGGAAGCCAGGTCCTTTGTCTTGTGTTTTCAGTCTCTAAAAAAAAGGTGGAAAAAACAGTGGCTGAGAAGCAGAAAAGAAGGAAGACACAGTATGGGATGAGATGTGAGGATGATACAGAGAGGACAGGCACCCACTGGCCTTGTGGTGCTAACCTGTGGTGACACTCCTGGAGAGCCAAGAGAGCTGTGCCACTGGGACCTCACTGCTCAGGACTGTGGGATGCTCTTTCTCTCTCTGGAGCATGTTTTACCCACTTCTGATAAAGCAAGACCTCACGAACATACAGGAAATGTGTCCAGTGCTGGAGAAGAAACACCTTCAGATGGGAAATCATGTTACCCTCCTCCTCACACAGGGATAACGTAAGTGCAGACTATGCTATGGACTTACACAGGCTGTTTCTCCAGCCACCATCGTGCCTGTCTCCTCCATAAATAAATAAAGACAGACTAAGGAAGAGCAGTGCAACTAAAATCTTTCTAGAGAGCTGTCAGAGCCACTTGCTCTCATAACTGTGTCTAACAGGGTATGCAATAAGCCTAATGAATCTCTGCCGTGAGCCCATGTGTGTGTCCTGGCTGAATACATCACCCTCCAGGCAAACAACAAAGAATCAAATGAGGATGACCCCATATCCAATGGTGGTTGAGCCCTCTCCACACTGCCCCACTCCCCGTGGGACCCTGTCACTCCCTGGGCTGGAATGGGGACAGCCCCTGCCATGGACATTGAGGACCACATAGGAAAGGCTCCCTGTGCTTGCTGATGGGGATACAAGCTGTATACTCAATACATGCATCCTAAAGGGGATTTTATTTTTTAGTTTTTTAAACTGTTTAGAGACTTTTAGTGAAGGGAAATGATAGTTTTTCCATTTCAGCATGATGGCAAGGGACTAGCTAGCCCCTGCACAGCAGCTGAGCAGTCGACAGGCTGAGAAGGAGACCTGGTGCCCAGCCCCTGGAGGCCAGAACCAAGGAGGGTTCCACAGCCACATCCCACTGCAGGTAACATGCCCTGGTCCAGGGGTGCTGGGCTGCCACAGCTCTCATATGACCCCTCAGGGACCTTTTAAGTCCCTGAAACACAGGGTGACTTAAGGGGGAATGGTGAGAGGAGGGAGATAATGTTGGACATGAGGAAAGAAATTAAAACAATAAGAAAGCAGCTGACAACATTCCTTTGATCTTCCCCAGACATAAACCCTCTGCTCTACAGGCACCTGGGTGTCTCTCATCAGCTCACATTGATTTGTTCCTCAGTACATTCTCAGTTGTTTGGATGAAGACAGAAGAAATGTCATGGCAGAGGAGAAAGATAGAAGAAGACTACAAAAAGCTGTGAGATGCCAATGTGTTTTGAGATGCTTTATTTTGAATCAATATTGAACTGAAGAGAAATTATAAATCTAGCAGATTACAGCTGAAGCAATGCCAGGGCATCTGTTTCCAGATATTCTTCAGTTTTTTTTTACTGTCTGGAGCAGCTGTTTTTACAAGAATCCACAGCAAAAGAGTTATTAAAACAAAGGAGGGAAAGAAATAACAATAAATTGGAGATATATAGCAGGCAAGGAGTAGCAGAGATGCAGGGCTGGGAAATAAATGAAAGAGAAGAATAAGAACCCGACAACCAACAGTGTGTAACCAGCATCATGCACTACAAAATCTGGAAGATATTTGTTTTACAAGACAGTGATCCTCAGCTGCAGGATTGAGCTCAGTGATTTATGGCACCTGGCAGCTGTTGCAGAGATTGAACTAAGAGCAACAGAGGTAGGAAAGTGGAAATCATCCTTACCATCCACCTGTTGTTTTCTAGTGGAAAGAGATTTATTGGTAGGAAGCTGATAGGAGTGGCTGGGGGTACTGGGAGGCTGATTCCCAGCTCCATCTCTCCCCATGTCTAGGATCGAATTAACCTTTGATGAAATTCAGTTTGTAATGAAGGCAACAGGCACATAAGCAAGGGTGTTCATGGGCCTTAAAGCCTCGCTGCACTTCAGCAGAGATGATGCAATTGGCATGAGGGTGGTGGCTCCCTGGCCAAGGCTGAAGTAACATGTCAGATTAAAGCACTGTCAGGTCATAAAGCCCTTTATCACAGCCCTGGTTGGCCACCACAACTCACTGGGAAGGCATGAACCACCTCAGCCTGGTCAGGCCCATCAGTACTGATAAAATGTAAATAGAGAAAAATCACATTCAGAGTCCATTGGTCTCCAGGGAGCCACACATCCTTTGCTTTCCCACCTTTACATAACCTAACAGGTTTCTATAGAAATATGGTGTTTGGGATCTCCTTCTGAGCATGGGGCAGCTGGCATCTGCTTCCCCCTGCATTCATGCCCTGCATTATGTGCTTGTCTTGAAGTCAAGCAAAGACACCGTATCTCCATGTGCAGTGGCTCATATTTATCTCATTCCCTTATCAGCACTGATCATCATGTCTTGCAGAACTAAGAAGAGGATTTTGATTCACATCTGAAGTCACTCAGAAGCCAGAAGAGAAAATCATCTGTCAACAATCCGTTGTGCTTCATTTTCTGTACTGGGACAGACCCTTGTGTTGGCAAACAGCAGTTTCCTGAGAAGTAAAGGGGGGATGAGGGAGGCAGTACCCACTGCAGCAGACACAAAGCTGCCCTCTTGAGCTGTGAAGATGTGGCCTGTGCTTGCTTCAGGTGTATTGATTAATGTCACAACAATGCACTGTAAATAGATTTAGTCTTACAGTTACAATTGAGCCAATGAGGGCTTGGGAAATGGAGACTGAAAGAAAGCTGAATAGAAAGCACATCCAAAGAGAAACACTCATGGAAGGAATACATCTCCTAGATGGTAGAATGATGGAATTAATATTTCTCTCTATATACACTAGCATTGGTCATAGCCCTGCATGCACGGATCCAGCACTGCCCTCCTTTGGGACCAGCTCTGCTTGCCCATGGGAAGCACCACTCATGCCTGCAGCCACAGCCCGCCTTGCAAGAGCCCATGCTGGATGTTCCAGGGTGTCACTGGAGGGGGCTGTAAACCCCATGTTTCCCTCCCTCCCTCCCTCTGGTCATGCCCTGTCTGGAAACCTCATTTTTAGTGTCTTTTTAACCTTAGCCCTCTCCATTAAATGAGGAAAAGCAGAATTCTTTTCTTTCCCTTTTTTCTCTAGCTTGTGTCTTTAATAGCTAAGTCTTCCATCTCTTCTAAAGCATCTGAGGAGGGCAGGGTGTAATGGCCCTCCAGCCACTGGTGAAGCTCCAGGATGTGACCCAAAGAGAAATTATTAGTGGAAATTTTCAGTCAGCTCACAAATAGCTGCTAAGCAGAAAGGTGGCAATCCTCCACAATTTGATGCAGATTATTCATATAGCGTTACTGAAGAGTCAATATACTCAGCTGGGACAGGGTAGGAATGATGTATATTTAATACAACAGAAAACAAATAGAATCTGCTTTCAAAGGATGCACTGACCAAGTTGTTGTGCCTGATGCTGGGTAGACAAGAGCCTACAAGCTTCAGCTTAGTGTGGTGTGGAAATGTATTGGGTTGTATTTATGCCTATATACAATACTTAACTGGCTATTGTGCTGATAAAATATTTAATTGGCTGTCTGTGAGGAGAAATGCACCATTAGTCTATAGGGAATTACACTGTTACTTGTGTCTGCTCTTAAATAAATTGTGTAATTCGTTGTCACTTAAGCATAATATTAAGTGCTTGTTAAGTAGAAGTTTTCAAGCAAAATAAATCCAAAACTTACCTGCTGGCATTGCCCTGAGTTGATCCTGAAGTGCATTGCTGTGGGCACAGCCCTTGGGAGTGTCCCAGGGGACAACAGGGATGTTCAGCCTGTCCCCTGCGTGTCACTGCTGGCCAGGACACTGAGCCAGGGAAGGACTTTTGGGGTTCCTGTGTTGCTAAGTGACTTTTGGACTGGTCAAGGCAGATGGTGATTTCAGCCTCTTTTCCTCTGGTGTTTTGAAGTATCCTTATCCAGGTGCTGGAAGGGGAGACAGGAATGCAGGAAGCTCAGTGGGAGGCTCCTTTAAAATACAGCTCCTTGCTGCAGCTGGGTGAGGGGAGGGGACCCATTTGGTGAACATTAAAGGAGCTTCTTTTCCTGGTTTTGTTTGGGAATCTGAATTCAATGGGGGAAAGAGGAGGAGGGAAGAGGAAGGGCAGAAGGCTTATGAAAGCAAACTGTTTCTTACCTTCCTTAGGGCTACCCTGGAGTACAGCACTAGCAAAGTGCACAGAGCAGCGCCCACTTACAGACAGCACTCTGCTGAACACCTGCAAGCGAAAAATTGGGAATGTGCTGAGGTTTATTCCCTATCATTATAATTTCATGAAAACCCTGGAACTTGTGATGCAAAAGATAGTGGTATTTTATTGGAAAAACTCCCTGTTCTCAGAACACAGCATTGCTCCCAGCAACAGGTACCCCAACTGCTGCACAACCTCGGCTGTGCGGGCAGAGTTCTTATCCCACAGGCTGCCATGGCTCTTTGATTTATCCCAGCAATGGAGTGCCATCTCTGTTGAATAACTGATCCTTCAATAATGTAATTCTTTTTCCATTGACAATTTGGCAGCCTTCGCCAATTGGCTCCTTCCCTTCAGCAAATTTTCATGTCCATGCACGCGTGCCTGCTGCAGCAGGCAGCATCCCAACTCGCAGTGAGGTTCCCACTTTGTTTGCTGCTTCAAAAGTGCTGGCCAGCTATTTGGATTTGACAGCAAAACCCAATATTCTGAATAATGAAGCTTGAGGAGGAGGTGAGGAGCTGGGGGGAGCTGTGAGGGAAGCTAGCATGGGGTCAAAAGCCTGTTCCCAGTCCAGGGACACATCTGAATGAACAGCTCCTGGGGCTGCATGCCTCTGTGATCCTTTCCCAGTGTCCACGTCTGGCTTTCATACCTTTGCTCTATGCTTGGTGGTTTGAGCCATGCAGGACACATGTGGGTCCAATTCTGGGCTTTGCTCAGCCACCAGCACCAGGCTCAGCAGGACCCCATTGTTTCTGTCAGGGGGCTGAGCCCATTCCTTGAATCCTGGGGAGAGAGGGAAGTGATAGGCATAGGTTTTTAGCTTTTCTTTAGATAATTAATCACATTTTAATTACAGTGAAACCTGGAGACATGGCAAAGGATTAAGTGGATTATCTTCAAAGTAATTTGTTATCAAATATTTATCCTTCTGGGAAAGGAGATGGAACTTGAGAAATTCTGTTATCTGAATTGCCAGCCAAGGATGTGCCGTGTCCTTCATGCCTCCCCCTGCCCTTATACCCCCCTTGGTGTATGGTTGAAATGGTGAACAGGGTCCCCTGGGGTCCCTTGTCCCCTGGGACTGGGGGCTTTTAAGCCAGCACCATGTCAAACGTTGCCTCTGCAAGGGGGGATATGAGGGGGATATGTATGAGGGGGGATAGTGGTGCCTTACTGGTAGTCTCTGGTCTGCAAGGTGACACTGAGGACAGCCAGCACTGCTTGCTGGCTCTGGCAGTGGGATGGATGCTCCCAGCCCTTCTCCTAGTGTCTGGTAGCTGCCTGCATCCACAGAGGCAGGGAAAGGGCCTGGGCTGCAGCAGGCAGCAGCTCCATCACTGCCAGAGGAAATGTGTGGCAAATCGGATTCAGCCTGAGCCCTTTATCTGTTCAGCAGACTGTGGGTTTAGTGCTTGGATGCTTCATTAACTAATAATAATGAGTCATTGTATTTGCCTCCTGGGCATTGTAAATGATCCAGTGTCAGGAGACAACACAAGGCCACGGAATCAAAATGAGGCTGAAACAGGCTGAGCTTGGAGGACAAATAAAACCCATGCAGATTTACCTCTGTGCTCCCCACCTGAGGACATGGCACCTGGGGAGTGGGGACAGGGCTTCACTGGATGGGCTCATGGCACCAAGGTGCTCCTGAATGTGCTGGGACCTTCATGATGGTTCCCTTTCCCACTCACATGCCTTGAACTTTCCACTCACATGCCAGTTTTTAGCCTGCAGGTCCCTGCAAGCATCACGGTCTCATTCTACTGCTGCCCCTCAAAGTGATGCAACAGCTGAAACTGGCCACCAGTGTAGCACATCTTTGTGTTTTCCTGTAAGGTTAATTTCTCCTCCACAGTGCAAGGAGAGTGATGTGCAGCATGCTAGAAATGTGCAGTCCATGGCAAATAGATGTGTGAGTGGCAGTGGGGCAAGGAGAGCAGAGGCTACTGACCACTGCTTGGAGACAAATTGCCTCTGCCATCAGCCTCACAGACTGCATCTCTGCAGACAGCACTGGTTTGCATTCCAGCTCTACATGCAGAGAAGGAGTGCTCCCCTCCAGCTCCCAAAATCCTCCTATGAACCCCAGTGAGTGTGGGGCCTTGAGAAACACACAGCCGCTTCCCCTGGGACAGGGGCCTGCAGTACTCATTTTACCTCTGAAATCTGACCATAAGAAGCTATCAATTAAATCGAAGGGGAAAACAGAAATCACAGGGAAAGCAATAAGGGAAGCAGGAAAAAATAAAGATAAGGAGGGAAAAAAACTGGTGAGCTGATCGTGCAAAGACCAGGAGCCCAGTGGAGGTCACTTTGGATCACACAGCAAGTGTACCTTCTGCTGAGAGAGGCAGCCACCAAGGGCTGTTTTCTGCCTAAATTAACATTAAAAACTCCAACCCTGAGGAGATGACAATCTGTGACACTTCAGTGGTCTCTGTGCCTGTCACTGTGTTCATGTCACAGCCACAGTTTTCCAGCAGGGCAGGAACCTGGGAGAGCCAGGGCTGTGCAGGGCAATGGTCTCCACAATACTTTCAGCTGCTTGTAGTCCTTTCATCACAGCTGCATGCCCTTTGCTAGCAGGCATTGCACCAGTCTGGGGGAACAGGACACACTCCAGTCCAGAGCCAGGGCCCCACCAAGCCTGTACTGGTGCAGCAGCCTCTGCTAACCTGACTCATCACCCCACCATGGAATGAACCAGCTTTGTTTAACAAGACATTGTTTTTCACAAAGCACATGGACTGGCATTAATTAGATTTCTATCCTTTAATTCTTTATTAATTGAATTTTACATCAGCTTCTCTTTGCTTTCCCTAGGATTACAGCCAGCCTGAGCAGGCAGCAATGATCTGGCTCTCTCCAGGAGCCAACTCACCTTTAACACCCTCTTTACCTCCTGAAGCATCCAACTCACCTTTAACACCTTCTTTACCTCCTGAAGCATCCCGTGCTCTGAGCTTTGCTCCAGAGCCCAACACCCCAACTTACTGCTTCTCCAGTGTTTATTCCTGGCAGATGATATTTAGTGAGACCACATCATTAGTGAACTAAAAAGCACTTCAGCAGCCTGACATGAGACAAATATAGCTGCCTACTCATTTCCAAATACCAACAGAAATATTTGCTGCCTGTTTCTCTCAGTTGTGTATCATCATTAGCTATTTTGCCATCTCTAATAAGCATTTGTCTGTAATAATACAAGTGTAATAAAAAACCTCTTTTCTTGTTGCCCTTAGCCCCTCCAAACACGTTTTTCCCTTCATTTTCATCTTGCTTTTTTACATTCTTAACATTTCACATTTTTCATACCTTAACAATGGCTATCTAGTTTTCCTTGGCTATATATACATTTTTACATTATAATTGCCACTTTCTTTTCACCATCAAGCTACAAAAGCTTTAGTTGTTTCCTTTTCTGGCTCTGCAGCCAGGCTTTTTTTTCTGGTCCCTCTACCAGCTCCAAAAGCTCCCTCTGAATTCCTAGTCATGTATTTTTCCATCTGAGTTTCTCCCCTCGCAGCCAACCCCAGCGTACGAGCCTTCCTGGGATATGATGGCTGTTTACATATCCTGCTCTCTGGCTCCTGGCAGGTTTATTCCCCACTGTGGCAACAAGGTCCACGAGGCCCCAGCCCCGGGTTGGCTCAGAGGGGGCCCCTCTGGCCACTTAGCCCCCTTCAAGATCTCCCTTGTCACCCTCTGGCAAAGAGGGGGATGGACTCCAACCCCGCATGCTGTGACTCAGTTTCCCTTCCACAGCATCCTTCCCTTACACAGCATCCCACCTTCGCTTGGCTGTGGGAGGTGAAGCAGCAAAAAATATCCCACTGTGCTGCTGGGGATGGAAAAAAATAGGGAAGAGGTAGAATGTGTCAGCACACTTTTTCCAAGCAGCAGCACGGAGACACTCATATGACTCTGGTTGTATTTTCTCCCACGTGTAGATGCTCTGCTCTCTGCCTGTGACCCTGCAGGAGGTGGGATGCTGCCAGCACAGATGGGCTATGGGCTCCTGGTCCCTGTGAGGGAAGCAGAAGCTATCGCAGGGAGACAAAAGCAGGCAGAAACCTGGAGAAAACAACCTTTGGGACTTCCTGTCTACTGCGGTTGCTGCCAGTATTTCACCCAGGAAATATCCAGCTGGAAAGGGGATGGCTGCAATGCTGGGCCGGGGGCAGATGTGTCAGAGTGTGGGAAAATGATGGAGATGGTGATGTCCAATTGGGTCCCCCTGGTGGAACCCCCCCTAATGGCTCTCCTCCTGCAGGGATGCCCTAGCACATGTTGGCTGCTCCATTGTGTTTTGTTACCCAGAGCCCAGCTGTAGACAGGAATCCCTTCCTGCAGGAGTGACCTAGTGAGCCAGAAGCACCCGCACTCTCCCCAGGGCCACTTTTGGGGCTCACTGCTGGAGTCTCTGTTTTTGAAACAGCTGTTTCTGCCCAGCTGCTAAGCAGGGCCTTACATCCACCTCCTTCAATAATGACAGGGGAAGAAATCTGCAGGCAATAGGTTATTGCTGCTTTGAACCTCCCTTTCTGACCCAGTGGGTGCTTGCAGAGTTTGCCAGCCCTCTTTCTCTGCCTCCCCTTGCCCTTCATCAGTGGCATCAGTGTGGGGAACTACCCTTTCTCATTAGATGGGCTGTGATCTGGGAGCCCTGCACTGGGTAATTGGCAGCAGGAGAAAAAATTGCAGGAATCAGCTCAGGAATGAAAGTTGAGACAGAGATCCCAGCAGAAGCTTCCCTGTTCCTCCAGGACATTTCCTTGTGTATGGATTAAAAGGGAAACAAAGAGGATTATAGTCCCTTCAATGTGGTTCCCCTCTGCACCTCCAGGCATTTGTACCCATGAAGAGCTCTTGTGCTGGTGCTTGAACATCCCTTTTGAGAGGCAGGAAAGGGAAAACCCACATGGGATGAAGTTTTTTTGTGAACAGAGGAGCCAATGGAGCTGAACTCTCCAAAAGCAGCATCCATGTCTACATCCAGGGACATGATAGCCCAGCACTGCCCTGAAGAAGTAAGGCAGAGCATCTCATCTCCTTTCCCAACTTAAATCAAAGAGAGTGAAGGGAGAAGCAGGACTTGAATATAGAGTCCTACTGGGGCACTGCAGGAGCTGGCTGATGAAATGTTGCAAAGTCAGCCTGGTGAGAGAGTCCAAACCTCAGCAGTGACTGCCTTGATGCTGTTGGTGTTGCATCCACGAAGGCCCAGCACTAAGGTCCTATCCCACGTGGGTGTTCAAGTTTGGGTTGAGGATCCCATGGAAATCCGGAATCAGCACAAAGCTGTCTGTCTGTCCTGTGAGACTACAACAGCCTTGCTTACTCACAGCCAAGTGAGTGTATTGAAGGGCAAATATCAAGCTGAAGTGATCGGACTTGAATTCATGTCACTGCACCTCTTTTCAGTGTGCAGGACTTCCTAAATTGGGGAAAAGCTACAGCAGGATGGGGTGTCCCAGAGCAGAGCGGACCCCACTTTGCTGTCCCTGGAGCCACAGGTACAGTTGTGGTGCTGGGAATCGGGTCCACTTCTCTGTGGAGGACAAACCATCCTTCCCTGGGTGACAAATTACCATCCAAATCAGTCAGCCCCCATGACAGACACCAGGTGGGTGGATGTGCAGGGCTCAGGAGTTAAGGGACAGGTAGTGGGGGAAGGGGCAAAAGAGGGAACTGGGGACCTAAAATGAAGCAGAAATGCAAAGGAAAAATTTACTCCCATCATTTAGCTAGCAGAAGGTGACACTGGGCCTGTCACTCCCTTTCATTACGTCTCCAAGGCTTTTCATGCAAATTCAGGCAAACAATTTCTCGGTTCCCTTTTAGCGCTCCAGGAGGGCCGATTTCATTTCAGGAGCAGTGGGGAACAATAATCATCTTGAAGTGTCTTCCATCCTGAGAGACGCAGATAAGAGCTGTGCAGTGGACTAACAGCACTAATTTGACGTTTTCAGCTGATAGCTTTGCAGATGACAAAAATCAGGCACCATAAAAGGCTGGTAAACTCTAGTGGTAAGGGTTACCCCTCCTGTGCATCCCTCTTTCTCCTCTACCACAGGAGAGAGATGAAACCTTCTCCCCAGTGCATTCCTGGGGAGCAGCATTCCTGCTGCTCATTCCTGTCTATGTGGTTTTGGTGCAAATGGGGCAGGTTTAGCTGGTGGCGGAGCCTTGGGCAAAGGGATCCAGCTGTGGGATGCAGGGAAATTCAGGTCAGCCTGGTAGATGCAGTTCTGCCAATTGGTGCTGCTACTGTTGGGAGAAAACATCCCATCCATCATCCACTACCTTTTTGGAAACGTGCCTAAACATGTATCCAAAGAGAAAGCGATCTCTTTAGTGCTTGGAGATACCAGTTGCAGATTGCTGATCCAGTTGGTGCAGCCAAGCAAGAAAATTTTTTGCTTCAGCAAACCTCTGCAAGGTATTTTCCAAGTCCACTCTGCTGTCTGAGCCCACACAAAATTTGCAAGCAGGTGTCCTTGTCCCCACTCTCTGCATCCAGCTTTGTGAGCTGCCAGCTCCCTTGGCTCACACAGAGATGGGCAGGCTTGCCTGTGGCTCAGTAAATCTGGTTGTTTTCATGGGATCCCACCTGACCACCCACTCCTGAGTTTTCATTTGTGCTAGGCATGAAGTGCTGGGGATAAAAATGGGGAGAAAGGCACTAATTTCTCCCTGGTACAAAAAGGTGCCCATCTTGGCCAGCACAGTGAGGTTTCTCCACATGAAGTTAAGATGAGCCATAGACCCTTGCAACTAATTAAACTGGTGGCACTGGGGCAGGTTGGGCAGGGCATGCTGCAGGGAGCATAAGTTTTGCTGATGCAAGGTCACTGCTGCCAGATGGAAAATTAAATCCCATTCCGTGCTCAATAATATGATTTTGAAGCCATTTTTTGACCTGAATTGGGGCAAAATGCAATATCAGGTATATGTTGTTTGGGTTTTGTTTTTTTTTTTTTTTCACAGGAGGAGATATTCAGAGAGGGTGGAAAAAGCTTTAGGAGAGCTCAGTGGGATTTCTTGGCTCGATGAGTGTCTGCTCAACCAGTTCCCATTAATTTTGTTTTCTCCCTGAAGGCAGAAATGGGAGTAGGTGAATGTCTCCACTTCTCCCACCCCTTCTCCCAGAGGAAAATCATAATTTTTCATCAATCTTGGAATTTTCCCAAAGGAAAAATTTTCATTTTTATGAGAGTGGCATTTTCAGCCAGCAAACTTGTCTCCTGGGAAATTTCTACCTGGTTTTAAATTCACCTCACTCTCCTGGGCTTCAATTGCCTTTTGCCTTCTCTTTTTACTATTATTTTGACCACAGGCTGCTGAGGACAGACATTGTTCCTCCTGGACCTGCTATCAGTCTCTTGTAGGATGAAGGATAGAGATGCCCGACTCCTCCAGCAGTTTGGGAAAGATGAATGCTGAGCTGTGCCTCTGCAAAAGATTTCTTTTACCAGTGTGTGCAGCTCTGCTTTTTTCCCACATCCTTGCCCCATTGCCTTTTGATTGCCCCTTATTTTTTGATTGTGGATGGCAAGCACCCTTTTGAGCATCTCATCTCTCTGCTAACTCCTCCTGTGAAGTACACTCTCTTCTGCTATAGCTGGAAGAGTCATTTCGCTGATATGATTTCTCTCTGCTTAACAGATTGGGTTTGGGTTGCGTTGCAGCAGCCCAGCCTGGCTCTAGTCCTGCAGCAGCTGTGTCCTGGTGACACCCGCCATGGGGAGGAGGTGGCCTCGGCTCTGCTCCAGCAGCATCCCTCCCTGCAAAGCCTGGACCCCTCCTCCTCTGACACTTTCTCTGCCTCTGCCAAAAAAATCAGTCCTGTTTTCTTTGTCCCTCACAGGAAAGCCATACCAGATTTCTCATCTCATTCCCAAATATAATGGGATAATGTCTCGCTGGCTTGTTTGGTTGCAATGCAGGGCAGGGAGGCTTTGCTGGTGCTGTGATAATGCCTTTTCAGTGCAGGTTGTGTGCCAGATGAGCATTGTTATTTTTATTTTCCAGAAGCATATTTCATAGGAAGGGGTCACTAGAGATCACCCCTCTCAGCTCTGGGGCAGGAGCAGCTTTACCAATGCCATTTCTGGTCATTATTTTTCTCCTCTGCTCTTAACTCCCCACCACATACCCTGCCCTTGGAGCTGCACATTCCCCTTAACCCTCTTTGATCCAGGCTGAACTCTTCTGTTTTACCCTTGCCCAGAGGTGATGGGCAAGTGTCTCCAGCCCACTGAGGCCATGTGTGTCCCTGCAGTGGTTTTGAAAAGCTTTTGGAAGACAGGAAGCTCTGGAGGTCAGCGTGTGGGGGATGCTTTGCCCTGCTGCCAGCCCTGACACCTTGATAAACATCCCCAGGGACCTGGGTCTATGCTCTTTCCAAAGGTCCAGCTCTCTGGTCATTCACAGATCAAGGGTCTGAACACACAGCCTTGGCTGTGCCTTGGGGGCTGTCTTCAAAGCAAAGTGTCCCTCAGCTTGTCACTTCATCCTGCTTAGGCCCACTTTGCTTTGCCCCAGCTTGGCTCCAGCCCCATGCAGAACCAAGCAATTCACAGTCCCGCTGGGCTTAAGGAGAATGTAAAGTGTAAAAAACCTCAAAATTTTAAAATAATTTTCCTTGAAGACTGGTGACAATTCAGCTGTGTTGTTTTGCATTACTTTTGCTTCTGCACAGAACCCTGGGGAATTGGTGATGAGTCCACAAGAATGGACAGGGAGCTTAAATGTGGGAGATAATGCTGCTGAAAGATTTATGCTGCCCAATGAGCAATTTTTCATCCTGCTGGAGGGCAGATTCAGCCCTACCATACCCTGTCTGCTGTGACGAGTGGAGGAGAGGTCCCACTATGGGAAAAGTTTGTACACCAAAATCTGAAGATACTCTGGGACTTTCTCTCTCTCTGCACCCTTCAAAAGCTTCAGTCTCTGCTCTTGTCTTAGCATTGGGCCACATTGCAAGTGTGATTTTTCTCTTGAGGAGAAGAATCCTGTATTCAGCCAAACACGTGGGGCAATATTTGCAAAGCATCTGCAAAAATATTGACATGTCCTCATCTCTGCAAATTGTCAGACACGAGGGTGTAAAAAGGGAGCTGTCAGCTGTGTCTTTCCTTGAGAGATGCTTAAGGATCAAGGCTGCAGTATTAACATCCCTTCACCCCTCGGTGTCTGCTCTGGGGCTCTGGCGAAAGGGAATCACTCAAGTGACTCAAGTGTTAACTTCACAAAATCAAGAGGGAGAAAATTTTTGCTGAATCTTTATCCTCACACTCTTATTGGGTGGGTGAGCTGGTAGGATTTTTATGAGTGAATCTCATTAGCCCACTTAGGGTAAAATGTTGATGCTGTGTTTTGAAAGCCCAGATTCTAGGATGGGGATGAACTGGGAACCAGCCTGCAAAGGCTGCTGGCTGCCCAGTGGGGGGATGATCTTTGCTCTCCCTTTGTTAACAACGTGCAGGATGGTTCATCACTGCTGGCCTCTGGGAATCCCTCAGCCCTCATGTCTGCTTCCTCTAAAACTGCAGCCCTGAACTGCAGGTGGCCAGAGACTTTATTTCCTCACCTTGGGGCAACTCCTCAGGGTGCAGCTCAGGAACAAGCTGGAGTTGGCTCACACCTGGGTCCTGAGGTTGGTATCATTAAGAAATAACTTCCCAGTTTATAGCTTCTGACTTTGATGCACCTCTTGGCTGTTTTCTCACTCCCCAGCCAGTTGTTCAAGACTGATGCATTAGTCCTTAGCCTTCCAGCTAAGGATGCTTTTTTTGTTGCCCCCCATAAGCAGGGCTTTGCCTGAGCTGGTGTTAATGGATGTCAGCAAAAATATCTCACAAGTTTTGGTAAACCCTGCTGTTCTTGAAACTTTTATTTAGCTGCAACAGCTCCTGTGTGATCACTGCCTGGGTTGCTTGAACAGCTGGAGACTAATGTGGGCTGCGTCTCCTGGGGACCACCAAAGCCAGAGAGAAAGACCAGCAAGGGTAGTGACAAAAGTGATGATCTTGCTAAGAAAAGCTGCAACAGAAAACCCCCAAAGCTTCCTATAAGCTCATTATGCCACTGAGCAAAAACCAAAACCAAGAAAAAAACCCATCACAAAAAATACCCTGCTGTAAAGCCTGTGTATTATAAAACTCAGGACATAAAAATAATAATAAAACTGCAGGAAAATCTGGAAGTGGAAGCTCTGACTGAGCAATAATGGACCATCCATTGAGTACAGCAGAAGGCACCCAGTGAGGTCTCACCACCAAGTTGCAGGATCCGACCCACAAAACTTGCTCTTCTCTATTTTCAGCTAATTAAAATTATGTGGACTAAGGAATAATCATGTGGGTTATGAAACGTTTCCCCCCTGCTAATATTTTAATTGCCATCCGCTCCCTGCTCAGGGTGGGGAGAGGGAATAGCAGCTGAGGAGTCAAAATGAATCATCTGAAGGAACAGATGGAGTAAGGAGGGGATGGGGCAGGGATTAGCACTCTGCACATGCCTGCACACACACATACACACACATCTGGGCACAGCAGGGCTCCTCTTGCAGCATGGAGAGAAGAAACCAGCTCAAATAACAGATCTTGCATTAATATCTCATTCTCTATAAATAAATCAATAAAGAGAGCACTGTTTGGCTGCTTCTCTTCTGAGTTACCTAGGAGCCCCACAATGATTTAGGTTCTGCTTCATCCCTGCACGTTTCTTTCCCAGTTGGAGGATAGAGGGAAGGGGACATCACAGTCCTTGGTCTCACATGGGCTGGCAGGGCTGTGGGCAATATAGGCTCTGTTGGCGTCCCACGTTCTTTTGTGGGAGCAACATTGCAGCCCCATGGAGCATTCTGGATTGGTAGGGGGTCACCCCTAAAGGAGGAGTCCCTGTCCAAAGGTGTGAGGGTGTTGCCACTTTTATAGCCTTGGTGCTTTTGAATAATGGAGATTGAAATCCTGTTTTTAAGTTTCTTAGAGATAAATGACTTGGAAAAAACGTACTAGGGGCTGGAGGGAAGTGCCAATGTATATTTCCAAAGAAATTATAGGGGTACTGGAATGGCCCTGTGGGAAGAGGGCAGTGTCATCTGGGTAGCTGGAATCTTGCACCCAGGGCTGTCCGATACCAGCGTGCAGACTGCAAAGCCAAACAGAGTTCTGGTGAATGCTGAAGGGGCTAATTAAGAGCCTCTGAAGATGAAAATGTTTTTTGACAAACTGTAGCATGGGGCTGCGAGCAATTCCCACTGCATGGCTGTGAAACAGCTGGGCTTTGGATTGTTCTGCCTCCGGTCAGTTTGAAAATTTAATAGGAGACTCAAGAGACCATAAATGGGAAACCCAAAATTTGCTCTGCCTGTTCTCCATATGTGTTCACAGGCTCCCTGTCATTTTTGTTGCATGTCTGCTCTTTTCTTCTAACAGCTTATATCTTATTGAGGAAACATGATCTAAAACACTGAGGCTCTGGTGGACTGGGGCTCCACACAGAAATATGCCTTGCCACACCTCCCAGGGTGGCTGCTGGCAGATGATGTACCAGCACTAGAAGTTCAGGTGGTTTGGGATAAATCACATATGCTGGGTTTTAATCCTCTCCTTTTCGTACCAAGACAGGACAGTGGTTCCTGAGGGTACAAGATTTACCACAGCCGAACATTTATAAGCTCCTAACTCACACAACTTATTCCTACTGTGTTACAAGGTGATCAGTAATAAGTAGAATTTAATGCAGTTGAAACGATGGATTCAGAGACAGTCAAGAGTGTGGCTGTGGGCTGTCAGCTTTGTGTGGTCGCATGGGGACAAGGGGGCAGATCTCTGAGCTGCTGATTCCCTCCTGGGAGGCACAGGAGAGGTGAGGGTGCAGCACCCACAACATAAACGTCTGCAGCACTCCATATTGTGTGTTGCTGTTCTCTCTCCATGGCTGGGGTTTGCCAGCATTGCTGTCACCTAAATAGCCATTTTGGTCTCTCCTCCATTAAAAACAGATCCCCCCAGCAACATTTGCAGCCAGCAGAGCCAGAGGAGCACCCATTTTCAGCAGCTGTTGAGATGAGAAGTCTGCAGGATGCTTCTTCCATCATCTACCATGGTGAACCTGCTGGCTCCAAATGTTACCCGTGAGCTGGAGAGAGAAGTGGCTGAGCCCTTCCTTCGTCTTTAATTGCAGTGTTATAAACATGAAATCTCATCAGAACTGCCAAGGAAAAACTCCAGATCACAAATACTTGCCATTACAGTAAGATGGGCAAGAAAACAGCTTCTTGCTCCAGTGCTGCCTTTTAAATATTCTCAGCTGGGGGCCAATGCAGCTTTTCTGTGTTTGTTTTTCAAGAGACAAAAATGAATCTTTTTTTATCTTAAACAGCAAAATCTTGGCCCCTGCCCAGCTTTACCACTTGCTTGGTGCCTCAAACACTTTTGGCATCATGAGTGCATTAGTCAGGGAGTGAGAAAATTGATTGTTTTTTATAGGAAGGGTGAGTGGTTCCCATCCCAGCTCCCACCCAGCTCTTCCCATCATGTCCTGCAGTGCACGTGGCTCTCATCAGCTCGGCAGCAGCACAGTGGCAAGGTTCCCCAAACACTTTAGTGCATAATAGGACTGGTTCAATAATCCTATTACAGTCTGTCTTCAGGATGCCAGGACTAATTGGCAGGCATTGGGACCTTCATCCCCAGCTGGAATTTTATTGCTCATCACCATTAACTGTGATGCTAAAGTCTCTCAGCCACACATGTGCCATTAGCTCAGTCTGGAGCTCTGTCCTCACTGGGCATTTTTTGGCCCCACTGCACCCTGTCCCCAACTTCTGGCAGGGAAAGTACATGGTTATTGCTGCAGCTGATTTGCCTTTACTTCATGCTGTTTGCATCTTAATGGGATTTATTTTGTGCGTGTCCAGCTGAAGCTGCTTGCTGCATGAAAGGCTGGCTGGAAGCTGCTGTGCCAGGGAAGCTGAGGACAGCCTAACGGGGCACCTGCCTGTGGTTTTGGGACAGGGATGAGAGGCCCGAGCTGCTGGTCAGAGGGGCTGTCATTAGGCTGAGCCTTTGCTAGTTTAGTCACAGCTCTCTACTACAGCTCTTGGCTTCACCAAACTGCCCCTTTTCAACAGAGCCCTTGATGTGTGTGCACTTTGAATGCCCAGCTCACTCCAGTGCAATGGGCACATTTGTTTAAGTGTGGGTTTGAGTTTGTTTCCTGATCTAAAGCTGTTAAACAGCAATAGTGGCTTGTCCTGATGGCTTGTTTTCAGCTGCTCTGGGATATGCCATTTCTAGGGCCCCGGAGAGAGCAGAGGGCTGAGGACAGCCTCTGATAACACAGATGGTGACAGTTTTATTTCCTTTTAAGCAATTGAGACTTCAGAGACTCTGCTCCCACTGTGGCACTTTGTAGTGATGAGAAGTCAGCTCTTTGCCTCTGGGTTCATGTTTCCCATCCTCATGTGTGACTTAGATCCCCGAGCTACAGACAGAGGCACAAACCTCCTCCCACAGCACACCCTTCAGCCAGAGACTTACTACCAGGTGATACTGCAAATGCCAAATCTTTGCAGCTTCAGAAAGTTATTAGTCAAATTCTGAGAAAGAAATATTCCATCAAGAGCTATTAAGCACAGAGGCAAACTCTGAGATCCAGATGAGTGGATGGTAGGAAACTGCCGCTCAAGTCTGCCTGATCCTTCCTGCTCTTTCCATCACATCTGCTCTTGGCTGTGACCAGCACTGGGATGCTGGGGTGAAGGGGCCTTTGGTCTGACCCAGCTATGCTCATCTAGGCTCCAGCTCTTCTCCTCTCCTCTCATCTCTGCATTCACAGGGGGTTATTGTGGAATCTCAGAGCTATGCAAGGCTCTCTTTGCCATCTCTTTACTATTAACTTCTGAAGTGGCTTGTTTGTTTGTTGTGGGTTTTTTTTTGTTTGTTTGTTTCTTTGTTTTTGTTTGTTGTTTTGTTTTGTTTTTAAATCAAGAGCTGAATAATATCAGCATTGGACCAGGACAGCAGGAGGACCTGGAGTGCTGCCAAAAAAGCCTGTCCCCATCATGTTTGGGGGGATGAGATCACCATCATACAGGTGCCTGTATGGTTTATTGCTTCCTCCCTGCCCAGGTGGGAGATGCTTTGATGCTTTCCCCTGTCTGCATCCCAGAAGGGGACCTGGAGATGGGGAGAGGAAAGCACTGGTCTCATACCTCTTCAAATAGTTTGAAGCTTTGATTCCAGCATGGAGCTGCATGTTGGGGCAGTATTTCATGCTTACCAGTGTCGGCTGATAAGCCTTTGATTTTCACTTCTGGGAATAATAGCACAGTAATGAGTTATATTCACAAGAATAACTGTAATAGTCATATAACTGCGAAGAGAAGAAAACTGTAAATCAGTCACCCCCTTGTAATGTGCTTACTTTGTCTGAATCACCCTCCCTGGGCAGATTATCAATTTTATTTGGCTTTTCCATCCTAAACTTTTATTAAGTGGGGTGCCTCATGCGTAAAGGTACCGAATACAAGCCATATGTTCCAGGGATTTATCTGTTTATTTTGCCTGCCTTCCCTCTCTCTCCCCTCCGGGTTGTGGCTCTTTGGACCTGCAGGCAGCTGATGTAGGGCTGTAAAAGGCACATCCCTGGTGTCACTTTACCATTATTATGTTTAAAAAAAACCAAACCAAAAAAACCTGCAGGATGATAAGCAGACCTTCTTCTGTGCTGTGCAGAATTACCCAGACCCTGCAGCACTTTTAGACTTCTGTGTAATTAAAAGAAAGCCATTAGCATGGCTCTAGGCTAATCAGGAGGCACATCCTGGACTGCAGCATGGCCAGGGCTGCAGGAAGAAGCTTTTTCTGCTCCCAGTGCACTGCATGATGCTCACCCAAAGGCCCACAGGGGAACCAGGGCAGCCCCTGAGAACGGCGAGGGCTTCAAGGGCAGCTGGGACATCAGCAGGGAGGTGACAATGGGAATTTAATGCTGTGCTGCTGAGACTGAGAACAGAGAATATGGTTTTATAGGCAGAGCCATGGAACCAGGTGCCACCAGTTTTCTCTGTCACAGCACTTGTTGGTCTTTCTCCTGGACGTGGAGGGAGGCAGCAGCAGAGATCTTTTGAGCCCAAGTATTTTCTCTTGCTGAATACAGCATGGTAACTTCTAGCAAAGTCTCCATCTTTACCCTTTTTTTGAAGAACCATATTTAAAAAATACTTTTCTTGTCTCTCTCCCAGCTGCCTCCACATGCCATTTTCCATGCTTCCTATCAGAAATTCACCAACTGCAGTTATGTTACAGGAGTGCAAGGCTGGCATGAGAACAATGCTGAATCAAAACTGATGCAAAAGGCACCAGAACAATCAAACTAGCTTGGGGAAAGGTTCAAATTACAGCAAAGTGCAGCTGTTTGGTTTGGTGACCTTGAAAGCAAACTATAAGTTGAAGTGGGGTCTGCTTCAGCTGGACATGAACTTGCCAGAGCCTGCAGTGCATTTCATGGCTTTTGGAAACACTGGCTGAAAGTTTCCATTGTAATGCAGCAGGCAAAAAGGGAAAAAAAAAAGCAGCAGGCTGTGATCTATGAGATGATGCTTTTGGATATTTCCATCTGTGATCTGAAATTATGTAAGTGATGTATAAGTCACAAATTTTTGCTTCAGCTATAGCCATTGAGTGAGCTTTCACCATGATTTTTCAAGCAAGTCCAGACTCTTCTGCCCTGTGCCCAGCAGCCTACGGTGCTGGATCTGGCTGTGACTGCCTCTGGTCATGCCTTCTGCCCAGCAGCAGACTGGGTTTGTGACACACAGTGGTCAGAGCATCTGCAAGAGATGATTTAAGAAAGTGTTCAGGTGCTTTTTGTGTGCATACAGCTCATCCTTGAGCCCAAACTCCAGATTTCTTCAGTTAATAAAAACAATTTTGGCTAGTTAATGACAGTTAATGGAGCTGAGTCCACCTGTACCCATCAAGGACTCTTGGATATGGAAGAAAGCTTAGCAGGACCTGAAACATATATGCTGAGCTATGGATATGGTGGAGACAAAATTTTTCTGCTCTGGCAAGTAGCTCCTTGCAAGTCTCAAGCTGTTTTCCAGAGCAACATGGTCTTGGCAAGCATTTCATGGCTCTGTGTGTGTGTTAGTGCTGGTGCCATCCCCATGGGCTCATCCTCTGGGCACTGCACACATGGACACCACTCAGCTTCTCATTAGTGCTCAGGGGTAACCAGAGAGGGGTCAGGGGGCTTTTCTCAGCTCCACAGTTCCTCCTTGTATTACTTCTGCCAAGGACATGGGCCTGAGCCAGACTTGTAACATGGTTTTCTCAGTCTCCCTGGAGGAGATCACAGTTTGAGCTTGGAGAAGTCCCAGCTTGCCAGCTCTTCCCTGGATGCTGCTGGAGTTACTCAGGCTTTTCCAGAGCTCCTGTTTGGCTTCATCTAAGGAAGCTCAGAGCCTGCCAAGTTTCCTGCACCATCAGGAATGCTCCAGCCCCTCTGTGCAGCTCAAACTTCTGCCAGCTTCAGCAGAGATGGAAAATAAACTGAAAAAACCCAAGTTGCAGAAGTGACCAACCTGGAGCCTGGCTGGAGGACAGGCAGAGAGCACAGTGACTTCTATGATTCATGTAAGTGCTTTACTCAGCACCCAGTGCACGATGTTATCCTGCACTCATGCAACTGAAGAGAGAGAAGGGAGAGCCATTAGGATGGTGTGGGAAGGTTGGAGCATCTGCTGGAGGTTCAGCCCAAGAGATGGTCTCCAGGGAGGGTCTTGCTTGCAGGCTCCAGGTGACAGGATTTTAAAGTTCAATTTTAAAGGCAACTTCAAAGTTCAAAAGTAGATGCATTTGAACAGAAACTTGTTCTTTGTAGCTGGTCAGCAAGGCTATGAAAGCAGTGGGACTCTTTCATGGTGTAGAAACTAAACAGTGTGGATTGAAACACCACCCATGCAAGCTGTCACTCTGGCACCAGCGACCCAGCACCAAGATGATCTGCTGGTGTCTTCAGTGACACAGCAGGTCCTGGGGACTGGTGGGGTCCCAGCCTGCCTATCAGAGCCAGCACCCCTGTCCTGCCTGCTGAGGTGATGCCAACAAGAGAGAACTACACATTTTTTGTTAATTCCATCCTTTGCGTGCAAGGGTCTCTGCTTATATCAAATGGTCTCCTTTTTTTTTTTTTATTCATGAGTTGAAGTTTTTCTTGGGTTGAAGGGTCTGGTTTGGGCTGTTTCTGTTATGGAGGGGGTCAGTGTCACAGGGATGCTCTGGATGCCTGGCTCTGGTCCCTTGAACAGATGCATTTGCAGCTGCTTCACTTTCCCAGCAGATTCACTGAATGGGTCTAGCTCCAAATTCATTTAACAGCCTTGGGCTTCAGAGAGTCAGACAGATGTGGCAAAGCATCCAGGACACAGCCAAGGCAGGGCAGAAAGTGAGGGAAATGCTTCCCAAAGGAGGGTCACCTCTCCCACTCAGGGAGGGGATTCCCTGTGTGCAAGGTGAGGAACGCTCCACATGGTGAGGATGCAAGAAAAAGGTCCTCAGGTGATTCCTCCATGGTCTGTGAAATGCTGAGGCTCCCAGTAAGACAGATTTCATTTCTCTCTTGAGTAATGAACAGTGAAAGGCACCATGTCTGATGTCACACACACATATGCAATGTGTTCCTCTGGGACCTGCTCATATCAAGGCCCTCTTGATGCAATTCTCTTATGGTTTCATCAGAGGATCAGAGGCTGATCTGATACTCCTGTGCAGGTGTGTCCATTGGCATGGGGCTCTGGGTTCCTCTTGTGCCAGCTAAGGCAAGAGGAGGGTGTCCAGACACTTGTCACATGCAACATGGACAGAAGCAATCAGGAACTGACCCCTCTTCATTTTAGTACCCAAGGGGAGTGAAGACCTCCTTCCTGGGACACCACCTTTCTGTCCCACTGACAAGACACAAGTGCCCTTCCAGGGGTACTTCCTGGACAGCAGTGAGCAACTGAGCCAACGGCTTTGGGGACAGCACCAGAAACACACCTCTGGTCCAGATGGAGCCAGCGTGGGGGCCCACAGCCTCCACACCAATCTGTCCTCAGCTGGAACAGCCCTTGCTCTGGCCACCACAATCAGGTCTCCTTCCCTGCTCTGTGCTCAGGGCAGTGAGGAGCAGCAGCACAGGCAGATCACGAGTGAGAGGAGAGGGGGTGGCGGGGGAAGGCAGGTGGTGGGGGTGCTCTTGGTGACTCACTGCCCAGCTCCCTGCTTGGGAAGAGGGTTTTTTGTTTTGGAGATTAATGCTGGAAAGCAGCTCCCTCCTTTCCTCCCTCTTTCCCCTCCTCCCTCTCTCCCCCCACCCCCCAAGCCAAAGAAAAGCTGTGACAGTTTAATTTAGGGCTGGATAATGAGGCAATTGTGAAGAGGATGGGTACAGCGGGAGCCTGCGCTTGCCAAATAGTCAGCTTAATTGATCAAATATTTTTATGCATCGTTTATTCCTTTAAGGCGACAATGAGCCTCCTCTCTTGCTGCACTCGAATGAAAAGAGCAATGCTGGAAATCAACCAGTCTGAGCTCCGATGTGACAGAGAGGGGTGGGTGCCTGCTGAGGACCACCTCGTCCATCGAGAACTTTCCTGACTGCCTGCACTGCCCATGCTGCCTGTGTGAAGTGAGGGGTGGGTGAGCTTATCCAGCACAACTGCAGGCAGTCTCCATCCGACAAGCTTTGCCCTGAAGCTCTGGAAGGAGCCCGGGTGGAATCGCGTGTGTTATCAGTCTGTGACTGTCTCCCCCTGGGAGTGTGTCCCCCGGCACTGGGACAGCCGTCCCTGCTGTTCGTGGTGTGAAGGGAAACACAGTCACTCAAGACAGACACGTAAGTAATTGCTAGGAAATGTTTTCTGTATGCAATTAAGTCACTGTAATCATTAAATCCCTCAGTAAGAGACAGATCTGCTAATCTTCAAAGAAAAGGACAAATCAAATCCATCCCCCCCCAGCTTTTATGTCCCACCCTCCTGCCGCAGGATGCTGGGAATTGCTCTGTGGGGTGGTGGTCTGGGTATGGGCAGGGTGAGGGGACACACAGCTCTCACACCAGCCTCCTCTTTCCGATATCGTTGCTCCCAGGACCCAGATACCACTCCCTGAGCCTCTCACGTCCCCTATAACTTTTCTTCTCTGGGTTCAGGTTCGCCAGCACATTGCTGAGGGTCCCCTTGCCCACCCCAGTTTTAACATACTGTGTTTGCCACCACGGAGAAAACCCACTGCTGAAGGGGCTGTCGAATCCCGGGCAGGTTGTGGCCAGGGGTTGCGGAACATCGGCGGGGGAAGGCAGGTGGTGGGGGTGCTCTTGGTGACTCACTGCCCAGCTCCCTGCTTGGGAAGAGGGCTTTCTGTTTTGGAGATTAATGCTGGAAAGCAGCTCCCTCCTTTCCTCCCTCTTTCCCCTCCTCCCTCTCTCCCCCCACCCCCCAAGCCAAAGAAAAGCTGTGACAGTTTAATTTAGGGCTGGATAATGAGGCAATTGTGAAGAGGATGGGTACAGCGGGAGCCTGCGCTTGCCAAATAGTCAGCTTAATTGATCAAATATTTTTATGCATCGTTTATTCCTTTAAGGCGACAGTGAGCCTCCTCTCTTGCTGCACTCGAATGAAAAGAGCAATGCTGGAAATCAACCAGTCTGAGCTCCGATGTGACAGAGAGGGGTGGGTGCCTGCTGAGGACCACCTCGTCCATCGAGAACTTTCCTGACTGCCGGCACTGCCCATGCTGCCTGTGTGAAGTGAGGGGTGGGCGAGCTTACCCAGCACAACTGCAGGCAGTCTCCATCCGACAAGCTTTGTCCTGAAGCTCTGGAAGGAGCCCGGGTGGAATCGCGTGTGTTATCAGGCTGTGACTGTCTCCCCCTGGGAGTGTGTCCCCAGGCACTGGGACAGCCGTCCCTGCTGTTCGTGGTGTGAAGGGAAACACAGTCACTCAAGACAGACACGTAAGTAATTGCTAGGAAATGTTTTCTGTATGCAATTAAGTCACTGTAATCATTAAATCCCTCAGTAAGAGACAGATCTGCTAATCTTCAAAGAAAAGGACAAATCAAATCCATCCCCCCCCAGCTTTTATGTCCCACCCTCCTGCCGCAGGATGCTGGGAATTGCTCTGTGGGGTGGTGGTCTGGGTATGGGCAGGGTGAGGGGACACACAGCTCTCACACCAGCCTCCTCTTTCCGATATCGTTGCTCCCAGGACCCAGATACCACTCCCTGAGCCTCTCACGTCCCCTATAACTTTTCTTCTCTGGGTTCAGGTTCGCCAGCACATTGCTGAGGGTCCCCTTGCCCACCCCAGTTTTAACATACTGTGTTTGCCACCACGGCGAAAACCCACTGCTGAAGGGGCTGTCGAATCCCGGGCAGGTTGTGGCCAGGGGTTGCGGAACATCGGCGGGGGAAGGGCAACGTCTCGGGGTAGAGGGGGGCAGCCCCGACCCTCCTGCCTGCAGCGCAGCCCCTGAGCTGCCGCCCGGTGCCTTCAGGGCCCGGTTGCTTTCTCCATCCTCAAATCAAGAGCTGCCTCTAGCGGTACCCGAGACACCTCCAGGCTTGCGAAGGGCTCCAAGTGCTGAGCACCAACCCCGCCCTGTACTCGGATCTGCTGCCTGGCTGTGATGTGCACCCAACACCCAGTAACACGCTCGGGTTGCACAGGAGAGATCCTGCGGCTTCCCATCCCATCCACCAGCATCCTCCTTCTCCGTCTTCCTTGCTCTGGTCCCCAGCATGGTACTGCCCCTCCGGTCAGTGTCACTTTCAGCCCAAATCCTGGCTCTGAGGTCACCTGATTGTACTTGATGTTTGGATCCATCTTGGCACATAAAAACTTTGACCCAGGCTCCCTTTCAGCCAATAAAACCAAAAACTCTTGGGCTGCTGGGACAATAGCAGCAGCAAAGATATGCCCTGCACTTTGCTGCACCCTTCAGGGGCAGTTTGATGGGAAGCAGAGCAGGGGTGCTTACAGACTGCAGAGATCAGCAGGGATGGCTGGCAAATGAGAAGACATGTGGACCAGATGGGTGCTTCTTTCCAGAGGTGACTTCACTGGTGCACAGACAAATATCAGGGACTGAAGAGGTCTGTCCTGCTGGGGCATGCCTCATACATCCTCAGGGTCAGACTCAGCCCTCTGCACTGTCCCCTTCACACCCTGACTGTATCCTGACCTGCCTCTGAGGTCATCTTACGATGCCACAGGATGCTGGAACATGATCTGTCATGAATAGCTAAGAGGTGGGGCAGTTGATGGGCACATCAGTGATGCTATGATGCTATTTTGGACAGTCTTGGACACCAAATTCTGATTGCTCTTATTCAGCCCCCCTCCATGACAATCTTCAACCAACTGTCCTCTTACTTTTCCTAGACAGCTAGTAGACAGAAAAGCTCAAGGTCCTCTTGGAGCTCTGTCCTAGTTGGTCAAGGCCAAGTGAGCTCCACCAGCACTCCTGGGGAATCAAAGGTCTCTTTTCCCAGATGCAGCTGGTTCTCTGCACATTCTCCTTTGTTCAGAGCATACCAAGTGAAACAAGATTTCCTTGATTACACATCCAGGGATGTTCCTCTATATTCTTGTACTCCAGGAATGAACAACTAGACTGTGAAGCTTCAAAAGAAGGCTGGAAATCCTGGAGACATCTGAAATGAAATTCAGGGAAGACAACAGTCAGATGGAGGTGAATTGAGAGCCGGGGCTGAGACTTACAGTCCAAACATGGGAGGAAGACAGCTCTTCTCTACTCCTTGCTGCCAGTTGAGGAGGACATTGTGGTTGAGGCATGTCAGGAAGAGTTGCTGTATTTTATGACCACTAAGGGTATTTGCAGCTCTGCATTTAAAAATTATGATAAAGGTAATCAAAGTGTCAGGAACAAAGACAGATGGGGAGATTGCTGGAGCCAGCAAGGAATTCCCTGCTTTCAGTTAACAGCTGTGATTTATATTTCATTTGCACCTACAGACATGGAGCAAGGAGCAGGGCAGCAGTGCTTTACAAAAATGCTGTAGGGAGGAGTAAAACACAGAGTGAATTTATCTGTGCTTGAGTTTCTAGACCTGTTTATGCCTTCTTTAGACATCAGCATGAAACATTGCAGGGGTTATAAAGGTACCCAGAAAATATTGCAGTGAGCAGAATTTGCTGATGAGGTAATAACCAGTAACTTAACTTCCTGCAGCTGGATTCATCACCTTAACCAGTGACCTCTCTTTCCCTTCTTTCTCCCCTCAGGCAGAGTTTTGACAAGGTCCTGACAGCAAGCACTTCAGTCCTTATGATCCATCTGGGTGCATGGTTCTTTCAGAACTACAGGCTGCAACAGCAGTGGTGGAAATGAAGGAAGGGGAAGGAGGTGCAAGGACTCCTCCGTGGCATAACCATTGACCTTGACTGCCAGTAAGGTCAACAGCTCAGATCTTTGATGGCTGTGGATCTTCAGCTGTGTATCAGACAGATTTCTTGCTGTTCTCAGAGCTCTTGCTTTGTGGTGATTCTGGCATGCCTCCTGTCTTCTGTCTTCAAATGCTGTCTTTTTTCTCATCTTACCTTTGTGTAGCTTCATGTTGACAGCAAGGGCAGCCAGCAGCTTTAACTTCTTGTTCACACAAAGTCATTCAACACAATGCTGTGTCTGTGCTGATACTATATCCATGCAACCTGTGTTTCAAGGATTGTTTGCTTTATTTCTGTGGATAAAAAAAGAAAAAAAAACAAAAACCACCACCACAGTAAGAAAACAGCCTTACTAGAAAGAGTTCTAGGAGTTAATTACTTTCAACACTGAAAGGGCTACTGCCCAGAAGCTAAAAATCATCATGTTCAAATAGTGAATTAAGTCAGCCAAGCAATAAATCTGAGCAACAAACCAGTCTCTTTAGCTCAGAGGAGTTATCTTTCCTCAAAGCAGATAAGTGGCTTTTTCTGAGAGCCCACGAGGTCATCAAATTAATAAAGCATTTCAAGTAAAGTACAGAAGTAAAGTGACGCCCTGCTGCAAGAGGTTTGCTGCTAAAGCCAACTCTCTATAACAGAGTGTGATGCATATAGGATTTCCAAACCAAACCTATCCTCTAATTTGTCCAAACTCCTTCATGTCTGTTTTGGTCCATTGTCCTCCTTCCTAATCATCATTTAGGAGAGTTAAGCTTGAGAAAATCTCAGGAAAAAAAACCAAACCAACCAAACAAAAAAAAAACAAACAAAAGAAAAAAAACAAACCCAAATTTGGGATTCTCTAGTTGAACAGACAAGATACGCAGAATTTACTCTGAAGGAAAGTGAAGACACTAAGAAGGGTATGTGAAATGCTAAAAATCTCTTGAGGTAATGGTGTGACATGCTCATGGTCTTTGCAGTGGCTGCTCCCCATCCCCTATGTGTATGTGTATGTGTATGTGTATGTGTATGTGTATGTATGTGATGCTATCGCAAGGATGCTGCACCCCAAGTACTGGGTTTGCTCATTTGACATAAATAGGGGCAGAGACATTCTTTTGCCAGCACTGATGTCAGGGACACTTGCATGGCCCAGTACAACCAGACAGCAGGAAGGTCCAAAGCCCAAGAAATAAGACTCAGCTATCCAGGCATATGAAAA
Source organism: Florisuga fusca (assembly GCA_038090715.1). Classification (NCBI taxonomy): domain Eukaryota; kingdom Metazoa; phylum Chordata; class Aves; order Apodiformes; family Trochilidae; genus Florisuga; species Florisuga fusca. Next base: position 6,150,279 of record JAAWXA010000026.1, on the reverse strand, counting down.
ACAAAAGGAGTTCCACTTTTGGTTGAATTCTGTAGGCTCAGCCCGACCATGTAACAACCTCATTAAGCACAGCAGGCACATAAAGTCAAGCATGGTACTGCTTTATGTCACCCTCTGATTCGCTTCCTAAATGTTCAAGGTGGCCCTGATTTGGACTGAGATGTGGCAGCAGTAGGCACAGATAGTACAAGATGGGTGATGAATTTAGAGATGCTTGGTGGCAGACACTAGCAAAATCTTTCCAGCAGTGAGAATAGTTTAGCAGGGGAACAGATTGCCTGAGAGAGGTGAGATCTCTGCCAGTGGCTGTTTCTAGGATGGTACAGACATCTGTGGCTGCGAACATGTCCTGGGAGGCATCTCATGCTCCCTTCTAACCGAGGGCTGTTCTCAGTACTTTGATCTTTAGAGGAAGAGAAAGTAGCATGGGATACAATTTCAACTTTTGTCTCTTGCAGCCAGCTCATAGCTGGCCCTATACCAGAGCTACAGAGGAGAGAAAGGGGAACTCCAGCTAGTTTGTGTGATGGCAGCCTCTGACTTAAACTTAAGGCTGAGTGTGTCCCCTGACTTTCCACTGAAATGGCTTTCTGCAAGCTTGTATTACACTTGGAACAATTTGATATGAAATATATATTTAATAATATGGTATCACCAAGAGGTGTTGAATAGAATAAACAAACAAAACAGAGCTAGTAACAGCCTCTGTAATACTATATCCACTGGCTACCCTTCTTCATGGAATCCTAGCCCAGATTTCATTTCCCTTTTATTTACAGAGTATAAACCACCTGAGACAGTCTCCAGTACATTTATCCACCACAGTGCTCTGCCCTCTGAGTACTACCACAACACAGGGCACAGAATTATAGTGGTGCTGCCTTGGCACCTGTCTGTTCTGTGCCCATTGCTCTTCCAAGTGCCTGACATCCAAGCTCAGCAGCACACACCCCATGGTGACCCCAGCCTCTTTGCAGACTCATTGACATGCAGCACAAAGCCCTGATGCCATATGGAGCGTGGAGGCAGATGGATAGACATATGTATAATCTCCATGCATCTCTGCTGATGTAAACGTCCCCGTGCAGGCATTAGAACTCAAGTATATGGTTTGCATTTGGGACGTGAGAGAATTTTTCTCCCCTAAAATAAATAAAACACATTCTGAGCATCTTGGGATGAAGCCATTCTAATCCTTTTATTCTTTGCAAAGGAAAATTATTCCATATTCGGGGCACTGTGCAAACAATTAATTAGCCTAATGAAAATGAGAGGCCTAATTGCTCAGTATTATGATTACTGGCAGCCAGGCGTGACCAAAGAACAGACTCTGTCTTACTAGGGAGAAAATGAAACTTTATGCAGCTTTTTGGTTTTTGATATTTGAACATCTAGTAAAACAGCTTGGTTAGTTTAGAGATTTTTGATTGATGGTGTAATTCTCCCTTCCACATGCAAAAAAGCTGGCAGCATTTGGAGTCATCTGAATGAGCTGCTATATAATAAAAAAAGAGGAGGAGAGAGTCCCAGCTGGTGTGAAATGACCTGGCTGAATGGAAGTCAATAAAACTAACTTGCCTGAGTTGAATGACTCTCCACTACGTGTCTCCGGCAGGAGACTTGACTTAGAAGAGGGCTGCAACATTAAAAAAAAAGTTATTTTGTTTTAAGAAGCACACCTAAAATTACAGTACAATCATCATTAATGCACCTCTCTTTTCAATGACCAGTTATTCAACTGGCTAAGTGCATTAAATTAGTGCAGATTAATTTGCTCACTAAGGATAAGATCATGAAGAGTCAGGGTAGAGGAGCTTTAAGAAAATGAACCATTATCATATCTTGTAACATGAAGATAGGAAGCAGATGCTGACCTAACCTGAGGAGTATGGGTGCAATAATTCTTCCTTTAAGCAGCTGACTTTCATGGCAAAATCCCCAAGGAAAAGCTTTAATATTATTATGTGCCTCGTGCAGAGACTGGCAACCAGAAACTATTCTTAAAAAAAACCCAACAAACTGGGGTGAAGTCTGCCATCATTCACACTTGCACAACCCCACTGACCGTGTTACAGAGAATTTCTCTGCAAGATGGACCTTTGGTGTTTGGGGTGTGGGGGGACTGCAGTTTAAACTTAATTAGGGGCACGTTTAGTCTGTGCTCCAGGCTGGCACCCAAAGTTGCAGCACAGAAGACATCTATCCATACAGAACAAATCCATTATCATGCAGCAAAAAATACAGGTTTGTGGCTGAAGGTCACTGCACTTCACAATCACCCTTTTAGGTTGCAAGACTGAAGCCACAGAGAACTTCCTTCCTGAAACCATTCCAGTGGTCTGTAGCCACTTGTTCATGCAGCTGGTAACAATTATTACAGATTCTGTTGGGGACTTAAAAACATTAAAAAAAACCTGACAGACCCAAAGATGTCATAGCAGGAACAGTCTGTTGGATGACTGAATGTCCCAGCAGCCGTTGTCAAGCTGGGTTCTGCTTAGCTGAATACAGCTGCTATTTAACCTCAGGTATACAGGTACTCATCAGCCCTTACTGACAAAAAAAGAAAACCCTAACAAAACAACGCTTTTGTTTTGACATTTATTTTGCAAATCTACCAGTTCATTTTATGAAAGTATGAAATCCTATGTGGCTACACTAAACAGTTACATTACATTACAATCCAGGTAATACAAATAACCACAACAAATTTAGTTTTAGGTACTCTTGGATAACCAGAATGTTTACCATTATTTAAAATAAAAATTAGTCAAAAAGAAGAGAAAAATACCCCTGTGATTGTCAAAAAAATTTAGTCTGAAGCAAGGAAATCACTGCAGACTCTCCTTGTCCTATAAAAAATGAGAAATACTGATGTTTACTTACATCATCTTTCAATGTTAATGTTCAATTAGATATATAAAAAAAATTAAGTGCACACATCTACTCCTGATAACACGAACAGTTCACACATTTCATTTTCTGGAAATCACATTTATAGTATAACATCACCATCATCCTTACTTTTAGATGCACAGAAATCCTGTAATATCTTTGTAAAATACACTAGAGCTTCAAATCTTCTCTATTTGAATTCAGTGGGAGTAGGATCAGTTTTATATTTAATAAGTAGTCTTGATTTACTGAAATCCTTAGAAAAGAGCCTCTTTCCCAGGAGTGAAATTGATTTAGTGAGCAAAACACTGTAATAATTCATGAAAACTTTCAGTTTTACAATCTCCGGATATTGACACTGTAACTGCATCTATGAGGACCTTGATGCATCAAGTCTTTCTTCTCCACCAGCAACAGGACCCACGAAGTTACAAAGTAACTGCACTTAGTAAGGACACAGAGCTATGTAAATATAAAGTGTAAAAATCAAAGAACACATTGAAAACTGCTCTCCTGACACCCATCTGACATACGTCTAGTGTCATCCTGCTGCCTGTTAGCTGCCATCTCTGATGAGACATCTGCACAATGCTTCTTAAGAAGCAATTAGATGGTGCTTCAATTTTGTAGCTGCATCTCCACATTGCAGATAGAGTTTGAGGCAAAATGTTGAAGATGTTACTGATGCATGCAATGCAGTGGTTTCACAGAAGCAGGAGAGATGTTCATGGGTCAAAAAAGGCAGATGCAGGTATAATACTGATGGCCTGTGGCACAAAGGAGATTAAACCAGTTCATTCTTTCTTTTGACCTTCATCACTTTCATCTAGGACATCCAAAAGAGCACAGACCCCTCAAAGCTCCACTCATGCATGCACAACAAACCTGCGGAACTTGTCATACAGAAGTGAAGCCAGAAGCATCTTGGCAGGGCTTCTAAGAGACCCTGGCATTTACCACTGAAGTATCCTTTAACACTGATCACCTCAAAACACTTAAAAGAAACCAGACAGTATACACAAAACCATATAAACTTTTCCACTGGACATAAAATACCTTCAATTTATGTAAGTAAAGAAGCAGTTCCTGTTGAGGGCAGTAACTAGTTAAAAGTGTCTACATAAGACTGTTCCCCTGAAGCAAAAGTTTGCAAAAGTTTTGGATGTGGTACCCAGCTGGTGAGAGTGGTGCTAGAACTAAGACTAGCAATTTTCCTCCTTCCTGACAAAACAGGACAAACTGCTCTCATCCAACACGTCAGAGCCAGCTAGGCTGCATTTACTGCTGGCTGACTGCACAACTTTTTCCAGAAGGCAGTTTAAAATGGTAATAGATGCTTCAGTTTCCCATTCTCAGATATCATATGATAAATATGATTTGTTCAGACCCTTTGTTATAAGCACACATTGCGACAGCCTCACCCTGGTTTTACCACTGTGCCTACTTGTTTTCCAACTCTACTCATGTAAATGTAATGTCAAATCCTCTTATGAATCCTGAACAACCATCCAGAATCACTTGTTCAACTGACATTTCTGTAATAATAAGGAAAGAAAAAAGAGTTGTGGGAAATTAAATCGTGCTCATGTTGCCAAGTTGTTAAAATTATATGGCAATATGCTTCCAGTAGTTGTAAGAAATTAATTTGTGGAGTGCTTACAAGCCTTACATCTACTAAATCTCAAAAGCATATAAAATGCTATTTAAGTGATACAACTTACAAATTGTAAGGAGAAAAAAAAAATCTGCACCAAAGAGTGAAAGAAGAAATTAAATTCTTGTCTGCATTGACTCTTCCAGGCTGGATGTCTGCAGCTGAGGAAGCCATGCAAGAGATCCCTGGTGAAAAACCTAGATGTTTACCTGTGCAAGCACCTGCACATCTCCCTTCTGCCATCTCTCTTCAGAAGATGAGATGGGACATGTTCAGTGAATTACTCCACTCCTGTAAACAGTGTCCGGCAAAAGAATTCTGGCAGTGATTTTACTGCTGCCTTCTGTAAGACAGAACCAGGGTAAGGCGCTTTGGCAATCAGCACCAAGTTTAAGCAACAAGCTTTGTATCACACAGAGGTTTTCTGCAGAAGTATGAAAAATTGAGATCCCCTGGTTGTTCTCTAAGCTGCTCTGAAACTACGCTGTTTAATCCAGCAGTCCTTTTCCCAAGTACAGTACCTTTTGATAACAATAGGAGCACACAACACAAAACAGATTAGAACAGACTTGCTCAAGCTCCCCATGGTTCTGATGGGCTACACACACCTAGGGGAAATTCAAAGAAAACACAATTAATCAGGACAACACTGACTCAAAAGAATCCCAATCTTCACCTTGTGATGGAAGAAAGTTCACAAAGGAAAAGATTTTATTGCAAGTTGTACTACTCAGATTGGCCACTCCTAATAAGAGACCAGAAGTACCAGAAGCTCCCAAGGAGCCAAGGACAAAGAATTCCTATTTTGTAGACACTTTAAATATAGAAAGCTTGTTTTAAAAAGAAAAGCCACTGTACAATATTCCAGATGGTTTTCTCTAACAGACTTGCAAACTTTAAATCAACACTGACAGAAAATACATGCTTCAGTTGGAGTTTTGGCACTTTGCAATTTGGAAAACTCTTGTGCTTTTGGGACTGAGGCAGCTGGTTTGCAGACCCTTTCTCACAGTATCCAAGGGTCACCTGTGCTTCCTTCACACCAGCGTATTACTGGACTCAGCAGGTGCCTTCCTCAGAAGGTGCAAACTGGCAGCTGTCATGGGAAACAGTGTCAATGCTCTGCACTTCTGTCTGTGGGTGAATGGACACCTGGACAGCTATCTCTTGACCTTGCTCATTCATGGATCCATCGTCTGAATCCCCGGCAGGCGAATTGCTGCGCTTGATTTCTGGGTTGCTGGGGTATATTGCAGCCTGGGTCCCACAGCCTTGGGGCTGTTTTCCCTCCTCGCCAACTTCATCAGGATCGTCGACTCGCACGGCCTCGAAGATTTCCTCCATGAATGCCCTGCAGTTAAGGATCAGTGGTGGAAGGGGAATGCTCCTGGCAAGCTCTTCAATGTACCGAGCAAACTCCATGGTCTTAAACTGAGTGACTTTGGCCAACTCCAGTGTTTTGGCAGATGTAATGATAGGGATACGCTTGGCTATCTCAAAAGCCTTCTGAAGCTTCTCAGCCCCTTCTGTCCTGAAGAACTCATTAATTGCCTTCTCTGTTTTGCGGAGGTGACTGCTCATCATGCACAGACGGGTGATGTTTAAAATGAGGGTGATGGCAAAGGCAACGAGGCACACGATCATGTAGTAGATACTCATGTCTCCTGAGGTGAAGATCACCCTCAGGGTGACTGTGTAATGGGAGGTGTCATTACGATGAACAGCCACACAGGTGTATCGCCCCCGGTCAGCAAAGTTGACCTTTGTGATGTTAAGGGAATTATCAGCAATCCTCCACCGTCTGCCTGGAGATTCAAAAGAAATAAACTCAGCTAATGAAGCAAAAATCACTTGGTAAACTAGACACGTGCTGTTTGCTACATCAACAGGAGAAAAGCTTAGAAGCAAGCAGTCGATTTCTAGTGAAATACAAACAGCACAGCAAGAACTGAAATTGCATTTTCATGCTTGTGGTACAGAGAGCCATAACCCAGCCAGCAATCCTGGTGCTTAATGAGAAATTACTCTGCGCGCTTGCTATTCTGATTCTTCTGCTTTCTCTCATCTGTGCTTTCTTGTGTGCTCCTGGACTGCTAGCTCTTTCTGACAGGGAACCTCATTCTTAACTAGTGCTTCTCACTCACTGTATAACACTGTTGAAAGACTGTCCCCTGTAAAATCTAATTTTTTATATATTTGGAGTCAAAAGTCAAGTGACCCATGAAAAACATCAGAGTCTGTAAATGGCTCTGCTGGTAAAAGAATCCAGGGTTTTCTTAAGGCAGTTTTCTGCTGAGCATGCAGTGCTGATATACAAAACCCATGTGAAAAGCAATCAATAAAAGCAGCTCACTATACACTATTCCCTACACATTTGTAACTTCGGGGAAGAACTGTTTTCATAACCCATTCTTTTAATTACTCTACTTTGAACTAATCTCTGGGTGGCATTGATACAAAGATGTTACTTAAGACACAAAGCCTCCAAAAGATCCCACCAATTAGCTCAATGACCTTAATTAATACTACTAGAGCAAACCACACACATCTCTACAAGACATTATTTTTTGAAAACTAGTATCTACAGAGACTGCACTGTAAGAGCCAACACTTATGAAAGTATATTCTCCCTTTAAAAAGGGGTTTAACAGCACATATTTCATCATTGGCCATAACATAGTTTGTTAGTCTTCATGGTCTCACTGGTGCATAAACCAGAAAATAAAGGTAAGATGTTATTCCATGCTTTAAAAAAATCCTGTAATTAAAAATTAAAATTAAAGCACTGATTGCCATCTGGAAAAGGTCACAAGTTTTGAACAATTGTGTTTAATTTATATGTTTGGAAAAATATAACATTAGCCAGAGCAATTACTAAAACCACCCTTCAGTTAGTATCTTGTAGGATGCAATTCATTTCTTCTGCATTGAACACCATGATGCCTCTTGAGCAGACTGATTCTGTGGGGCACTATAGAAAGATGGATGGGCTAGAACAAAAGAACTCAAAATGCCACATGCCAGAGGGCAAAGAGCTTTGCCATGCCCTCTCCTCATCTCCCAGCTGTAGAAATGGGAGGACAGGAAGAGAAAATTATAATAAAGTCCTGGAGGTTTTCAGACACTGTATAAAAGAGGAATATTGAAGGATGGAAAACAGCAGGAAAGCTCACCTTCATCTTCCTGTCCAAGCAGGTGTCCCCTGGAGTTATACCAAAGAATATATTCATACTGGCTGATGTTCAGTTTACATTCAATTAAAATACTAGTCCCCTCTTTGGCTATGATATCATGGTGTGCTGGAGAACTTACTGAAGCTGGAGACACTATGTGAAGAGATGCATTGAAAGACCCAAAAGCAACTGTTCTGTTAAAAGCTACATTTTCCAGTGTAAATCCAACTGAGAGATCAGCACTAACAGTCAAAATTAACAGACAATAGCTGATCTTCATGGAAAGCTAGGAAGATTCTTTTTTCATTTAATGTGGATATCTGAGGCCATATGACATTATCTCTCTCTGAGACAGGAGAAGAGGCTCTTGATTTGTTCAGTGGTAGAAAATGTCTTGGATCCAAATGTGCTTTCGAGACAATCAGTATTAGAAGTGGAAACTGAAAATCCAACTGAAAAAAAAAGAAAAATAATCAAGTTTATTAATGATAGCAAGCTTATGGCCCATTCAAATTCCATTTCCAGTAAACAGATTTTGATTAGCATAATATAAGCAGCTGAATGGTTTCAAATCAGAGCTTTGCTCACAACACTGTAATCAAACAAGGGTAAGAAGGCATTAGTACAACCTTCAGTCCTCTTGATGTTCATTCTCCCATCCAAATAAATCACCTCAGAAATAATAATCATTAAGGGGAAAAAGGTTAAAAAAAACAACCCCAACAAACAAAGCCAACAACAAACTGTTCAGTGTATTCCAAATGTGTACCTATCTTTAGGGTAAAAAGACAAATCTGCATTTTTCAATAGAGAAAAAGTGCTTTTTTAATAGAACATGAAAAGCCAGAAAGAACATATAATTTCTTCCTTCCCTCCAGTATCAAAATGCTTTTAAGGCATAGTTTTCTATGCCTTTAGCATCTAGAGAAACATCTGATTTGTAGCATTTATACAACAACTTAATTGATTTTAATGGCACAATTCGTGTTTGATGTCTAAATTCTACATAATATGCTGAGTTTCTTGTGTTGTCCTAGGAAATGAGGTGCTGAGGTCAGAAACCTCCAACACACATCACAACCCAGCTGCCTTCAGTTAAAAATACCACTGCACTCAGTGGCTGTTGCAGGCACTGGCACTTCCCTTCATAGCATGTGATGCAGTTATAAGTGAGGATAGCTCTGCCATGAAGACAAATCCCTCTCTTCATTACTGGATCAAATGCATAGAATAACCTCCAGTATTCCAAAATAACCCCCCAACTAATAACGTTTTGGATTTATTAGGGATTAATTCTAGTATCTGCTGTACTGTGTTATTGTCACATCAAATTTAAATTGTTAGGTTTTTCCTAGTGTCTGGGACAATCCTCCTAAAATGACATTAAGAACCTCAGTCAATTATTTAACACAAGAAACACTCAGCAACATTTCCCCTCATAAGAATCAGACAATTATCTTCAGTAATTGCATATGCTCTCCACTCCATCTGCACTGAGCTTGCATAATGTATAAAACATTGGTAACGGGTCATTGAATTTTACTATTAAACTCTTCAAGGTCTGATTTATTAGAAATTGTTTGTCACATTTTGTTTTTGGAGAAGCCATTATTGCTAAGCAGACAATGATCTCTCACTGCTGAGTGCTGGGAAAAATAAAATGATTTGTGAAATCCATATTCTTCAACTATCACACTTATGCAAAACAGCTGCTGGAGCTGATAAAGGATCCAAAAAGGATAAAGCATGAACAGTGCCAACATCACAATTGTTCAAGGAAGCATTAAGCCCAGGCAAGATGAAATGTGCAGAATAAAAACTGCCTATTTTGCAGCTGACCCTGAAGTTGAGCTCAACATATTTAACCTTTATGAAACCATAAATTGTGACAACATATAGTGGTGGAACATAAAAATCCATGATACATACACCTGCATGAATCATCTTTGGCTCTCATCCTGAAAAAGTGTCTGTTGTACTGAGAGCACTAGAAGTAATCCCTCTGAGGTCAATGGGAGTACTGATAGTACTTAAACTTACACACATTTGTAAGGCAGTGCAAAATTGGGGCTCCAGGGGCTGGGAGTTGTATAGCTTTACATTCACTGCTCATAACATCATTCCACACCTGGAGTAAAGAGAAGCAATAAACCCAGACACACCTGAGAGAGCACTGACTGCTCTGACTGCCACCTCTGGCACAGGGCATGGAAACCTAGACTGGCATTTACAACAAGCTAACTGGTAATAATGCACATTAAATAGGTCACTTTTGCACCGAGCAGACCTTGCTGCTCCTACTCTGATGTCTTGCAGAAGCAAGGCTGCTGTCACCAGGCTGCAAGGCCCCTCTGACAGTCTTTCAAATCTGGGAACTGCACATGGCAGAGCCCTGAAGACGTTAACTCCTAGGAAATCCATGAAGAGTTGTCCCAAAGAGAGCCACCACCAGCGTTCCCAGCTTGGGAACTGCTGCACCACAGCCCCCAAACCAAGGAAAGGAGCAAACCTCCAGGAGAGCCGAGCCGAGCAGAGCCGAGGAGCTGCCTCACGGGACGCGGTGCTTTGCCGGATGCGTGGTCCCTGGGCTGCTGACACCCGTCGGGGGGTAACTCAGGAAGGGCACGGGACCAGCTGCACACCAAAAAAAAAAAAAAAAAAAAATTTGCCCCCCTCCTCGGATTAATCTGCGATCCCCGGGGGTTTTGCTGGGATCGCTGGCCTTGACCGTCCTTTTCCCAGGCTGTGGCTGCAGATCCATCACCTCGCCCCCCCGCCCGGCAGCCCCCAGCAGGGTTT
>JAAWXA010000026.1:6116553-6139527 GCA_038090715.1 Florisuga fusca | reverse complement strand
CCCCAGACCTCAGCCCCCGCCTCGGTCCCCCGCGCACCTCCGCCGCCGCCGCCGCCACCTCTGCGCCCGCACAAACTTCCCTGCGCGTTTTTCCGGGCTGGGCCGCACTTCCTGTGTCACCAGCGGGGGCCGCTCTGCACCTCCTCTCGATGGTTGCGGTCCGCCAGGAGGGGGGAGCGCGGCGCCGGTGGGGCAGCGGGGCGGTGAGGAGGGACCGGGGACGGGACAGGGACAAGGATCGGCGTGGAGGAGGGGGCCTCTGGAGAGCCGGGGCACAAGGGGCTCGAACGGGCCTTCTTTAGGACCGGGAGTCCCAAAGGGAAGGGGGCCTTTGGGGCACCTGAGGCTCCGCCATGGGGCAGGCGGTGCCCTGGGCTCATGGGCGAGAGTCCCATGGGGGGCTCTGGGGAACCTGCGGGTCAGGCAGGGCCATAGGGGGGGATTGTGGAACCCTCAGGGTCTCTCAAAGAAAGGGAAGCACTGGGAGGGTGCCAGGGCTGGGGAGCGCGGGAGGTGTCCCGGGTGGGGACGGGCCCGGTGCGGGGTGTCCCGGGTGGGGACGGGTCTCTGCAGGTTCGCGGGGGGCTCATGGGGAAATGGGTGGGAGATGTCTCCAGCCTCTCGGACCCTTGCAGAGGGGCTGCTCTCCCCTTCTTCTTAAAGCCAACACCATTCCCGGGCTGGGGATCGCTGCCCCGATTGCATCAGGAGCTGCTTCTCCGGGGATATTGCTGGGTGCTGGGGGGGCTGCGGGGTGCTCGGCGTGGCACTGCCTGTCCCTGCCTGTCCCTGCCTGTCCCTGCCTGTCCCTGCCTGTCCCTGCCTGTCCCTGCCAGCTGCTGCCTTCAGAGTGGCTGACCCGCAGCTGGGGAAGTGCTGCCAAGCAAGGCCTGGGGAGAGGAACCTCTGCCCTGTGAGGCAGCTGCAGGGCCTGCCATGTCAGGGCCTGCTGTTGTGGCAGCTGGAGCACATCCCAAAATCCCGGTGCGTTTAATGCCCTTGCAAAGCTCAGCCCTAAGTACAGAAGTTGCTGCCTCCCTGCACACCTGGCGTTCTGACAGCTATCCACCACCCTTCAAAACAGCTATCCCAAGCAATTTGGGTTTTGGCTTTTGTTTGTGGAAGCAAGTGATAGATTTAGTTATCAGAAGACTTTTTGTACCTTTCGTTTGCTTTTCAGAGTTGGCAGCCTGTTTATTTCCTGTGGAGAGGGTGTGACAGTGAGATAAAGCCACGTGTTTCTTTGGGACTAAACTTCCAAGTGTGACGTTTCTTCCAGTCAGACATAACTTGGTGTGCACACTGCCTTACAAACATAATTTATTCATGCAGGTATGATTTCTGCCTTAGTTGTGTTTAATTACTGAAAACACAAATGTGATGCTTTTGAATTAACGTGAAAGTGTACAAGAGAGTGATTATCAGCTTTGCTTTCTGTGGTTGTCATAGTCATGTCTGAGAAAGACAGCAGTGAAAATCTGAAAGAAGAAACATCTTACAAAGATGAAAATGAACAGAAAGCAGAAGAACTTGGCTGTGCTGAGAGCAATGAAGAGAAAGAGCAAGAGCTTAAGCCTGTGCCTATGACTCGGAAAAGGCCTGAGCCCAAATCCCCAAGTCAGCCTGCTGCCACAGAAAAACCTGCAGCTGAAACTCTCAAGGTACATTGCTGTGCTAGCTCTGCATAACACACATTTCATGGCTTTGAGCACAGAATGATTCTCACCACTCCTTTCCTGAAAATTCATATTGTATTTTATCTGAAAAGAAAAAGCTGCACAAAGGCTGCATGTCACAGACTGCTTGTGTTCTCCCCTCTGTAATGCCTGCATCATTCTCTTCTGCTTTTTTCCATTAAAGGTCTCAGATTCTCCTGCTGCAGTTCAGACAGGATGGGGGTACTGGGGAAGCTGGGGGAAGTCGCTTCTGTCAACTGCATCTGCTACTGTAGCTACTGTAGGTGAGGCTCTTTCTGGTATTTGATAAATATTTCAACCATACTTCATGTCTCAAGCTAGTGCTTGTGAGCTTGTTTCTAGAGAAGGGGATTTCTGTTATAGAAGCTGTTACTGAGAAAATGTCAAGGGAGTTGTTCTAGTAATGCACAATGTACAAACTTATGTGTGTACGATGTACGAATAATATACAAACTTGTATCAAAAGGTACAGTGAAATTAGGGAGAAATGCATGGCCAAAAGTGCTTTCAAGTTTTAACAAGTTTGCATAATATTCAGCTGTTATTTTAAACTGGTGTTCAGCTGGTATTTACAGCTTAATGTAAAAGCTGAGTGGAAGCCCAGGTTCATTACGATGGTAAGTGAGATGGATAACAGTAGCTTTTTGTGCTGGCTGAACTATCTTGAACAAGAGGAATAAAATAACACAAAACAACATGTAGCCTTAATCCTGTTTCTGTTCTGATTTCTTTTATATCTCATGTACCTAAAGTACTACTGGTGTCTTCTCTAGGTCAGGGTATTTCAAATGTAATAGAAAAAGCAGAAACAACCCTTGGGATCCCCAGTCCTACTGAAATCTCTTCGGAGACTAGAGATGCTACAAGAGGTCAGTTTTTACTGCATTAACACACTGAAGCACTTCTTATAACGTAATCAGCCCCAAAATACTATTACCTTACTCTGCATCTTGCATATTGAAGTAGATAGCTATGTGCTAAAATAATACTCTATTGCTTACTTTTGTTGGATCTGAAAAGTAGGTAGGGAAATATTCCCAGTTCTAGCTCTGCTCTTGGCTGACAATTGCTGTTTGTTAATTTTCTCCACTCTGCAGCTGACAGGATCTTTTTTTAGGAGTGAGGAAGTTAATTTTCTGCCTTCTAATGCAGGAAGTGAGAATCCTGGTGCTAGCAGCACAGATACAGTTGATGATGGCAGTTCCTTTCCTATTGCTGGGGCTCTTGGAGTTTTATCAACCATCTCTACTGCTGTCCAAAGCACAGTGAGTTGGGAAGTCAGGAGAAAATGGGTTTAAGAGAACATTGTGGCTTTTGCCTTCTATCTGAATGTTGTATCAAGAAACTTTTGACTGGTGAGAAACTGTTTCAAATTTCAGGCAATCTTTATCCTGTATCTTGCTTCTAACTGGTACTGACTGTGTAAGTTGACTTGAATTGCAATAGTTCTGTATTAAATGTTGAAATGTAACAAAAAACCCTCACACCCTCAAGGTGGACTGTGGTGCATGCATTCCCCTGCATGTCACCTCTTGTACTCTCTTCTCTCTGCTCCCTTTAGAATATTTAAGTAAATGCAGGGTCAGACTCATTCCTGGAATATTTTCACTGTATTCTACAGAACTGTCTAGAGGTGAAATCCATTCTCCTCTTCAAAAAACTTCTTTGAAACCAGCCCAAATTGCTTGGCAATCACTGTGCTCCTGTGACCATGGGAAATTCCCTTCAAAGGAACCTATTACCCCTAGAAATGGTGCTTTTGTGATCTGTTGTCTTATCAATTTGCCTGTGAATCTCAAGGAGCTGCAGTTGGAAAGCTCACTTTATCTTTCAAGGCTCAAACAAGAGTTAGCAACCAAAACCCACAGGTCTACTATTTTCTGATTAGAAGGATGAGAATGAAACACTTCTAATACTTTGATGTGCTGAGAGCCAGCATGTTCACAAAATAAAAATGTATTTCCCATCAGATTGCTGCAGCTGTCTGAGTGCTATATTGAACAGTGGGATGATAATGTATTGTGGCTCCTTCTTTATCCTTCTGCTCTCTTTGTGGCGATTAGGATTGAATTTTAGGGTAACAAGGACCAATTTGGCTTGATATAAATCCCCCAATTCAATTTCTTAAATTGTATAGTCTTCTGTAAGTTTTATGTGCTTTCTGTATCCAAATCTGATTCCTAGGGAAAAAGTGTTATTAGTGGAGGTCTGGATGCCTTGGAGTTCATTGGAAAAAAGACAATGGATGTAATAGCTGAGGGAGACCCTGGATTCAAAAAAACAAAAGGCCTAATGAACAGAACCTCTACGCTATCTCAGGTAGGGCAGTTCTGTAGCTCTCATTATCTTCTCTCATTTCTTCTCCCTTCCTTTGTGGTTCTGGCATTAAGATACCATTTACTATTGAATGAAAAGCCTTCTCCTGCCATATTCTGTATCATCTGGCACAGACCTGAGTCCTCTGCTTTTCTTTTTCAGGTCTTACGGGAGGCAAAGGAGAAAGAAGAGCAGCAGACAGCTACTGAGGTTGCCATGGCTACAGAGAAGAAAGCCCATTATGGGTTACTGTTTGATGAGTTTCAGGGTCTTTCACATCTAGAGGCCTTAGAGATGCTTTCCAGAGAGAGTGAATCAAAGGTAACGGCCTTGAGCAATTTGCCTTTTATTTTGATTTCAGCTGAGCGGGGGAAAAAAATATTAGAAATATATGTATATACAGGTAAAATCAGGTGCTATGTATGTACAGGTAAAGTCATGTTTTTATATAACATGACTGACAACTTCACAACTTCACATTGACCCCTGCATAGTGGTCTGGTGTTTACCTTGGGAGCATTATGTCCAGTTCTCAGGTTCCAGAGACACTCTCTTCACCCATCTAGCCTCAGTTCCTGCATGTCTTTAACACCTTTTTACAAGTTACTCTCTCATCATACCCACTTATTTGTGTCCTTGGGCTGGAGGAGAATTTTGCAAGCACAGCAAAGATTGTCCTCTGCCTGGGGGTATGCAGTTTCAGATGTCATTCACTTTTTTACTGAAAGGAATTTGAGTAACTCCTTAGGAATCCATTGTTGCATGATGGTGATTTAGGAGTAGATCTTTTTGCCTTTCCTCCTTCCTGGAGGAAAATAACACTTTCTCATTAACATCAGTCTACAGTGTTTTTACATGCATTGTAAACCTGGACTGCATGTTCCATTATGTTTATTTTTCTTGTTTGATTTATGATTCTCTCTCTGGCTGTGCTGCCCCTGACTAGGTGAAATCAATTCTAAATGCCTTCTCTGGAGATGAGCTGGACACACTGAAGGAGGAAATGGACCAGCTCAAAGAAGCATTTTCTTTACCTGAATTCTTTGAAGAAGAAGAGGAAGAAAAGAAGGGTAAGAGAGCCCCAGGCTCTGGGAAGAGAAGCTGGTTCTCAATGAAATTCTCCGTGTAGAACCAATCAGCCCCAAGATCACTAGCAATGGGCGTGATGCCAAAACTAAGTTATTCTTTAGCTGGATGCTTAATCCTAAAGCTGTCTATGGCCAGGAGATACCCTTTATCTCTGGAACGCTGCTGTGCACTAATTCTGTAGTGAGAGTAATTTCTTACCAGGGCAGGATTAGAGTTGCTTGACTCCTGAGCAGTTCATACAACTGACCTCGAGCCAAGATGCAAATTTGAAGGGATGCAGGGTTTCCCTGACCATGAGGGAAAGACTGTGAATAGAGCTGTCCAACCTGTGGGAAAGTAAAAATCCTTTTAATTTATTTTTTAAATGAGAGTTAGCCACACAGACCAAAAGACTCAGAGGTGCCTCTATACAAAAGACTCATCTGATTCTTGAGGACTATGCAGATTTAAATGTAAATTTCTTGGTTTTCTTTTACCTAAATGGCTCATCAGGGAGGGATTACACACCTGTGCTTGCTATCATTTGACATTCAATGTATCTTTTGTATTTGCACATGATGGATCTCACAGCCTTCCCCCCACTGTTAACATCTGCCCTGTTGTACATAATAGGAGAACCATAGACTTCAAGTAGTATTTCAGACTCTCCAAGGTGATGAAAAGCTTGCATGTAAGGAAAAAAAATAATTAAAAAATACTTTAGCTACAAAACCAGAACTGAGAAAGCAAAACTCACCTTCTGGCACTGCTGTCTCCACCTTTTCAAAACTTGTTGTATAAATTGTATTTAAATGGACTGGGTTTGATGCATTCTTTCCTGAGGTGATGATTCAAAGAGATATAAAGGAAACAATTGTCAGATTTGTGCAGAACTAGTTGTGCATTGAAGTACTACTTTTTCCTGTGTCTGTCCTTTGTGGATTCTTTAACCTTTCCTGTCCTTTAGGAGATGAGGAGTTCACAGAAGAAGTTACAGAGTTGTTTGCAGAATTGCGTATCTCCTCAAAGCCAGAAAAACTTATCATGGTGAGTGTCAGTTCTGGCATCTATCTTGTCTCGGGCCTCCCCCAAGGAGGGGTTCAGGTGGGACCTCTCTACTCCTTGCAGGGTAAAATGTTTTCCTGAGAGCTGAGCAGTGTCCTTGGCTCTGCACACCAGTCTCTAGCAGTAACTATAAACATCCAGTGTTATCAGTCCTAGAAGCAGACACTGTCTGAGAAACTTCTGTTAATTTCAGCAAGTGCAACTACTTACAAGAAACTTAGCTGAAAGCAAAAGTACAAACCAGAAAATCACCTTTATCCTGGCCCAAACCAGGACAGTGAGTTATTTTCTGTCTTCTGAAATCTGGAGGGATTCCATCTGTCTTTGAGATCCCTTGACAATGGTAGGCAAAAGAGATGGGCCATTTCCTTTGACTTTATGGGGGTTCTGTAATGGCTTTGTCTCTAAATCAGTAGCCACCAGTGTGTCTTTGCATTGTCACTGGATGGTGGCAAAGATAGCCAAAAGCAGTAAGCCTTCAGCTAGCACAGTGCAATCAGCCTACAGTCACAAATTGAAGCCCTTCTGTTGGTACAAAGCAGCTGGTTTTGGTACCTTCAGAAGTTGGTGTGAGGTAGAATTGCCTTTAGTGCCTTCATTTCACTACCCTTCAGATCCACCAAGTGGCACCAGCATTCTGCAGCTGTGTTTTTAAAGCACATCTCTTTGTCACAGTCTTGGTAAACTCCAGCACCTGTTGCTAGGAAAATGACTGCTCTCTACTAAGTCGATGCAACCAACCCTCTATAAAGTACTGAAGGCACTAGGATCATTTGTCCTGGTTCTTCTCACTAGCTCAGGAGTCGTAGCTGTTCCCTTCTTCCAGAGAAATGCAATACTCCATGTTTTGTGGTATGCAGGGGGGGCTTTGTTCCAGTCATTAAATACTATGATACATCTTCATGTAGGTGAGGAAATCTGCTTATGAATGGATAGCACAATTCAACAGCAGTCTTCCTAAAGAAGAAAAAGAGAGTGAAGGAAACCAAGATGTAGAATCCGGAGATGGTGACCATCATGCTAAAAAATCAGTAGAGGTAACTTGAGTATTGAATATGTGACCACATAATGTTTATCTGGCTGCTAAGTTACATCTGTGATTCCCAGAATTTATTGGTTTCTATTTCTGTGTGATTCACTTGTTTTAATTAATACAAGCTGCTAATTTTTGTAGGGTATGGGAGATCTTTTTAACTGTTGCAGGATATTCATGCTATTGCCATAAGAAGTCTGGCTGAACTGACAGCATGCTCCATTGAAATGTTTCACAAAACTGCAGCTTTGCTTCTCCATGGTCAGAAGCAAGAAGTGACAGCCACAGACAGAGCCAAGTCTCTTTCACAGTGAGTTCATCTCTTAGTAAATATGTATCATATAATTACTTACATACTGATTAAACTCTCTAAGAATTATTTGCAAATCCATGAGATGCAGGACTCTTCAATTCCACATATGTATTCAAAGTTTCAATGAATGGTATGTCTGTCTTCCAGAAGAATTCATCTGTCTCTTTATTTTTTTTTTCCAGCTAAAAGACATTTCTTGATAAGAAAGAGGAAACACTTTTTAAAAGCTTTTATAGTGCCAAGAAGAATGTTTGCCCGAAGCTTGTGCTAGTTAGTAGATAGACATTTAAAATGTGACAAAGCAGTTGTATAAAAATTATCCTTAATTACCTCTTTGTTAATCATTCAGTATGCAAGGTATTTGATACAGTAAAATTCCTGCAACTAATTAGTAGATTGGTCTTACCAATAATGCATAGTAGAAGATTTTGATCTGTCAGAAGATATTTAAAAAAAAAAAAAAAAAAAAAAGCAAGCTAGTACTGTTCTTTCTTGAATGGATTTGTCTGTCCTCTGAATACTGTTTCAGATCTTCAACTTGAATTATTTATTCTTCAATATTTCTACTCTGTAATTTATTTGGCAAACTTCTGAATCTCCAGACACTGTTTATATGCTCCATATCAGTTTTGGTTGAATCTAGCTTTGTATGCATAGGAACAAGGCACTCATGTTTCAGAAGAATGCTAAAAGAAAGTTATTCTTGTAGATTGTATTTACTACATGGTTTTTCCACTCTTCTTCCACAGAATGACGATTATGCTGTGTAAAGAACTATCAGCTTTCTCTAAAGAGTTTAGTGTGTGCTTAACAACTGCAGGGGTAAGAATTACACCATGTTTCTTAGGAATAAGATGTGGTTAGTTGATTACAGCCTGGGGATCTTCACTACATTTATATAGACAGTTTTTTGCCCTGTGAGCTTATCTTCTATGTCACTTTTCCCCAAATTCTGGCATCTGAATATATGCTGAGCTTTTGAATGTTTCCTGCTGGATTCAGACTGCTACAGGGTTGGAGTGGGAATTGGACACAAGAGAAAATAAGGTTTGTGATCCTGTGATCTTGCTATGGATCCAAAACATTCAGGTGCTATTGAACATATATCATTATCTCCAAATTCTCTGCTTGCCACGGTTCATTTGAAGATGTAAGGTGTGTATTCACATTCTACTTGTATTGGGCATATGTGTGTTCCTTTGTTCTTATTTGCATGCTACAGGACAGATCCTCTGCATCTTGTACTGTAGCTTTCCTATAGTCAAGGGAGCAGTGATGATTTTAAACTTACTGAGGATTTAGCTTTGTCTTGCTAGAAGAAACGTGTTCAAATTTTCAGTCAGAATGGTATATGTCTGGTCTCTGCAGGTCAAAGAGAAAGCAGATGTGCTTAATCCATTAATCACTGGAGTGTTTTTGGAGGTCAGTTATGCTAAAGTTAAAATGTTAAGCTAATACTTAAATACATATGCTGGTTTTTTCCACTTCTTTATCTTTAGACATGCCAAGTTCTCTAACCCCTGGTTTTGTTCTGCTTACCTATCTAATAACTTAAAAGTTTTAATAAATGTCTGTAGATTTGCACAAGAGGTGAGTTACCTACTGAAGAATGAATCATAGAATGCCAGGTTGGAAGAGACCTCAAGGAACATCTAGTCCATCCTTTCTAGGCAAAAATATAGTATAAATGAGGTGGCCCAGTACCCTCTCAAACTGTGTCTTAAAACTGTCCAATGTAGAAGAGAGAACCTTATGTGGTCTCACCTGACAGTTGTGCTGAGTCTGAAGCCACAGATCAACTTGTTCAGCAGTCTGGATTTCTAGAATTTAAATGTCCCAAGTCAAACCTTAGACAAACTCATAAATAAGCATGAAAGAGTCCCAACACTTCCCAGCTGTAAAGTTGCTTCTCAATGCCTGTAAAGTTTTGAGGTGTGGTAGGAAATGGGTGTTTCCTGTTTTTGTGTTCTTTCTTCCTGCCACAGCATGCTTATGCTTCACTTTGAAATAAATTCTTCTCATCTATTATTAAAAACAGTATCCTGCATTTAGACTGTTGGGTCTTGTTTGTCCATTTTTAAGTCACTTGCTTTTTTTGTCTAATGGCATACAGCCCCTTAAAAATGTAATAATAAATTGATTTCTAGAATGAAGCCTTAAAAATTCAACATGCACTAGGCTTCTGTTTACGTGCATTAATCAATGCTGTTTGAAATGTGTATTTTATTAGTAAAGCATAATTATTCAAGTATGTATTCTGATTTCTGTTTTCATAGGCTTCAAACAGTGCTTCATATATCCAAGATGCCTTCCAGCTTTTGCTGCCTGTACTGCAGATCTCTCTTATTGAAACCAGAACGGAACTGTCACAGCAATAAAAATCCTTCTAATTAAGAACTTTTTGACCTTCCCACTTCATTGTTTCCATGCTGGAGAATGATGTAATGGCTGTTATTAAATGGAAAAAGATTAACTCTGATCACTGCTGCTGCTGCAAGAATGGTGATTAAATGCAGTTTGGCAATGACAGCTCTTATAGTGCATTGTGAGATGTGATTAGCGTAGTCCAGGTTGGTGGACAACGTGACAGACTTAAGGTGCAGATTGCTTCTCTGTTTTCATGAACTGTCTGTATCTTTTCACTGAAATCCCTGTGCTGTATGTGTTAACAAGCTCTTTGGAGAAGCTCTCTGAACTGTGAAGGCAGTGCTGGAGAAGAGTAGCAGCTAGCTAGTTAGAGTTAGCTAAAATCATGGTGTGATTTTTAAGTTAGAGAGACATAATTAGGTTCCTGATAGCTCTGCATTGGTGTTGAAGTGAATATTGAATAGGAGGTGGAAGAAAAGGCAAATATTTTTGATTATAATTTTTGCAGTTCCTAGGCTGAAAAGAACAGAGTGGAAGGATTCTTCATCGAGCCATTTTTGTTGAAGAGAAGCCCTGGCTTCCTGAAGGTGTCTGTTAGTGACTCGGGGATGTGGGATGAGCCCTCTCTCTAGGGTGCTGTTTCTCATTCTCTTGCGGTGTGCTTGCTTCAGCACAAACTGGGAAAATGCTGATCTGGCCCTAAGAATTGCTTTATTTAAAGCAATAAAGGAGAACTGGCTAAAAAGGGGTTGATTTGTGTTTGGGCAATTTAATGAGATAATTTAGCAGGAGAACTCTCCTTTTTCAGTGCAGTTTGACATGTCAGCCACAGACTGTTCACAAACTCAGATACTGCTTCTTTCCTGTTTCTGTGTTAGAACACTGTAACACGAAGCTCCTTCTTGGAAGGCAGAAAGTAGGGGGAGAGGAAGCAATTTGATTCTGTTAGCAGGAGGCCTAATTTCTCTCAGAAGCTGTTCCACATATAGTATCTGTTTCTTTGTGCTGTGAAAGTTCCCTTCATTGTTCCTTTTTGCAGTTTCTATCTTTTTGAACCTGCCCGTTGAGGGGGAGCAGCCTCTGTTTGAATCATAAGAGAAATGCACAGCTAAAATGGAACTTCAAGAAATTCAGAGTAACTTAACTGGAGGTGACAGTGTCACACCTGCCTCTCTACTAGCTCATTGGTAACAGTGGTGCTCAAATCCCATTTTGAAAATCCTCTGGGTTTTAGCAGGTCTTGTACATTTCTGCTGTACTGAAGGCTTAACTTTCCCATGGTCTATTTGTGCAGTAGAGAAGCAGTTTTATTATAAGAATACCTTTTGGCTAGTGCTCCTCTAATTTTATATATCTGGAAAAAGCCTTGCCTTAGTCTTGTTTTGATTGCTTAGATCTCTAAAGGGAGAGCCTATTTTTGCATCTTGAGGAAAACTAGAAATGGTGTGTCTGGGGTAAAAACATCTGCACTACAATAAACTCTTTTTTTTCTTTACATAGATAGCATTTGTTTTTTTTTTTTTTAACAACCATTTCAGTTAAAAGCTATCAAGATAGCATTAGGCATGAACAAAATGAGAAGAAAGAACTGTGGCATTTTTTCCTCTCTGCCCGTATTGTGGGGTGGGGGGAGGACAGCTGAGGCTTTTCTCATGGCTAGGTGCTGTCTCAACAGAAGGAGGGCTTTCAGCCCAGGCTGGGGATTGAGAATTCCCACAGCCAAGCTCCCAGTTCCTGCATCAGTGCAAAATGGCAGCTTTGCTCCTGCCACAAAACTGAAAGGTATAGAAATGTCAGAAGAGAAGAAATAAAGATAAGTGGTTTCTATGAAGCAGCAGCTGTTTTTCTTGCAGATAAATTCTGCTGACCTGCAGTGCTTTTGTGCAGAGTAGTTTAGTAATTGAAGGAAATTGAATTATTTAAGGTTTGTTTTGGTTCATTTTTGAAGATGCAGACAGTGATTCTTTCAGTCGTATGCCCACATGGATTTTCTTATAGCAACCAATAATCAAACATGCACTAGCTTCACTAGTAGGGCTGCAGTAGATAGAAAAAAATAAAAACGTAATTCAACAGTTGCTGAAATCTTCCTCCCCAAAAGATTCATCAGAATTCAGCATCCAACTGTCTGGAGGTCTTATTGCTTGGTCTTGCCTTGTGCATGAACCTAATGAGAGCTGGCAGTAATTTGAGCACTTCTGGTAGTGTTTGGGGAGGTGAGAGGTGGCTGAGAATAGATAAAGAGTTGGATAAGATGCTGGCAGTGACTTGGAGTGGGGACTTCTTTCCTAGAGAGGGATTCTGTTATTTGCAGCTGTAAAAACTGCTTTCTGGCAGCTGCTATGGCAAGGTTTGAAATGGTAAAAGGTTTCATCCCCTCGATGGCCTTTGGGACTTGCTCCCAGCCCCTGCCAAACCAACTTCTCAGGGACATGTTGTTCGTTATTAAAGCACTCACGTTCAGCAGCAGCAAAACCTCTGACACAGGCAGCACGAGCAGTTGTCCTCATTTGTAAGAAGCAGCAGCTACATTGCTACTGGTTGCCCCAAGCAAGGGGACAGCTGTCCTGGGTCACCCACAGCACAAATTAAATGGTCTGATTCAGAGGCAGGAAGGGGAGGAGGAGAGCTTTGGCCTTGTTTTCCCAGGTTGGGCACATTGGATCCTAAATAAACAGTGGTCTACAGTGATGTGATTTAAGGAGAGGTTGGTCTTCCATAGCCAAAGGCTCCTTGGCATGGCAATGGAGGACCTAAGTGCCCAGTACTGTGCTAACTAATGCTTTCTGGGAGTTCTGCTAGCCCCTCACAGCTCTGCACTTGGACAGCAGCTCAGAGGAGGCCATGTGCTGGAGTTTCAGGTGCTGGCTGGCACGTTGCTTTCCTTCAAGGGCACTTCCAGGGACTTAAAAGTGGCTGTGGCTGCTGCTCTCTGCTGTCCTGCTCTAAGGTGCTGGGGACTGCAGCCTGGCTTGATGGTCAGGGCAGTCCCTGAGACCCAGTTCCCTGGAGTGATGTTTTGTGTCCCCATGTTCAGGGACTGATGGTAGGACTGTGCCCTGGGCTGCTCTAACCGGAGGATGCTGCAGGCTGAGGTCTCTCACATCAGAGCACCAAGAGCCTGGCTGGGGCTGGCAGGGAGTGAGCAATGAGGTCACCAGTTAAACATAAGGTCGAGCGTGGTGTTTGTGTGGAAGGATCCTCCTAAAAGGGGGGCAGGAGCTGCTCAGAGGAGTGGGGTTGGATGCCAGCTGGTCCTGACACCAAACATATTTCCTGGGTCTGGCCCAGTGCCCAGCAATGTGTTATTGTCTACGTCTCCACCAATTTCCTTTTATTATACCTTTTATTAGGTAGAGAAAACAAATTAGCTTTCAGGTACACAAGACCTTCTTAACATTATCGTTACTGTTATTATCCCATATTGGTGCTATTAGAAACGAGGGCATTGCATTAGAGGGGAAGGACATTATGCAGGTGTTTAGACCTGCTGGTAACTGCTCTCTGCTGACAGGTACTTGCTTAATGATATGTTGCAGCACAAGCCAGCAGCAAGGACAACCAGTGAAGGGAGCTGGGACTACTGAGCTCTGCCTGGGCCTCCCTAGCCACCTGATGCCTCCCACCAAGAGAGGATCAAGGACCTGCTGCCTGTTTCCCTCACTATGGTTCTGAGGCCAAATCCTAAATTCCCACTTCTCTACTTCCAGAGATGTCCTGACCATAACATATTCACAGATTGAGTCCCCAGTGCCCTCCCTGGTCTCAGGGCTTGTTCCCATGGATGTCTACAGCCTCCAGAGCTGCCCTAGCTTGCTTAAAAAGGGTCAGGAAGTCTTTCTGCTCCTGCCCATACTGGAGGAAATAACTCTTGCAGGTACTCCTGTGACTGGTCATGTCCTTGGTGTCATGTGCTGTCCCATGGTGGGTGGTGGAGCCAGTTTTTCTGCTCTGAAAGTGGGACTGGGGAGGAGACCAAAACACTCAAATATCCAGATCCCTGGTAGCTGACAGCCAGGCATCGAAGAGGCCACCTGCTTTTTTCAGCTCCAGGTGAGGCACTTTCCTGTCTCCTTTGTGTCACTAAGGGATTTACAGACTTGCTTGTCAGTTTTACGGGCTGGAGAAGCAGAGCAGGAGGGCAGGGTGAAGCATAGTGTGTAGCAGGAGCATTCCTGGGACAGTTGGCACCCCGTGCCATCGTGGTGATGGGGATCGAGCATCATGCCTGAGGCTTGTGGGGGGGACTTTAGTCCCCTGTGCAAGATATAGGTGGTTGCAAACCTCTGACCTGTAAGCCAGTTGTGCTAGGGGCGTAAGGACATCTAGACTATTGCACCTCGTGGGGTATGAACATGTAAGTTTTGTTCATCAGCCAGAGGTCTGATCTACATGTAACTTGTATGCTTCTTGGCCATGGAGAAAAATTGCATCCTGTCAGTGGGGACCATGGAGATGGTTGATGGGTTTTGCTGGTTTGCCTGCCTAGGTTCTAGGGAACCAGCTCATCTGGGGCTGGGAGACCTGCTTGCCTGAAATGAGACTCAAAAGGAACAGGAAGAACTGGATCTGCAGGTTTGGGACTAGAAGAAGAGCTGAGCAGTGGCAGCCATCATTTGAGTTGCCAACCATAGCTGGGGCTGCACAGGGTGCTGGATGTTACCTACTGGACAGGAGCATGGCAGTGCCTTCTCCATTTCTTGGAAATCAGCTGGGTTAGTCCCCAATGACAGGGTTAAGGGTATGGTAGAGAATTAAAGGGTTGTAACCCCCGATGGTAGCATTTCTTAGCATGCATTGGGACAAGACTATCCCTTCCTAGCCTCAGCTGCTGGGCTTTGGTCTGGCTGCCCTTCTCCTAATGCAAAACTTGAGGTCCCCCTCTGCATACCTCTGGATACCTTGTGCCTTTCCTACCTGCTCAGCCCCCCGCAGTGAGGGCACAAGGCAGGGACATCTGCAGGTCTGGGAGTGGGCACATTCCACAGGAGCTACAGAGCAGCTTTGGTTCATAGGACCTGGGGTCAAGGCATCAGCTACACCTTCTGCACCTTCCCAGGGCTTGCCTTTTTCTCTTGTTAACTTTTGATTATTTTTAATGATTATAAATAAAAAAAAATTATTTTCCATTAATTATGGAGATGCATTAGATTACTTTTTATTATTAATTGGATTTTAACTTTGCACCAATCATGCCTTTTATCACCCAATAATTCCTTCACTCCTGCCTTCCCCATCTAATCTGCTTCTCCCTTCATGCCATCCCAAACCCCAGTGCAAAACCTCTCTAGAAAATACAAATCAAGGCTATCAGCTCTTTTAAAAGCCCAATTACCAACTAGAAGATGTCAGGTTTAGGGCTAAAAAAATAAAATAAAGCATAAATGTCCTGCTTCCCTCCATCAGTGGCTGGAAGAAAAACTGTTTCCTGATTACCTGCGGTGGCAGAGGAACAACGTGACCATCCCTGCAAGAAAAAGGGACCAAATCCCTTGCCCCTGCTGCCTTCCCTCTGCCCCTGTTTCATGGACTTTCTGGGGCCCATAGACTACTTAAGCTCTTTTCCCTGCTTTTTTGGGGGGCAGTAGGAAATGCACAGGGCCTCTTCTCATAGGGGGAAGCCTGAGCAATGAGGGCTTAGGAGGCATTTTCATCCCTGAAAAGCTCACTTTACTCCACCTTCAGGTCATTCTTTCAGGTCCTTTCTGTGCTGTAGGTGTGACAATCTTGTGGCCCAGAACTCTTTGGCTTCAGTGAAATGTCAACAATCCTGAAATGTGAGTGAATCCAGAGGGACCTGCTGGGTCTGCATGTGCTGGACCCTGCACATGTGCTGGACCCTGTCCATGAACCTCCCTCTGACCTGTTGTAGGGTTTGGGCGAGAAGATAAGGAGAAAGAGGAGAAGGAAAAGGACAAGGAAGAAGAAAAGGGAAGAGAGAAGGAAGAAGAGAAGGAAAAGACTGAGAGAGAAAAAGAGAAGAAGAAGAGGAAGGAGGAAGAAGAAAAGGTAGGGGGATTATTAATTTTCTGCAAATGAACTGTTGAACCATTTGCCAGAGGGTTTCCAGCCCTGAAACCTCCAGCATGGCACACAGGGTGAGCCCAGCATTTCCCAAAGCAGCCAACACATGCTGGGGGGACCCTGGGCCACCTGTACTGCTGGAATGCAGTGTCTGTGGGAATATGCAGTGTCCCTTTCCAGCAAGGAATAGGGTTAGGGCCAGCCCCTGTAGGGAGGATTGGTGTCCCAGGGGGAGGCAGGAGGAAAGTGCAGCAAGGATGTGAAGGTTGTGGAGTGCTCACATTGTTACTGAGTCCCAATGGGAAGGATGCTTGGCACAGCAGGCATGGCTGGCAATGAGGGTTTGTAAGGTACTAGAAAGCACTGGCCCCAGCTGATTTAAATCTTGTCTGTGAAGAGAAGCTGTGCCTGGCAACCTCTGCCATCCACAGGGAACAGGCCTAAGAAATCCTACTTTGTTCATGGCTTTAACAGACAGCTCTCCCTTTGCACCCAGCTAGTTCTCCCTCCTTTTCCCCCTATTTCAACCCAAATGAGGTGCTGGTGTGGACAGCAAACCTGTCTACACTGTACATGTACACCCTTCTGAATCATTGCTCTTGGTTCTGGAGGTCTTTATGGGGCCATGGGCAACCATGGGTCCAGAGGCAATAATTTCATCCCCAGCAGCACCAGATGTCACGCTGACTCTAGGCTCTGTCTCAAACAGCAAGTGAGGTACCTGCCAGGGAATTCAGTGACACTTGTCCTTATCTGTTCACCCCTGCAGGGAGGTGGGGAAGAGGACAGGAGGAGGAGCAGCAGCTTTGACAGTACCTTGGAGGAGGTAACCACATCACCAGCTCAGTGCTGGTGCCTGACTGCCCCACTGCACACCAGCTCCATGGGGTTTGCATCTGCAGCCCCTGTGTGGGTGCTGGTTGGGGATGTATCGAGCACAAGGTACTGTGGGATGGGCCATGGAACACCCAGCACTCCCCTTACATGATGTTCCTTTTCTTTCTGCTCCAGCCCCAGGCCCACAGCAGTGAGAAGGAGGATGAAAAGGCAGACAAAGATTAACCACAGGTCCTGGGTATGCTGAGGAGATGTGGATACAAAGAGCAGCATGTGCTGGAGTGGGCCTGGGACCACTTTGAGCCAAATAAAGGTGTTTGCGGGCTCCAAAGAGAAATGCTGTTTCTTCATGCAGTCAGCCTGCCTCCTCAGTGCTATCTGTCCCCTGAGAAGGAAACAGCCAAGGAATGACAGTCGGGGGGGGGACCTGGGATCCGGGTGAGCAGAGGCAGGTTTTGTGCAATGAAACAGTCTGGAGAAAGATCTAGGGGCTCTGGCTGCCTGCCTCTTCATAATTCCTCCAAATTATCTACTACCAACATCATCTCTGTCCCCTCCACGCTGCTTCCAATGGGGATGGAGCAGCCTGAGCAGAGACAGACGGGCTGTGCAAAAGGCAGCTCTGAATGCCTGAGGCTGTGCTGAGCTGTTACAACTAACTGTGATTTCAAATTTATCATAAACATACGAAAAGCAGATACAGAGGTGAAAAAAAACCCAACTCAACAACCCCCTCCCGTTCTGCAGTGATGCCGCCAGCGCCGGAGGCTGAGCGGGTGCGCAGCCCGCCGGGGGCTGGGACCGGGCGCAGAGCCAGGAAAAACAGGGTCAAAATTTGGGGGAAAATGAGCTGCCATCGCCATCTACCGGGGATAGGACGTGTGGCATCGGGTTCCCGAGTTTCATAACCACTCGTATGTTTTGTAAGGCTCTCGCAGCGTGGCCGGAGGCAGGGAGAGCACCGGAGGTGACCTGGCGTCCCCGAGGGGTCCCTCCCTGCAGCGACAAGGGACCCTGGAGGAGGAGATTATGCCTCAAAGAGAAGTGCCCTCAACCCGATCTGCTGCTGCTGCACCAGCGTTAGGCCAAGCCCAGGTCTTACGGGCAATAGAAACTTCAGTGGCAATTTGAGCACAAGCTCTCCCGGCTATATTATAGGGTCCTTAATTTTTTTTCCCCAAAGGAGTCAGTTTTTCAGGGTGTTTTCATGATTAATGTCGATTTCAGACAAACTCGAGTTTAAGAGTCGACACTGCAGAGGATTTTACTTGAAACCACAGAATGTGGCTTTAAATGTTGTTTTCATGGAACAAATACAGCTGGCTCTTGTATAATCACAACAAACAGCAGGAAAGATATTGAGGAATGTTGTCGTAATTATCCAGCACAAACATTAAAAGGAAAACACGAAGAGGGTAAAAACAAACAACCCCTGGGTTTCAATACCCAGGTTTGGTTGTAGCAGGGAAAGGACAAATATAAGTGCCTCATTGCTCTGTGAATGAGGATGCCTTAATGTAAAATAACCCCTTGTGGCCATCACAGCCTTTCCTCCATGCAAGTAACACAGGAATCTTGAATAAGACAAAATGTACTTCCAAAAAGTACATTAAGTTGCAGCATTTAGCAGTCACATCAGGCCATACTCCTGCAAGACAGGAATCTCTTGGGATACGTTCCCTGCACCTGGACACAAAAGCAGAGGTCCTACCTTTGTTGTTTAAGTTAAAGGTAGGTAACTTTTCAAGCATGCTGTGCTGGGATCTGATTTCCAAGGTCAAGCATGCCTGTAGATGCTCAGTTAGAGCTGAGAGGTGTTGCATCTCACTGGAGTAAGACTCTGCTTTTCAGCTGCTTACTGTTCACTATTTGTGTTTTGTCATTCCTGCTTCAGGCCACTGCACTAAGCTGTGTGCAAATATAACACATGCCACCATCCTTGTACCATAAGAACAAAAATAAACACACCTCAGGTCTGGCTATGTGAATATCCAGGTGTCTCTTCCAGAAGCCGAGAGGTTCTTGGTCCTGCCTTTGGCACCTTGACCCACACGTAGCTCTCTCCCCTCTGCAACCACATGCTAACCTCAATTGGAACCACTCAAGTTTCCTCAAAATGTTGCAGAGGTGAAAACAAATTTAAATTATCTCATGAGTTCTCAATGCATCTCAGCTGTGGCTTGTAGCCAGGTGATGTGAATGGACTTACAGCACAAGTATTTGCACCAGCTCCATGGATTAGGGCTCTAAACACTTAGTGGAGGAGGCAAAAAGTCCAGCATGGCTTTTGCAGGTGCTACAGACCCTCAGGCAAAGTGAGAAAGGAATTGTTCTGGGGGAGGTGTCTCAAAACAGCCTCAGTGTGATG
The DNA here is from genome assembly GCA_038090715.1 of Florisuga fusca. Lineage (NCBI taxonomy): Eukaryota > Metazoa > Chordata > Aves > Apodiformes > Trochilidae > Florisuga > Florisuga fusca. The sequence goes on along the minus strand of JAAWXA010000026.1, from coordinate 6,120,439 downwards.
AGATGGGTGCTTGCCCACAGATGTGACAGCCAGCTGCTTCCCAAGTGCTGCTGGGTATGAGCTCTGAGTTCAGTAGCAGGTTTAACCAATTCATTTGCTTGAAGCATCTATGAGGGTCAACCTGGGGCTCCTTGGAGCTGATGCACCTTCAGCTGGTTAGGAGTGTGGACAAAGCAATGATGAACACCCATCATGTCAGACTTTGGAGGGGTGGAGTAGGAAAAGAAGACCAGCAGTAGAAACTGGCAGCCACGATGTTACTTAAGCAACTTAAGCAATGTCTTGTTTACACACATTTACTCCTCTTTATATAATAAACTTGGCTGGTCCTGGAGAAGCAGAGGGGGTTGTGCTGTCCCTGCTCACAGCATTGTGGGGAACCAGCAGGGACCCCGCATACCATGTGACCATCAGGATTCTTAGAGCAGTGGAGATGCCAAGAGAGCTTAGGTGTGTACGAAGAGCTGATTTCCATACCATTTTGTCCAGAGATGACCCCCAAATGAAAGCATTTTTCTATAAATGCCAACAATTTCAGAACAGAAAGTCTGGACCTTTTGTGATGAAAATTTTTATCTTGCACCTAGAGGCTTTATTATATAAAGTGTCTTACTGGGGAAACAAACCTCTTTAAGGTAGAGATCAAAAAGAAATCTTTCCTCTGTTCCCAAGTGACCTTCTTCATGGAAAATTTAAAGCCGCTTTTTCATTCCTCTAAAAAACGGAAACAGCCAGAAATCCTGACTTTCCCAGAAAAGCTGATTCCTGTAGTCCTGCTTACAGTCTGCTAATCTCTCTGCAGAGCACTAGGCAGAGGCTTCCCGTGAAACTATTCTTCTACGTTTATGGTGAGCAATGAAAAAAGCAAAACCCAAACAGAACCTGAGTCTTGCAAATGAGGGGTGTTTTGGGAAGATCAAATCCCTGTGTCCTCTCCTGTTCCCTGCAGAGCACTCACACCTGCTCCTCTTCAGACTGCATCCTTCTGCAACTTATTCTTTCATTCTGAAAATTGGTAAATGAAGGCTTCTTGCTAAGTTGATTAGCAGCTATACATTTTAGCAGAGCTATACTTACTGAAATGCTTACAATTCATTTTCATAAAGATAACTTGAACCATTCACAACTTTCACATCACCCTTCTCTCCTCTACAAACCCTTCTAGGACTTCCACATTTGCTCTTTTAGAATAGCAGAATGGGCTCTTTACTCCCCAGACCTCACTGCAATACATTCCTAAAAACCAGACAGAAATGGTGATGGGCTTCTTGCAAAGGAAGACCTGCAGTTTGCTCCAGCAAATCCACCAGGACAGATTTCTGGGTGACAGTTCTTCTGCTGAGTACTAACAACTTGACCTCTTTAAAAGCTGTGACGTGGGTGGTTATGAAAGGGCTCTGTACTGGCAGTGGGGAGATGACTCACTTACCCAAACACAATTCACCTGCTGTCCAAAGTACAGTGAGAGGTGGAGGCAAAACAGCCCGTGAAAGAAATAAAGCACAGCCAGAAATACTCATCGTCTACCTGACCAGTGAGCCCTACCCTGGCCACGCCCATTGCAGCCAGCTAAAGAGCCCACAAGCAGCTATTTGTAATTATGATAGAGACACTGCTCTGCTCATCCTGCCTGAAATCCAGCCCCATGCCTGTGTTTAGGGCTATGGGGAAGGGAGGGATGCAGGAAGACCCTGAGCAGCCCCCTGCAATACTCCCCAAGTCTTCAAGGAGCTTCCTTCTTCTTCATGGTTAGACACACATCTTAGCTGGCATTTGAACCAGTAGCTTTGCAAGGGCTCTTTTGTCCTCACACAAGACACCGAATTATCAGTCTGCTGGTGGTAAAGATGCTGGAGCCAAAGGACTAAAGACCAGGGCAGAGGATGAGGAAGCTATGCACAAGACCTCATCCGGGAAAACATCTGTACAGCAGACAAGATGAAGAGCAGATGGAGGGGGAAAGATCTGCAAACCCTCTGGGGCACTAAAGTCAGGGAGAGGCATCACTGCAGACCAGGGTCTGCCACCTGCAGAGTTCACCCACTGTCACTTGCAGCCTCCTTTGGCAAAGTGAAAAGGCAGTGCTGGGTCCCTGCCAGCCCTGCTGGCATCTCTGTCAGGTGAGTGGGAGCTAAAACAGGAAAAGTGAAAGAAGGAAGAAATGAGGGAGGTGGCAGGTACTCCCTTCTTGCTGGGGCAAGGAGCCAAGGCCACGTGGGCTGGTGAATGAGCGGGACAGAACAGCCTGGTAAATCCCCAAGCTGTCAGTGATAGCTAAATGAGCCATACTGACTTTGGGCCCCTCCATGGGGTCTTCTACAGGTGGGGGATCTGCTGCTGCCCTTAAAACATGAATGAAACAATTGCAATGCATTGAGACAAGCTCGTAGCATCCTGCACCACGGAACACGGTCTTGTCACCAATCCTAGGGCTTCCCCTCAGATAATGGGGACAGCCCTGACTTTGCTTTTAATTGTACTCCCTTCTTAGTAGTATGTGGCCTGTACATGATCACTGACAGAAAAGGACATCTCCACACATTCTATGTGGGACTTGCTTCCAAGACCAAATGATAATGTTCTGCCAATATATTTAACAAGATGTTTGGCCCAAGAGAAGTAAAATGAGCCAGATATAGATCTGGGCTCTCCCCCTGTGACTGTCCAGTTTCCAGGAGTTCAGGCATAAGCCCAGTTACATGAGGAATGAGATAACATTACATCCCAGCTCTGTGTCCTGCCAATCCATGCGATAGTTGTCAAGGAATGATGATGCCTCCAGCAAAGGCTGTATGACTCAGAAGGGAAAATATCTAAGTTTTCTTTAAGGAAAAATATTAAAGTTTTTTTTTAATTCCCTAACCCTGTTTACATCTCTTTACTGAGAGAGTCAAGGCCTCTCTGAGCTCTCTTACAGTAGTTTCAGGGCCAAGGAACAATACTGTTGTCAGCTATAAGATTGCTTCCTGCCCAACTCCTAGTCAGTACAGACCTGGAATACCAAACACCAAGGAGCAGCATGGCAATCTTTTTGCCTCTGCCTGAGAGAAAACCAGGCATGGAAAATCTCTCCTTGTTGCATACAAAGACTTGAAGGAAAAGATGCTTGTTATAAAAGACAAGCTGTGACTGCAGGTGAAGAGTCTCCCACACCACCTGCTCCCACTTCCTTCTGCTTCACTTATGAGGACCAGCTTTGAACTGTGTGTGACAAATAAGGAAACCTGGTGATTGAATAACATCCTGGATCTATAAATATTATGATGCAAAGAAAGCAAAAAATTCCAGGAAGCTGATGTATTTGTTGGCAGGCTGGGAGGGGTATGATGCATATACTGTCCTACATGTTATTTGCACGTACTAAGGTGTAAAAATAATTCCTTAGGCCAACAAGGCTTGCTTGCAGACGAGCTGGGATGCAGGCACAACACTGCTGGAAGGGTGCTGTAAGCCATGGGGGCAGCAGTGGGTCTGCACAGATGCTGAGGCTGGATTTGGCCCTGGATCTTTGCCTGATCACCCAACCAGACAAAATCAACCCAGGAGCTGATCTGTGTGGGCTGCATTGGCTCTTACACATCTGTGCCACCATCAGCCCCGAATGGCCCCTGCTGATGGCAACACTTCTCCTCCTCAGCTGTGACACTGACACTTTCCTCCTTCTGCTGCTTTTGTAACAAGGAAACTTGTTTTACCTCCGTGCAACAGGACTTTCAGGTCTGATGGTGTCAGTCTCATTTGTGCAGGAGGAGGCTGGCGGCCAGTGTGTGTAAAAGGGGTCATGACATTCCTGATGCATATTCCTGTTTAGTAAGCGCTTGGGGTGCCTTTGAAGACACCATAAGGTGCACACAGGTCTCTCCTCTCCTCTCCTCTCCTCTCCTCT
>JAAWXA010000026.1:6066850-6114023 GCA_038090715.1 Florisuga fusca | reverse complement strand
CCAATGGCGGTCCCGGCGGCTCCGCCACCGGCGCCGGGGGGCTCTGAGGGGTCCCGCCCCGACGGCTCGTGCTGTGCCGTTCCGCGCCGGGAGCCGTAGCCCTCCGCTGGGCCGGTCCTGGCCAGGCCGGGTAGGGCAGGAGCCTCGGGGGGGACGGGCAGAACGAGGCGGAGCGGAGCAATGCGCGGGGGTCCGGCGTTGTGCGGGATGTACGGGCAGCTCCGGCCATAGGCGCAGCTCCCCCTCGTCGGCTGCAACTGCTGCCATGAGCCACCGCCCGCCCAGCCCGTCCTCCCCACCCCGGGGTGGCAGCCCCTCCCGGCAGCCCTCCAGCCCCAGGAGCGGGGCCTTGGACGTGCTGCGCTGCCCCTCCTGTCTTCTTCTCCTCTGGGAGCCGGTGACCGTGTCCTGCGGTCACTCCTTCTGCAAGCCGTGCCTGGGGGCGACCGTGCCCTCCCGCTGCCCCCTGTGCCAGGAGAGGCTGAAGCTGCTGGGCGTCGGGGCGGCGAGGTGCAACGTGGTGCTCTGCGGCCTCCTGGAGAAATGCGTGAAGCAGGAGAGCCGGCTGGCCTGGCTGGTGGCCCGTGTCCAGGACAGTCTCACCCGTGGGAACGCACGGGAAGCTCTGAGGATGGCTCAGAAAGGGGTCGAGCTGGGTAAGGACCTCCGGGATCGAGGGGCTTTCGGGGTGAGCATATGAGTGCTGTGTGCGATGGCCCAGCTTTACATCTGGGGTGGGGACGCTTGGACTATGCTTCTGGAGCAAGCTGGTACCAACGTGGGTTACTTTGTCCCAGCACTACAATGCATGGTCAAGAGCTGGGACACCTGGGAAGCTGGAGGTGTTGAAAAGGCAGGGCTGCTGGGCATGGGGAGTGGGGATCCATCTGTTGGGTGTTTCTCCCATCCCAGGGTGCTAGGAGGGGTTGGGTGGTCGGGCAAGCTCTACTGCTCATCCTGGGTGCCAGGACTGGAGGCAGAGCAGGGTGCACAGCCTGCATCCTATCGGCCTCATGTTCTGGTGTTACCAAGTGGTCGGAAAGGATGGAGCCACAAACAGCTTCTTGAATCTTGCCACCGTCAGTATTTCAGGGTCAGAGGAAGAGCTCTGCCCGGGGGGTAACCATTATGTAAAGTGGTTGGGACTTTTCCAGCCTGGAGCAGATACAACCTCACCCCCAGAGCCTGGCGAGGACACAGCCTTGGCTGAGCTCCTGCACCAGCCCCACGGCGCAGGGCCGGGTGTGTGTGTGTGTGTGTGTGTGTGTGTGTGTGTGTGTGTGTGTGTGTGTGTGTGTGTGTGTGTGTGTGTGTGTGTGTCCCAACCCCCTTCTGCAACCAGCTCTGGTAAGACATTTGTCTGCAGGATGAGGATCGGGCCCAAAAGGGTTGATCTGCTTTAATGTGTGGCTGTAAGTGGATTTCTTGGAGGGTAATGATTAAATAAAAGGGGTTACACAATATGCCTGGAGCAGGGGGTTGGGGCAGCAGAGGCAGAAGGTCCTTTCTCCACCGGCGTTTCTATGACAGCAGAGCTCTCCTATCACTGCACAGACACTTACTCGCCGCCTGCTGCGAGACAAGTGCCAGAGGTTCAGGGACAGCCGATTCGGGTGTTGGCAGCAGAAAGCAGGTCCCTTTATGCAACCTCCCGGTCTTCAACGCAAATGCACGTGTGTGGTTCTCTAGTACTGTTTTCCTTATTGCCAGGTTGTCTGACTGGAATGTATGATTATATATTTCTTTTTTAAAAGATTCTGTGAGTATAAGGAAGAAATGCTGCAAGCTCTGTCCTTGATCTCCTATGCATGCTCTGTTCCCCGGACAGGGGAAGTCTGTCTCAGGGTAATGAGGAAATTGCAATGACAGCTGCAGCTCCACTAAACCTGGGCTTGCTGGTGCTGCTCAGGCTCAGCCACGTGGGTGGTGCTTTCAGGATGTATTTTCCAATTCTTGCGGACTGCTTTCGGGCTACACAACTTCTTACTGGCTTTACTTTGCTGTTAAACATAGCCACTGCTCAATGTTCAGCCCTCAAAAATGGGTTGGTTTTTTTTTTTTTTTGTTCTTCACTGTCACACAATAGGCCAGTTCGCAGTGCTCCGCTCAGCCCAGAAATTGTCAATTTATCTTTTGTTTTTCTAAGTGAACAAAAAAAAAAAGCTCTGTAACGCGTAACACAGGAGGCCTCCCAACATGCCTGGAGCTGGGAGGATGGGGAGAGCCATCAGTCATTCACTCATCAGCTGCTGGGGCTGCCAGCTGGCTTATATCCCTGATGTCTAACGATATCATAGATCAAAAATAGCTGCAGCAGAAGAGAAATGCAGAATTCATAGCCACATTTGTGTTTTCACCAGATCAGTTGCTTTATTGCCAGGCTTTGCCACTGTTTGTGTGGGTTTGCCTGCATGGAAAATAAGCCTTTGTACCCATTTTTTCATCTCTACTTGTCATTAGTGGCTGGAATATTTTGTCTCTGGATGCTTGATTGTGGGACAGGCTACTGAGTGTCAAGTTCCCACGTTTCTGGACTTGGACCCAAAGGTCCTGGCTAACATTATAAATGAAAATAAGGGCACAGATATTGCTCTGTTGCACAGGTCAGGAATGGCTGGGCTCCCTGCTATTCTGCAGGTTACAGTGGCATCCTGAACCCTAGGTGGAGAACCAGGTCTCTCTCTGCTCCTCGATGGGCATGGGGACAAAAGGGACCGATAGATATGGCAGAGCTTGCTCCTCCACAAGAAGATGTGGTGGGTGCCTGGGCAGGTCAGTGGGTGCCTGGGCATGGTGACAGTGGAGGCAGGCAGGGGTGCAGGCAAATGCTGGCTTCCTGAGCCTTGCTGTCACAGGGCTCCTACTCCAGACTGTCAGTTTGCTTGCAGAAATGCATCAGCATCATGTTTGAACAAGGGCCAGAAGAAAGGTTGCCAGGGTTGGGATCATGGGAGCAGCAGTGATGCCTCCCAATGATCACTCACTGGCTGCCAAGCAGCCCCCTGAACCCAACTCATCCTAGAGGGAGCTGCTGGCACTTCAGCATGTTGATCCTGCCAGCACCAGTGCCTGCAAGTGGTGCCAAATTTGTGATGCAAGGTTGTCTAAGAGCCAGCATCCTGCAGGGCAGGAATGAGCAGCAGAGTCTCATCTCCAGCCCTCAGCAGCTGTCTAGTGATGCTCTGGGTGGAGACGCAGAGCTGGGTGCACAGACCCATTGCCTTAGTTGGAACACTGGATGTAGGTCACCTCCATGGCAAGTTATGATATAATGGGGTGGGTCTGGGAACCTCTGCAGTTCAAAGCCACAAACATTACCACACATAGTTACTCCATGAGTGTGGGCTTTCAGGGTGCTGTTTCCTGCACTCCCTAACATTCTCCACCCCTATTCTCCTGCTGGCAGTGCTGGTAGTAAGGAATGTCTTTATGGGCTCTCTCTGACATGGGGGAGAAAAGATTCTCACTGCCTGCTATTTAGAAGCAGGAAGGAGTGTGTGGGGTGCCTGGCACTATGATACCTGGAGTATCACAGCCAGCAGCACCTGCAGAAGCTGGGTTGCCACCGTGACTGAGGTCCCATCAGTGATTTTCGGATGATGAGGAACTGAGGGCCCGTTTCTCTTCCTCCATTTTGGGAAATCTTGGAGTTTTTCATACTTGGAGACTCCAAGTGACATGGTGGGGGCAGATCCTTGCACCCACCACCTACTCTTCTCTCTGGCCTGGGAGAGTGGTGGCAGCCAGGTGAGTCCAGGAGCCTCCCTGGAGTTTTGGGATCACAGGTCTCTGCAGCTGCAGGCTTGTTTGGTAACAAATTATTCACTGCTGTGTGAATCACATCGCAGAGCCTGCCATGGCAACGGCCCCCATAGGGAGTACGTGGATGGTACAGCTTCTTTGCTGTGTCCCAGAAGGATGGATAAAAGCCCAGATCCCAGCGGGACTGAGCCTTTAAGTGCTGGAGCTGAGCCCCAAGACAGTGGTGGGGCCCCTTGGATGAGGGTGGTCGGAAGGAGATACATAAAAATTAAGGGAAGAACCTTGAAGAGTTTAAAACTAGATATTTAGGGGAAATACCCTCATTGTGGATTTTTAAAGGCCAGTGGCTCCTGCTGGAGTGCAAAGAGCTGGCCATGCTCAGTTCAGGGCAGCAGTGCAGGGGTGGTGGCATCTCCTCAGCCTCATCCAGCTCCGCTGCCTCACCACGAGCTGGCTTGTCACACAAGTGATGACATTTCCCTTTCCAGCCCCGGATGACAATTCCCTGCGGCTGTGCCGGGCAGAGGCGTTCGCAGCACTGGGGCAGCACCGGCAGGCGCTGGAGGACCTGGACGTGGTGTGCAGGGCTGAGCCTGGAGAAGCAGAGGTGAGCAGAGGGGAGGCCACAGCAGCTGGCTGCACTTGCAGCCAAATCTCACTGCATGGGGGAAGTTTTCCTCTTTCCTGAGTTCTCCCAGGCTGCTGAAATTAATCCTGCTCAGAAATACACTTGGGCAAGCCCATGAAGTTGCAAATCCAGGCTGCAAGCACTGCGCTGAGCTAACAGGAGAGGTCCAGCTCTGTGTCCATCCTTGCTCAGGAGCAGGCAGTGAGGGCACACAGCCGTGCTGGTGGGCAGGATTGCAACTGGGGCTTGGGGAGGTGTTGGCTGGGGCCACCCTAGGAGAAATCAGCCCTGGGAGCTCACCTCACTGGTTTGTGAAGCACTTGCTGGAAGTAATTTTGCACCTTTAAAGGCAAAATCCCTCCAGTTGTTTTCTAGGTCTCCGTGGGGTCTGTTTGCTTAACTTTTGCAGATGCTGCATTTTGGGAGTTTTATGGGTCCCTGGCTGTGGGTGGATCTGGTGGGTGGAAAGAACAAGTCTGAGCATGGGGACAGCAACGTGTCCAGGTGCTTTGGCATGGCATGGGAGCAGACAGGAGGCTAAAAGGAGATTACCTTGGGACTTGCGTGGGAGCTATAGGGCCTTGTGCTCAGCTGGTCACTGTCTTGTAGTCACTGCAGGTTTTTCTGCTCTGCAGGTCTTCTTCAGGAAAGGGAAGGTGCTTCTGGAGATGGGACAGAGAGCTGAAGCCCTGCTGGCATGGGAGCACTGCCTGACACTCAGCCCCCATTTCCATCCTGCTCAGAGAGAAATAGAGAAGGTGTGTGGGTGGTACTGTGGTGAGGTCTTGTGTCCTTGAATCACACAGGGAGATGCCTTTGTCCTCTGAAGTTCTTGCGTCCATGACAGCCATGCTGCTTTGGCCAGCACTGGGATCAAGTGGTCCAAGATCCTCACCGTCTCTGTGATGTAGGTTCACCCATGAGAAAACTTCCCTTTCTCTGTCCACATCTTCAAGTCTTAGGATTTGCAGAGTTCAGATGCCGACATTGCATAAGGAAGGCTTTGAGGCAGCATCAGTGGTCACCCAAAGCAAAGCAGCCAGCTGAAAGCTGCCACTGGAGAGTCAATGTCTTTTCTGCAGATAATTTCAGGACAGTACCCGCCCTATGTACCAAATTCAGAGTCACCAGTGGGGCCTCCGTCAGTGTCCTCAACATGGAGTCTCCCTTGTCCTTCAGAAGGGAAAGGGCAGGGGAGTGGTGAACAACCTTGTACCTTCCACAGCTCACTCCCTTCCTGCTCTTTGTGGGTGATGGAGAACATGTGTCCCACTCCTTAAAATACACTGGTTTGTTTGCTGCCTCATGCTACTTACTGCCTTATGCACTGCTAAGGTATTTGTTTGACAAATTGCTCAGCCAGAGATGAAACAAGTGCTTGATGTGCTGCAGAAAGCAGGAGGCTGCTTTGGGGAAGGAGGGAGCCTGGCATCCCACCCACCTCTTTGCTTCCTTCTCTCAGCACCCCTGGGCCCCACTTTCTCTTTGCAGGTCCTCAGACAAGAGGATGCTACTGAGCCACACATGGCTGCTGCGTGCTCAGGTGATGTTCACCAGGACCTGACTCATCCCCAGGTCAATGGAAGGAGCCCTGTGCTCTCATCATCTTCCACACAAGCTCAGGTGAGAGAGCCTGCAATGATTTAAATCTCCAACAGGACTTAATGTTCCTCTGGAGCATCTCAAATTGAGGTTTTTCCAGTGGTGGGAAAGGAGGTGTGATCAGGGGAGGCTGTGCAAGACCATAGCCATGTGCACCTGGTTGCATGCTGGGATTTTGGGCTTGATTTCTTCTTTGCTGTGTCTAGGATCAGGAGGGAGAGCTGTCAGATAGCAAAGGGGACGCTGTCTCTGAGCACGGCCAGGGGACAGCCACCCTTTCCCAGCCAGAGCAATGGCAGGAACTGGAACAGGAGACTTTGGCAGAGAGGCAGGGCTGGAGGTTGATAGGTGAGTGTTGTCAAAGGTACCAAAATCTCATCTTGTGCAAAATACTTATTTAAAATCCATTTTGTCACTGAAAACACTGCTTGCGCTGTGTGCCAGCTCAGTGAGCAGAGGTGCAGGGGAAGCCAATGGGGCAGCTCTGGCATCTGCTGCTTCTCGTGCGTGTGAGGAAGATCTGATCTTCCTTTGAGCTTCTGAACCTATGTCAAACCTTTGGGTTTCACTAGGTGAGAAGTTCTTGCCAAAGCCAGACATCATGTGCTCCCTGTGTGGAGACAGGAGAGGCTTCCTTGGATTCCTATGGGGTTTTGATCAGAACTTAAAAGTCCCTTGCAAGGGGCACAGCTTGTCATGTGTTGGGGGAAGTGTTAACTCTGTGGACATCAATTTGCCGTCAGTTTCTGACCAGATGGCATTCCTGTATGTGGGTTTGCATAAAGCAGTGATGAGGGCCTGTGGCAGGTTTCCAGAGACTTCCATCTGGGACCTTCTGAAAACCACTTTGCCTCCCAATGCCTCATTTTCCCTACCTGCAAAAGGAGTTAAGGAGATACCATCTTTGTCTGCTGCGTACCTTGAGACCCACGGATGGAAAAGCTGTGAATGAGCATGGATGGGCTAATAGGAAGTTTATGTCACATTTCATAGCAGTTCTGTTTTAACCTTCAAAGCACTTTGTGTAGCAATTAACCGTGTATGCTTCAGAGCAAGGTCAGAAAGCAAAAATTAATTTTCTGTATTGAAATGGGGGCTCTTCTTCCTTCTCTTTTGCCCTAGGTAGTGGAAAGGGAATGGCAGCATCAAAGTGTACCCAGACATGCCTTGAGGAGCTGTTGAGTGTATCTGACTTGGAGTGCTCCCTCTGCATACGGTGAGTTCTCTGGCAGGAGAGCTTTAAGGATGAATTAGCACCTGCTGGTTTTTTTTACCTGGTGTGGATCTTTCTTCACATCTTAATAGCAAACTCAGTCCCCAGTACTGCTGAAATGCAGGTTTCAGTAGAGATAAGAGATAAGAGGGGAGAACAGGGGCATGCTTTGCAAGCTCAGATCATCCTGTCTTAGGGTGCAGCATTGTTAGATCTCTATTGCTTGGGACATCAGAGCAGAAGTGAGGATGTTCAGGGAGGTCGAAGACTGAAAGCAGTGGTTGCCCTTTGTACCTGCAGGTGGGAACAGGGACGTGTTGTTGTAGGGAAATATCATCAGCAACAGGGATATTGCACAGATGGAGGGGAGCATTTCTGAGCTCTCTGCTCAGAGATGGAAGAGGGGATGAGGCAGAGCTGCCTGCTGACTCAGGGATGGAGAGGAGCTGGGTGATGTCACAGGGCATGCTGAAACCAGGCTGTTATTTCTGGTGTGTCTCAGGACCTTCAGCAGTTGTGCAAGCAGCTGCTGGCAGAGAGCAGATGTACAAGATGGTCGAGGTCTCGTGTGCAGTGTCTTTCCCATCTGGCCATGGCACAGGGTAGAGAGATCAAGGTTGTATTGGATCTGCATTAGGTGAATTTAGGTCTCTTATGAGAGCAGGGAAACAATGTTCAGGAGGATCTATAGCTCAGCACTGAGCAGGACTTTCTCAGTTCCTTCATTTTTGATCCTGGAGCTTCCTGTGAGCAACCCAAGAGCTTGCTGCCAGCTCTGCTCTTGGAGCAGTGGAGAAGGAGGCACTTTTCCATCTCTGATTTTTGGGCTATACACTGCTGTGGATGTCTGGGGAACCACAGCTCTGCCAGGACCAAAGAGTGCCATATGTGTACTGATGGAAGCTGGGTATCCTGCAGGGACAGAGAGCAGCTTGAAGGCCTGGAACTGTTCTCATCTCACATCATTGTGCAGGTCCAACAGCTTGAGTCCAGACTTCTAATTAAAGGAATAAGCCAGTTAAGAACCTTTGCATTTAATTAACATGAGTTATGAGCAAAGCTTAGTCAGTGCAGCTTTGGTGAAGGTGAGTTGCATAGCCATGGGCTGCCAGGGCTTGGAAGACACAGGCACGTCCCGTGGCATCACATCCCTATAGCATCACTGAGTCCAGTGCAGAAGGCTGGTGAAGGTAGCAGATTTCCCTTTGAAATGGTAGGAGGGGACATTGGAAAAGTCTTGTTCCCGTTGGAAACAAAATCTCTTGCTCACAGCAAGGTGATTCAAGAAAGATGCAGGTACAGGTCTGGGGTTAGACAGAAGATGCACCCATGGCTTTTCGCACCCTGACCTGCTCAACCCATGCAGCACCAGCTTGGGCCTCTGCAAGTCCCCGAGTGCTTTCAGGGACACTGCTGCCACAGGTTGAGATCAGCCAAGGTTTTCAAACCAGGTTGCAGGGGAATGAAAGCTTTGAGGGCACCCAGCCCTGTGAACAGAGGCTGTGTGAGGTCTGCTGCTGGGCTTCTGCTCCTTCCCCCCTGTTGCTCTCTGTGATCCACTGACTGTGGTCCCTTTGCAGAATGTTCTTTGAGCCAGTGACGACGCCGTGTGGTCACACCTTCTGCAAGGAGTGCCTCGAACGCTGCCTGGACCACCGGCCCAACTGCCCCCTCTGCAAACAGAGCCTGAGAGAGGTGAGGGCACACATCCCCTGGGAGGGAGCCCACGGGAGAGCTGGCACTGGCTCTGGCTGCTGGGACTGTGCCCAGGGCTGGGGTGGGAAGGTGCGATGCTCTTAGGTTAGCAGCTCCCTGGAACAGTGGTGTCAGCTCCACTCACATGGGAATGGCCAGACAGATGATAATTAAGACCAAGAGATTAATTTCCACAAGATGCCACACAGATTTAGTGAGATTGTAAACAGGATTGAGAGGCAGAAAGAGAGAAGGAAAGAAGTGAATGCTAATTACTTTTTAAAATGGAAATGGCTGAAGAATTGCTAGCCTGGAGATTTGATTTTATCTTTAACAAAGAGGGATTTGGATGAGACAGGAAGGGAAATTAAGTTGTCATACAAGGACTGCATTGCTGTCAGAGACAGGACACTGCGCCAGATGGGCCCTCGGTCTGAGCCATGTCTGGAGGTCTCGGTGGAGCTGACATCCCATCTTGCTAGGATGGCTCAACATCCCCCGATAGGTTTTATCCCTGACTTTCACTGATCTAAAATTACCCTCAGCTCCAATAAATGTGAGCATGATGCAGAGCCTGGCAGGGCCTCAGGGCTCCCCCACTTCTCTTCTCTGACCTATTTCTGTGTCTGATTTCTTTTAGTACCTAAAGGCTGGAAGCTACAGCCCCACTGTGCTACTGCAAGACATCATGCTGGCCATCTTCCCTGCACAGCTGGCTGAGCGCAGGGAGCTGCACCAGGATGAAATGGCAGAGCTCTCCAAGTAAGCAGGGACCCACTCCATTGTGTCTGTGTGTGTGTGTGCTCAAGGGCTGGGTGAGCCAAGTTTTCAGCAGGACATCACTTCTTGGGGTGAAGGATACATTTATCGGGGGAGCAGGTGGTGCAAAGCCCTGAGGATGGGATTTGCTCTGGGAGGTTTCATGGTGTTTTCTCCTGTCCCTCAGCCTGACCAAGAACATCCCCATCTTTGTGTGCACAATGTCCTTCCCAGGCATCGCCTGCCCTCTGCATGTCTTCGAGCCTCGCTACCGCCTCATGATCCGGCGGTGCCAGGAGACTGGTACCAGGAGGTTTGGGATGTGTATATATGAGAATGGGAAAAGGTGAGCTCCTGTGCAAGGCAACTTTTCTCTGCCCCGGTTGATTTGCCCCTCTCTAGCCCAGCCCCAAAAGTCTGAAATCCTTTGTAGAGGAACAAAGTGCAATTTCCTATTCCACTGCACCCCACGGATAAATTCAGCAGGGAGATTCTATGTTCTTGCTGCCTCCTGGCATCACACCAGTGATACTCTGTCTTTAACAATCTATGAGGTTGATGACCTAAATGGGCTTTTGTTTAGTGCAGAGTGGCCATCTTTGTGTTTCTGGTGGCCTGTACAGATCTTGGGTGGGCTCAGTCTCCAGTGTCCTACCTAAAGTGCTCTAACACCTGTGTCTGCAAGGGATGGTGTCTTCAGGACCACTGGACATCAGGGCAGTATGAGGACACATTTTGGTATAAGACAAACCCAAGGGAGAGCAGGCAGTGTACTCTTTATTCCCTTCCCTCTTAGCAGCAAGCAGAAACTCAGCAAAGTTGAACGAATCTCCAAATATGTCCCCTATCTAGCCAGCTTTCTCCTGGGCCTTTTCCTCCTTGGAGGTGGTGCCTTCAGGATGAGCACCTGTATCCCACCACCAGTATCCCAGCTCACCTCCTCTTTTGTCTCCCTGGCTCCCTCCAGTTTTGCCGACTATGGCTGCATGCTGGAGATTCGGCAGGTTGAGCTGCTGGCGGACGGGAGGTCCTTGGTGGACACCATTGGCAGACGGCGGTTCCGGGTGCTGAGTCGCGGACACAGGGATGGCTACAACACTGCTGACATCGAGTACCTGGAGGACAAGAAGGTGAAGGAAGGGCCAGGGCAAGTGTCCCTGTTGAGGTGGGATGGGGCCTCGCATCTGAGTACCGTGTCCAGTTCTGGGCCCCTCAGTTCAGGAAGGGTATTGAGGTGCTGGAGCAGGTCCAGAGAAGAGCAATGAGGATGTGAAGGGACTCCAGCACAAGTCCTATGAGGAAGGGCTGAGGGAACTGGGGTTATTTAGTCTGGAGAAGAGGAGGCTCAGGGGAGACCTCATCAACTCCCTGAAAGGAGGTTGTAGCCAGGTGGGGGTTGGTCTCTTCTCCCAGGCAGCTATCAATAAGACAAGAGGGCATGGTCTTATGTTCTGCCAGGGGAGCTTTAGGCTGGATATTAGGAGGAAGTTCTTTACAGAGAAGGTGATCAGGCATTGGAATGGGCTGTCCAGGGAGGTGGTGGATTCCCCATCCGTGGATGTTTTTAAAAAGAGACTGAATGTGGCACTCAGTGGTAGTGGATCCATGGTAACCATGGTGGTAATGGATCAAGTGTTGGACTCGATGATCTCAGAGGTCCTTTCCAATCTGGCTGATTCTATGATTCCTGTGGAGACCTCTGCATTCCTCTTCCCTCCACACAGGTGGCTGGAGAGGAGCTGCAGGAGCTGCAGTGCCTGCACGAGAGCACCTACCGCTTGGCTCAGCGGTTCTGTGAGCATGGAGACCTTGCCTCCAGGCACACCTTGATTCAGCATGGACCACTGCCGGAGAAGGAAGAGGACATCCAGGTAATGCCCCAAGGGAAAGGATGCTCTAAATAGAGAGGGTACCAAAAGAGCCTCTGAAGCAGCTCAAAATTACAATGCAACTCTTCCTTCTTCAGTTGGATCAAGCGTTTCCCTCCTAGTTTCGCTCAGGTTTTAAAAAATCTGGTTTACAAAAGCCCTGCCAGAGGTTGTGCCTGTCTGGCCAGCACCTCCCCTCTTTGAAAGATAAGGCAACTACCCCAAAAGAAACTGACTACCCAGGATTTGGTCCATGTTTACACAATGAATTGCCTTGCAATCAAGAAAATGCATGAGATACTTCTTTGTATCTTTAGTATAGATTTTTCCCCAGTTACATCTGTGTCTGGAGACTCCCAGGGGAATGCTTGTCTGGAAATTAAATCATTTATCCAGCCATTTCAAGACCGGACAGACAAAAAAGGCTGTTCAGAGGAACACCTTAGCCAAGCTGGCATTGCTCTCCTGGTAAGAGCCACACCTTGCAGTTCCTGATGTGGGCATCTCTCCCTCTCTCCCCTCCAGGCTTTGGCAGATGGCCCGACATGGTGCTGGTGGCTCATCTCCATCCTTCCCCTTGATCCATCTTACCAGCTGAACCTCTTCTCCACCACCTCCCTGCGTGCCCGCCTCACCCAGCTGCAGCGCATCCTCGCCGCCCTGCTGCAGCAGCCCCCTGCCCGGCACCTGCTGTCCGAGCGCAGCCCTTGGGGCCATGTCTGAGCCCCCTGGTCCCAATGCAGGGAAGACCTCCACCCTTTTGGGTTTCAATTTGTATTGCTTCATGGTTTTGTGTGTGGTTTAAGCTCCTTCCACCCCCCACCCCCACAACTTCCCCCAAAAGCAGCCTGAGTGATGAGCTGGGCACCCCCTGCCTGGCTTGGTAGGGCTGGTGCCACTCTGGCAGTGACATCAGACCATCCGGTCCTCTGGGAGCTGCTTGGTGACATGGCTGTGCTGTGCCATTGGAGGGGAGGACTGGGATAGAAAGCTGGGTTGTGCTTCTGGAACCAAAGTCACTGGCTGAGATGCTTTGGTGCTCAGCAGAACGCCCCTCAGGGCAGAGAACCAAATGCTAGGTTCACCTCTTCCTCTTTGAGGGACCATGTAGGCTCTTTGGTAGGTGGTCGTGCCCTGTGCAGCAGATTTTTGGGCTTGGGAGAGGTGGCGATGGGACGCAGAGGTCTCAGTGGCTTCCCCCAGCCTTGGGAGCTGACAACTCTGTCTCTACTTACAAATTTGATCAAATTTCTATTTGAATGAGAAAGATGAAATTACACAATATGAAACCCATCGTCCACCTCTTAACCATCTACATGACCAGACAGTGAGGAGATGCTGCTCTTCGAGCATGCCTGGGTCCAGACATCCCTTTCCCACTGTTCTGCTCAGTGCTCTGCCTTGTCTGCTGTGCTGAGCTCCTGGCTGGTTCCCCAGGCTGGAGCTGGGCTGGAGGCTGCCAACCACTTCCCTGGCTGCTGGCTCCACTACCATAAAGTGCTGTGGGAAGGGGGGGTGATTTGGCAGTGTTGGTGCTTTTCCCTCCATCCAAAGGCTGCTGTTTGGAAGCCTGGCCAGGTTCAGATTGCAGGGTTTGACCTGGCAGCTGGAAGGAGCCAATGGTGTGAGGGAGTTAAGCCTGGCAGTGGTTTTGTGAGACTCTGCTCCTTCACTAGTGCAATTTTTTCCCCTGTTTGGTGTTTCATGTAAACTTTCTGCCTCCTCAGGGGAAAATCAGGATCTGAGCTGAGGCTGTATCTTTGCACTTGGAATCTTGAACAGTTCAGGATCTCCCAGGAGAGCAGAGAGTGAAGTCAAAGGGAGTCAAAAATCTGGAAAGGGAGTAAAAAATCTGGAGAGGTAGTGGGGGAGCAGGATCAGTCACCAAGGCTGTGAGCCCTGTGTCAGGGGAGCAAGTGCCTGTCTGCAAGTGCCTGTCTGCTGCTTGTCTCTAAAGACAGGGTGGTCTTTAGAGACAGGTGTAGGAGCTCCCTGGGTTGCTGTAGGTCCCTCCAGCTCCAGCAAGGAGACTTGGGTGTGTGTGTGTGTGCAGGGAAGCAGCATGGGTCTGCATCATGTCCATGCTGGGGGGAGGTGGGGACCAGAGACACATCTGCCCCCTCTGCTTTGGGAAGGGACTCATGCAAATTGCTCCAGTTTGCTTGGAGCACCTTGGGGGTTTGTATTACTGTCTTTGCTCTTTTAATTAAATTTTCTTCCTGGTCACTGAAATAAATAAAAACTTTTTGTTGTTGTTTTGTTCCTGGTATTTGTTTTGGATTTTTTTGTTATTGTTTTGGTTGCTGGTGTTTTAGCTGCTTGTTAGTGAAAGCACATGGCCATCATCAGGGAAATCTGGGGATGCATGGAGAAGTGACACCCTGGCTTTGAGTCAGCAAGTTAGATAGACACAGTGGACACAGTCCAGCAAAGGTTAGTGTCAACAAGGGGGGAAAAAATACGGTGGTTTTGCTTGCAGAAAGTGGGCATGTGAGAAGACAAAGCAGGAGGGACAAGCTTCTGCCCATCATTGCAGCTGGAGGCTTTGGGGAAGGATGGGAGCCAGGACACCAGTCTGGTAGAGATGCTGACCAGTGTGGGGTGGCCCTGGAGGGTGTCAGGCTCTTGAATGCTGTGGTGACTATCTGTCCCTGTCACACCTTTGCAACAGTAGACAGCCAGCTGTGAGCCAGGAGTGGGTTTGGTTTTGGTAACTGGCATTAGGGATGAGTAACAATCCAGGGAGACATAAAGCCGCTCTAAAATTAGAGTGGCCCAGGATGGAGAGGGTCTTATCTTCAACCTCAAGCCTCTTTCTCCCATCTCACTTCTTCCCCCAAACAAGGGGTAAGAAGGGAACTTGCTCTGCTTTGCACCCTGCCTGGGACCGTGGAGTGACTGAAGAAGAGGAGAGGGGTGAGATGGTGGATAACCCTAAAAAGGTCCCATGCCTCAGAGCATGGTTTCTATCAGGCCATTAACAACTGGCTTCATCAGGAATTATAACTTCAATTTCATGCCCCAGGAATTCTCTTGAGAAACAGCTGTGCCCAGGTGAAGCCCAGCTGTGTGCTGTGGTCAATGCCAGCCACTCTGGTGTCTCTGGCAGCCCAGGCTTGGTGCCCAGCTGGGTCGCTAGCCCTTGTCTTTGTGTTCCGGAATTCATAGCTGGCACTGGATCCCTTTGCCATGTCATCCTGCTCCCACTAGATGTCAGGAAGAGGCTGAGTGCAGGCGAGGAGGAAGGCACAGCAGAAGGGATGTGCAGAATGCACGGGAAATGGATCAGTATTTGCATGGGCTACTCAGAGGCACTCAGGACCTGAGGGGAGATGTGGGCCCCCTGGTCCCGCAGCACAAGAGCTCCATCCCACCCACACTGCTATGCTTTGCTTCTGCTGCTTGGATTTGTTTCCTCCCTGTATTTTTCCATCTCTATGTGAGCTCCTCCCCGCACATCCCAGTGATGAGTGGTAATGATTTCTGCCTTTTATATAACACTCCTCATCGGAGCTTTTCAAATGGACAGCTGTATCCTTCTCCAGATTTTACAGGCAGGAACCAGGGGTGGGAAGAAGCAACTTTCTGCCCAGAGTCACCCAACTAGGTCCAGGCTAGTCAGATGAACACTGTCAAACGAGTTTCTCTTCACACTGCATCCAGGCCCCACCTCTGCGGATGTCAGGACATATCCTGCATCTGGATACACCCCTGGGGAGGTGTAAACCACAACTATCCCTGGACCCACGCTCACTACCCAAAGCAAGTCCTCCACTTCCCTTCAGCTCTTCTTCAACAGCACCATTTCCTCCCTTCCCCTTTGACACCTTCAACTCAATACACTGGTGACAGCTTCCTGCACCTGATAGTGTGGGCAAGCAATTAGCTAAAGAGGCAAGTAATTAATACAGCAGGTGTCAGGCTGTGCCTCATCCTTCTTTAACAAATGGTGAACTTCCAAAATAATTAGATCAGCAGGTACTTGAGATAGTGGAAAACCAACATGACATTTTTTGAGCTGAGATCTACTTTAGCAAGGCCATGATCATTCTGGAAGAGGAGCACAGTACATGTTGAGGTTAATGAAAGTGGGAAGAAAAAGAAGAAAAACAGTCTTTTTTTTTTTTTCCAAATGTTTTAGCAATACCAGTTGGTGCATTGAAAGATGGATCACATTATTCCTTCTTTTGTTCTTATTTGAAAGTAAAAAGGAAAGTGCCACCTCTTTCAAGAAAACTCACCCATGGAATGTATTGAAAGACAGAAAATGAAAAGTGATAAAAGCTCCTTAAAACTGCTGCCAGAGTGGTTGGAGTGAGGTGTCCCTCAGAGTAGAGCACCATCACTCAACCAAAGCAATGCTCAGCAAATTAAGCCATTGCCAACATTCAGTTGGAGTGTGTCAGCTCATGGTGGGATTGAGATTATATAGGGCCATATACATATATATATATATATATATATATATATTGGCCTCCTTTCCAGTACAGAACATCTCTGCCCACAGCCCACATCCCCTCAAGTACCCATCAGTGATTCAATCTCTTTGTGCCCTGTGTCCTCCCTGGTGATTTCTGATTTTACATAACTATTACAGCCCAGACTAAATATTTACAGGTCTTGATCAAACACTGAGGAAATGGCAAAATTGTTAGAAGTGCAGAACTTATATAAGTACAGCATTATTAAAATAAAATGTGACTTTTAGCAAGGACAGCTCTCTAAGCTGTGCTGTATTTACCTTTATTGTTTCCCTCCATTAATTACAGTCTGAGAAGGAGACTTGTGCAAATTGAAATAAATTAATTGAATTTGTTTAGAGTTGCGTGTGGCTGGCTTATGGGGATTGCAATTAAGCCAGTATGTTTGGGGTATTAAATTACATTGCCTAGATCTGTTCTTCCCTTTTCAAACATCAGGAATGTGAAAAGGCAGGAGTCAGCACCAATTAGAAGGTAAACAGGCAGTGCAAGCAACGGTTATTTTATCTCCTCTGTCTCAAGAATTTCACTCCTTGCAAACATTAAGGCTGATTCCTTAATAAATGCAACCCAGCTCCGTGCAATGAAAGATAAAGGTGAAGCAGAAGAAAGAAATGGTGAAGCAGAGACCAGGGTGCATCTCAGCTCTGCCCTGGCAGTGGGAACAGTGATGTGGGTGAGAGCTTAGTCTGATTCTCCAAGAAAGTAAGGCTTTGTGACTCAGCAGCCTTGTATGCATTACTGCTAGCTCCTGCTAGCAGCTGCCCATTACCACCCACATGCCCTGGTCTTGTCCCAAGTCAGCCAGAGTGGGAGTTTGCCCCGAGACCCTCTAGCCCCTTGGAGAAGGGCAGCCAAACTTCTGGAGGGATTTCAGCACAAAGTATGGAGAAAGGCACAGTTTCTTCCTCAGAGAAAAAGGAATTTTGGGAAGAGAAAAAAGAAAAAAATATCCAAATTTCAGTCTGGGGAGTTGTGCTGCTTACCCAAGGTGATGCCTCAAGGAAGATGGTTGCAGCGATGTGGCCAGGCAGGTGAGGAGCATGCACCAGAGCTGGAGGGCTACACAGAAACCCATGGAACCTGCAGTTCAGAGCCACAGATAGGGTTTAAGGTGCTTGATTCCCCCTTTCCTGCCTTGTGTCTCATTTATGAATACTCAGGAGACTGAAATGTCACCTCCCATCACTTCTTTTCAGATCCCCCTCCCTTCCCTGCTACCCTGAACTATCCTCAGTCCAGCACATTTCTTGCTGGCTCTGTTCATGTTACCATCCCTCGTGTCACAACAGCAGCAAGTTCCCTTTGGCACTGTTGTGCAGAGCTGCCTTACTCCATCCTCACCTCCCCCTGCTGCTTTGGTCACTGCTGAGAGGACAGAAAGATGGCAGCCTCCTCTCTGATCATAAATAGGGGGAGGACAGGGATACCAGGGCCAAGCAGTCTCTGGCAGATATAATCTCCACAGGCAAACCTCTTCACCTGGCCATTGCCTGTGCCCAGATGATATATGTAGTGGCTGGGCTGCAAGAGGATTTCTACCCAGAATATTGGCTGGATGATAAAGGAGCCTGTCTGTGGTGATAATTGCACCATAAATAGCTCTGGGTTCAGCAGTGAAGAGCGAGGCATTAGAAACTCTCACCCGCTGGATTCCTCCCCCACTTCCTTCCATCTTCCTGACTGCTAACAAGTTGGAAGAATAGCTCTTCGGTTTTTAGCAGCCGCAAGAGGTTTATTGTGCTCAGATGCAGCTGGGCACCTTCCTCCCCATAAATCTCAATGGTTAAAAAGGAGATGGAGGGAAAAAAAACCCCCACCATCTAAACTGGGGGATTACTGAGAAGCAGCAGGTAGGGCTGCATCATGGTGTGGCTGTCTCTCTCCATTCTCTCCACTGCTAGGACAGCACCATCCTGCTCCCCCCCCTTCAGACTTCCCCTGATTCTTCTGGGTGCTTTCAGGCACTTGGGGGTTACCATCCACCTTACTCTACTGATGGAAACTGAAAACCTGCCAGCTAGTCCCAAACACTAAAAAATGAGGAGTTTAAACTAGGGAGTGCTCTAGAAGTCAAGAACAGAAAAAACATAATTAGTATGAGTAGAACAGAAACAGTCTCCAGCTCCTTCCTTTATAGCTTGCAGAAGTCATGTGTACTTTCATCTTTTCTTCCTGAAGAAAAGCTGGGAAATGGATTCAGCTCTGCAGGCAGATTAGCCTTCTCTTGAACTCCAAACAATGTTTTGAAAACAGGGGTTTTAGCCTTAAACCCCCTTACATTAGGGTTTCTCACACCAAACTCCAGCCCACCTGAGCTCTGTCCTCTGGGAAGGTCTTCCAGCATGATGGACGGGCAGTGCTGGGTCTCATGCTGGCACCCAGGAAGAGCAGCTTTCCCCTTTCTGATTGCATTGCAATGAGGGCTGCTAAGAGCTTTTCAGCTGCTGTACAAATCCCTAAGCTGCCCCAAACTTTCCTCTTCTGCACATGCAACAAATCCAAAGGCCAAATATAGAGCACAATTTTTTTCCTTTTCTTTTTAAACATTCTGGAGTGTTTGAAGCAAAACTATTTACCCTATTTAAGCTTTGGATTTGCAAGTTTAAAGCTTTGACAGTTCCAGGTGCACCCAAAAAGATAAGGGAGCTAGAAGATGCACTGCAGTACTTGAAATAAATAAATAAAGCTGATTAATTCAAAGCTACTTCTTAATCTCTGTATTTCTCTGTTATCAAATGCTATTATTGTATTGCCCTCACCAATAGCACAAAACCCTTGAAACAACAAAGGCAATGACCACTCTTTGGCTCTGTTTACCTCTTGGTTTTCTTTTTTTTTCTCTCTGTGTCTGATATTTGTTGGCAGAAGCAAGGGAGATTTCACAGCCTTGTGGGCAGGAAGCCCCCGTTAGCCAGCACAACAGCAAAGGAGCAGGAGGGTGGGGAAAGCAGTTTGCCAAGATGTAACAACCATTTGAAAATGCTACAGACTCTGAAAACTCAGGAGCAGAGAGGGAAAGGCTGGGCACGGGGGAGCAGTGTGTTCCCTGACCCGGCTGCTGCTGACGGGCTCCTTCTCTGCCGGTGACAAAAGCAGTGGCACAGCCACCACGGCCCGGAGTCTCCTGAGCATCAGAATCCATTAGAAGGCTGTTTCTGGGACTCCTGGCAGGAGATGAGGACCTGACTTCATAAACCAGATCTTGCCACATACAGGGTTGGACACATCCAGGCTTTAAAAATATAATGAGGCTAAAGAAACAGCCTGGGAGTGGAAGGATCTGTGCTGTGCATGACTCAGTGGAAAGAGAGGAGTCAGGGCTTTTATGGAAAAAGCTTTGAGAGAGACCAGGGCTGAGATGAGATTAATCAAGTAGCAAGCACTGCCCAGACGTTGCTATTCTCAGCTATTCTATTGGGAGGGAGATTACTGCTTATGGTTCCTCAAAATGAGTCTCGAGGCAATTAAACAGGCGGTAACAATGGGTCCCCTCCTTGCTCAGTGGCTCTGCTTCATTCAGTATGTCTGGCACAGGGCTGGATTTCTGCCAGGATGGATGGTCTGGGTCTGGAGAAGCAGGACATCCTCATGGGAGCTGTGTTGGCCCCCACCCAGTGAAAAAATGCTTCCCCTTCAAGGTCTGTGCCCTGCTTCTGCCAGCCTTTTACCTGGTAGCAGCTCTGTGCCAGCTGTATAGGCAGCTCTTCCTCCTGGGGGCTGGACTCAGAAGTCCTGTCCATGAGAATGTGGAAAGGTGGGGAGCCAGCACCACATAATGCCACCAGGACCCCATACCCTTGGTGTGGATACATGGCTGGTGTACCCACAGGCCTACTTTTGGGTGAGCACAGCAAATACAGTCAATTCTTGGCAAAAATAAAACAGAACAAAACCCCCCCAAAAAAACAAGCCTGCATGACATTTCTGTATCTGCAACAAATAAAATCTGTGGTTTGGAGCTGTCAATAATAATAAATAGGCTGTCAATGTTTGTCTGGTTCTGGTAGGTAAAGAAAACATAGTGGGATTTTAGTCCAGGTCAGGAAAAACATCTGCACTGAAGGTTATTAATTTTCTTGTCTTTAGCTTTTGAAAGTCATTTGCTGCATTCTAGTTTGTCAGCTTTCTCTCTCTCTCAAAAGCTCAGTACCACCCACAGCACTGGGTACTGCTAAGCTCTGGCTCTCAGTCAAATCCTCTTGCGTTCACGGAGAGGGAAACTAATCAATAAGGAATATTAAACAATATGGAAGCTGCAATGATTTAACATTTCCCACAAAGCTCAGATTCCCCTGGCAGCTCCATGATAACACCAAGCTGAAAGCAGAGCAGGGAGATGGCATATCTCTGAGATAAGCTCTCATTTCTCTGCTTTCTGCAGGAGGTGTTTTCTTATTCGATGGAAAATATCCCACTGCTGAGCAGGCTCAGGCTGGCTGAGCTTCTGGGCTGGTGCTAGGCTGAGCTTAGGTTTCCCAGGTGCTTGTGAGGAGCCAGGGATTCCCAGCCAAGGTTTGATAGTGTGGGTTTGTGGGGACGTGGGGTCCATTCCTGCTTCAGTGCCTTTGACCAGTCTGAGAGTCACCAGAGTTTGCTGGGAATGGGGTGTTGGATTCAGGTCATGCCAGGGATGCCCAGTAGAACTTGCCACTGGGATTTTGTGATCCTTCAATTGACTGAGTATAACTTACCTGCCCAAGAGCCACGATCTCTAGATGCCTGAGGCTCAGGTTTCTCTGGATCCCTGCTAGGAGTTTTTAGCCCAGACTTAACCTCTGGATTCAGGTCTTGGTTTGGCCCCTTACCTCCCTTTCCATAGGTGCGTGGTGTTGGGATCCAAGGAGGACTCTTGTGACTTCAAGGAAGGGTGCAGGATGGTGCTCAGCCCGTGGGAGCAGGTGTATCTGTTAACCATAGAAAAGAAATAGATACATAAAAATCCAGCAGGGTACCCATATCTCCATTGTTTTTCTGTGTACAGGTCCTCCTCCTATTTCTGTGTCAGGAATGAGAATTTTAAATAATCCCAGGTGGAGATTAAAATTCTGGTTCAGCACATTTTTTTGAGGAATCTTAACAAGTCACTTCCCACTGAGTTCAAGATTTCTGACACCGTAAGAAGAATGATGACACAACTTTCATTTCTACAGCTGTTACTGTGAACTGGTCAATAATGCTTAAGCACCAGTTACATCTGAGAGACTTCACTAAGGAAGACCAGTAATCAGCTGGTCCTTGCGTCTGTTCTAATAGCAAACCTGGTTAAAATCTCACTCTTTTAGTTTGAGCATCAGTGTCAGGGTATGCAGACACAATAGTTCAATCCAGCCAGACTGCTCAAGCCTCTTCTATTTAAGTTTAAACAAGGGTTTGTAAAAAAAAACCAACAAAAAACCAAACACATCAGTTAGCATCAAGGAGTGAAAGAGAGGAGTGGAAAGGAGGTTGAATGATGCTGAGCTGAAGCAAGGCAAAACTCACTGGATGGAAACCAAAGGAGCCAGGATATTCTGGAGATTGCTGTGAGCCATTGCAATTTTCATTCCAATTACTTTTCTCAAGTGCACAGTCAAATGACAGTAGTTGGTCCCCATCAACTTTTTTTGACAAGCAATTTATTGTTAGGAAGGATGAACACCAGCAGGTGCTAATTCCATCACAACGCCCCTACTTTCCCATCCCAAATCTTCCCATCTTCATTTACTCCTCTTAATAAGATTTTATATATTGCTACTGCACCTGGTTGCGCACCACAGTTAATGTCCAAAGTTGAATGTAAACAAGATTTAAAAAAATTTAGTAATTATGAAACATTTGAAAGCATTCTCCCTCCCCCACTTTGTTTGCAGACTCTTCATTCTGCCTGTCTTGCACATCCAGCTATTGCAATGGTTTCTCAGGGGTAGTTTAACTCATTACAGACGTTTCAGCCAAAAAGCAGCATTAATTCCTAAGATAAAAGTGACAGGATAAAATGTCAAGTGTTTGTCCTTATTCAAGAGGAATGGCAGAAGAAGTGAAAGTATACTTCACCAATCTGAAGTAAAAAATGTCACATGAAGTTTTTTTCTCCTTAGAACCAAGAACAAAAATTTCTTTAAAATTCTGCAGCTTCAGAAAAAGACAAAACCACACCTGTAAGTGCATTTACCTGAACAGAATTTGGCTTTCATCCTGCACTCCCTGGTAATTTGCATATGTGCTGTTGCAATCTGGGATTTTTCACTCCAAGGGCTTCCAGGATCAGCAGAGTTGTCTAATTATCCATCCATTATCATTTGGAGCAGTATGAGTCTTGGTAGACAAAAAAATCAGGAGCATCAGTCCCTTGGGATCAAAGTTTGTATGTTAGGTCAGCATTTGGGGGTAAAGACAGGCTTTCCATGGGAGGCTCAGATCCCCTCTGTGGTAAAGCTAAGCAATGCTTACCAAAAAACTGCATTGGTGGAAACATCTGTCAGACTGTCAGTCTGCAAAGGGAACTCAAGTTGTTTGACCCATTGACCTTTTGTGGGAATTGTTTCTGAATACTTCTTCAGTTGCACAACAAGTAATATCTTGCTATCTGAAAAAAAAGAAAGAGATTTAGAAACAACACAATTAGGTGGAATTGGGGAACATTAAAGAGAAACCAGATCTATTTTTGGGCTGCAAAATTTAATAAGGATGCTGCTCAGTGGATGAAGAAATTTCATTTTCATGGCTGGCTGTATCAGAAGGGTGATGCTGATGACCTGCAGAGCTTGCCCAGCAGTCCTGCCTCACACCGAGTGCTGGTGTTTTGGTTTGGGTAGCTGTATTTCTAAAACAAGCAGAAAAAGCTTTCAAGTTTGCTTTAAGAACATAGCTAATTGATAGGGAGTCAAAGTTTTGGCTGGCAGGAGAAACAGCTTGAAGGTGTCCTGTGGCTGGTGCCAGCCCAGCACTGCAGGGAGAGAGTGCAGCATCCCTATGGGAGCCTCTGGCAGCAGCTCCCACTCTGCCACCACAGCAGTCATGGGCTGGTTTGCAGGGAAGCCAGGAGCTGGCTTAGCCTCTGCTGAAAGACAGAGTAGTGACATTGCCATTTCGCTTTCTCATTTGTCTAAAATCTCAGCAGGCTTACACCTTCTAATCTGCTGTTTGTTGCTGCTCTCCTAGAAGTCCAGCTGATCACCCTCTGGGTGCCACAAGATCAATCTCACAGAAATAGATTTATTTTCCTCCTAGTCTTGAAGAGGTTAGTTTCCCAAACATCTGCACTTACCAGCTGAGCAAGCTTGTTCTTGCTCCTCTGTGCTGCTCTGGCAGAGCTGGATGAATGACTAAAGTCTGGCACAGTAGCTGGATTTTCATGTGCACAGTGGGAGAGTAGCAAGGGATATGTGCACAGAAAAGAAGTCCACTGGACTACTTTCAATGCTATTCGTTTTATAGTTGTATTAAATTGAGTTTGGCTGACCAAGATGTGGTGGAAGAGGCATGCAGGGTGACCTTGCACAGGGCAGCTGTGGAAGGACAACGCAGTCCAGTACTGCCCTGATGACAGCATCTGCTGACCAAACCCGGGCAGAGCCATGAGATTTTAGCATGGATCAAAGCTGTGGAGAGACCAGAGGCACTGCAAGCAGCGTGTTTGGTCAGGGACTGGGCACAGGTAGGGTGAGCTGAAACCACATGGAGAGGTGCAAGCTCCTGCGCAGAGCCCATGCTGAAGGATGTGCTTCCACCAGGGACATGAGGGAAAGGGGCCCAGGTATGGGACCTGTTGGTCTTTGTTATCCCTGGTGCATCTCCATGTTGCGTTGACCTTTCACTGCAAATCAGTGCTGTGCTAGCAAGCTGACTTAATTACACATTTTTAAATTGCTTGCCATACCCAGCACAGCTGTGAGAAGGGCAGTGGGAATTTAATTCTGGAGCTACATCTCTGTCTTGTGAGCTCTTGGGCCATCTCTGGAGCCATTTCTCTTCCCTCTCCCCTGCATATGTGGGCTCTGCTGAGCCAGGCAGCTCACTTGCCTGTTTCCATGGCACGCCGACAGTATTTCGAAGACAGGGCAGGGAGGGTGACCTGGCAGGGGTGTAAGGGGGGGGATTTTTGGTGCATGTTAATGAGATGGTGCCTGGAAGAAAATGGAGCCAGCAGGGGTGGGCAATCAGGAGCTGAGAGGCTTATCATTGCTCTGCAGAAAGAGACTCTTGTGGAGATGGTGGCTGATAAATAAATAAATAAGGCAAACATCAAACACCTCTAATACCCGCAGTCCCTGGTCCATGTGCCTGCCTGTGGCTCCAAGCCATGTTCCCCCCCCCCAGAAACTAATGAGCAGAGCAGCTGCTCTGACATGGGATGCTGCAGGCAGGCAGCGGCTGGGGGTGCTGAGATTGCTTTTTGCCCAGAGCTAAATTGCCTTGGAAATTAAATGCTGTTGCATTCACAGAAAAACTGGAGTCCTGGGGATTGGAGCAGGGCCTGTTGGTGTGATAGAAGGCCCAAAGACTATTTCCCTCTGATAAGGAAAGACTTGTGTTGAGAGCGGTCTAGAGGATAGGAGGCGTGAGGTGCTTAGGTCACTCAGGGTCACTGACAGTGCAGGACACTGTGTGACCAGTGCCAAGCATCCCATCATACCTTCTAATGTGGACTGACAAGTCACTGCTGAAACTGCAAAGCCAGAAAAATACCTCTCACTTAAGACAGCAATTCTAGGCATGGGAAAGGCTCAGGCCAGCCCATGACAGCCACCAAGCAGGCAGGGACCTTCCTGGCTTGGTCCACCTCAAGTGAACCACTGCTACAGAGCAGCATTTGCTGGGGACTTCTGGGAGTGGGGATCACAAACAGGGCACAAGGGCCTGGGCTTAGGTAGGGGAAGGAAGAGTGCATCATGCTGCCTTGCTCAAGGCTCCTCTCCTGGGCTTTGTCCCCAGGGCAGAGCTGGTAGCACGACATGGCACCTAGCTGGTTTGCAGAAGGTTTGGGTGAGGCTGGGCTGCAGGGCAGCCATGCTATGCTCTGTTTTTCTAAGGGCTGAAAGATTCTGCTGAGGAAACATGCCCTCTTTCTCCCTTCACAAACACATGCACAGTGCTTTGCTTCTGGAAGCAGATGGAACACGGCTGGTGTCCTCTTTTGACCTTGGCATCAGCAAAGGCCAACTGAATAAAAGGAATATCTTTCCTAAAAATCAAGAGGCGCAAGTATTGCTTGAATCTTTGGGATAAACCAGAAGCCTAAACAAAAGCGGACACTGGGTGGGCAAGGAGAGAACTAGAGATCTGGCAGGAATTACCATGGGGAGATTAGTGAGCTGCCAGCAGGCCGTGTGCCCATCACACCTGGGACCTGCAGGAGGACCTCTCCTTTTGACAGAGAAACACAGCCCACTCCAGTGAGATCATCTCTCCAGGTAGGGAAGCATCTAACAGGAAGGACAGAAGAAGCCTGAGTACTCCAAGCAGGCTGAATCAACAACCCTCAATACAAAAATTCCTGTAGCTCCATGGAGGCAACCAGAATCAGTGGTGCTTCTTCACATGTCTACCACGTGTCCCTTGAGTGGCTGTTATCACTGCATGGTAAGTAAGGATCTCTGGGATGCTTTCCCAGAAGATCTACAGAGGAGCAGCCAGCCTGATCCATGGCCTCACTTGATATTCCCCTGCTTAGTGTTCTCCAGAACGTTTTGCCTTTCAAGATCAGCAACAACAACAGTCATTGCGGAACTGTCCTCAGAGGGCAAATTCTATTTTCCAAGTGTCAGTGTAATGGTGCATGCCCACTGCTGCCTGGTAGGACCCACCTCCCTCCCCTCCAGAGCAAGCTGAGCTTATCAGTTGTCCTCTAATGACACTCATTCTCCCCACAGTTTCTGGAAGGAAGGTGAAAAAGTGTCATCTTTTGTCTTTCAGCCACTTTAAGTCTTGATGCTTCTATTTCTTTCCTTTCCCTGCCATCTCTCCTACCCCTACATGTGACCATCCTTTGATGAGCTGCACTTATTAACAAGTGAAGAGGATTTGCCACATGCTTTTTTCAAAGGTCCAGGGGGCAGGAAGCTTTAAGTGCCAGATTTTTCACATATGGTGTTAAAATTTATTAAAGTCAGTTTCTCTGATTTCCCTTTAATGAGATGATGACTGCATGTAAGAGATAACATTAGGCTCACTTGATGGGAAACTTACAGAGAGGGTTTAAGTAATCAGACCAAGAAAGAAGAAATGAAACCTAAACCCATGCTAGAGCTCATGTCTTGACGACTTAATTTGCAACTTAATTTAAAGGTGAGAAAATGGTATAATTCTTCAAACATTACAGCATGGCTAGCAATCTCCTTTTTAAAGGGCTTTACTTGGGAAATGGATCAGGAATTTTGGCTTTGATTTTTCAAAACACTTTGGATGTTTCAGGTGCTCTCTAGGAGCATGGCTACCCCTGTCAAAACAAAGATGGGAGGAACTACAGTTCAGGGTTCACACAGCAGTTGAGGAAATGCATTAAATGCAACTACTTGTGCTTTTTTACTCAGGTGTGAGCTACTCATCCTGTGCTCTTGGAAGCCCCTGCCAGCACTGAGGTGTCAGAGTGGGCTAAACTTTGTGTTCACTGGCATGAGCCAGTGCCCCCCAAAGGACACACAGCCCCCCTGACAGCACACAACCAGCTGGTAGTGGGATCACATGAGACCCTGTGAAAAGAAAACCACTTCCAAGCAAGGACTCCCTGAAAGCACTGAAGACATCAAGCAAAGATTAAAAAAAGGCCTGAACTTCTTCCCTTGGCCACCCTGGCTGCTTTCCTCCTTTTCATTTTCTCCCTCCTTCTTCTACTTGGTGCTACCTTCACACTGGTTTTTGTTGCCCTACTTTTGTCCAGCCTTCTTCTGGAGGTAAGATAAACACTATTTTCAATTAACAAGACTTGATTGCTGAGAGCAATAGGAGGCAGTTTTTAGAGCCAGCAAATTAATTGAAACCTAAATGTACATAGTGAGTGTGTTGCTGTGAGAGCAATTATCCCTATCTGGCCCTTGCCACAGGAGGCAGCAGGCAGTGGTTGTGGTGCTGCAGCTGGGCCCTGCTCAACCATGCGAGACTTAGAATCTTGCCTTGCTGTTATCTTTTCTTAAGTTCCTCTCTCAGCTGCTTTTGCCCACTTTTATCTTGCAAGAGAAATTCTATGTGGCTGTAACCACAAAGTAGAGCCAAACGATGTGTCCTGGGACTTTGGCATTGATGAGACTCTAAGTTGCTTTCTAAACAAGTGGTCACTAGACAAGTGATATTTTCTCCTCACTCTTCTCCTTTGGGAGGGCTTTTGTTGTCATGAAAAAGCAAGATCAGTGAAATATTCACCAGCCACCTGGATCCCCTGCCCTCTTACCAGAGCAACTGCTTATGGACACACAATGGAATCTTTGGAACTAATTTTTCCTTAGTATATGTTTACATGTGACAAATAGAAGAGGGAAAGAGAGAAAAGCAATAAGCATGTGAAAGAAATATCCCATCAAAAGAAAGATCTTCCATGCATTTAAGGCACAGATGCTTCTGGTCCTGCTGTTGCCCAGCATCCTCTGATTGCTGGGGGAGCCTCTGTGGTTTCTGCACCATCAAGTCCCTTGGAAGCTCAGTGTGCCCTCTCCCATCACCCAGGGGTACATGTTGTCACATTCTTACGGTGTCAGGGAAAGACATCAGAATATTTTCCCTCCCAATACGGGTGGAAATGAGAAACCTCAGGATCTCTCCAAGCACTAACATCAGCCATGGAGAACCACCCTGCTCTCCAAATACTTTCAGGGTAACTTACTTACACTTTGGGCATCTCCTTCATGGCTAGTGGCAAAAGACTGCTCAAGGCTTTATAACCATGGCAAAGGGTGCATTTGAGATGTGCAGCACCTGGATCTCAGGTAATCTGGATCGAAGCAGCAAGGAGACACCATCTCACCCCATGGGGTCATCCCTGCCCTCACTGCCATCATCCTACAGCTCTTCAGAAACAACTCGCTGAAAATGTACAACTCTGAAATTTACATATCAAGGCACTGTAGGAAGCAACCCCCTCTTCAACATGCAATCCACCTAGAATTGGTAAAAAGCAGTGACTATGAGCCAGTCTCTACTGGAGAGATGACAAATGCACCAAGCAAAATCATATTTTTCCCTGCTGCACCTCACCGCCTCTGAGCCAAGTGGCACAAAAGTGCTTTTTTATTCCTCTGCAAATTATGGTTTTAAGCCTTCCCTCCCTGCCAAGCGTAGGAGGAACCCCATGTGTCAGCTCAGTAGTTTTTCCAAGGTGGACTCCTTTCAGCCCAGACCTTACCAAGCCAGCAAACCTGATGCTCGTACGAGTTTTCTCTCACCTTCAAAAGATGCTGACAATGGGGGCTGGAGCAATGCCCCAGTTACATAGCAGGCACCTCTGAAAGAAGACAGCACATTTGCAGGGAGCAGCCAAAGCTCATTAAATCATAAATGTAACACCTATGGAGTGTCTCTGCCCTTCCTGCTCACTCCCAGTCTTCTTGCACCTTGGAAACCAGCTGGCTGGGGACAAACTCCATCACAACAACATCACAGTTACAAGGCACCCGTTATGCACCAGCATCTGTTTTATCACCCTCCCTCATTTTCTCCTGTCTACCAGCTCCCTGTGTGTCCTTGGCCCCTTCTCCCTCTTACTTTCCTGCCTGCTTAAATTTCAGGACAGATTTCCCAGGCAGGTTGAAAAACTTTCTGGAGAGACAGTTTGAAGCTAGCTAGCCCAGGGAGGGGAGGTCCCTCTTGCCCTTGGCAAGTCAATGGCCCAGTAACCTCAGGAGTAGGACTGTAAACTCCTGGGGCACTGCAGAGTAGGCATTTCATATATAGTGGTCACCACACTGCTGGTAGGCAGGAGCATACATGAGTCTGGAAAGAATTTCCTGCACCATTGAATTTCCTGTTATTCCACATGCAGGTCATCTTTCTTAGTGGTGGCTGGCCAGGACTGTACATAACATTTTTGGTATTGTCAAAGGTTTCTCCCAGCTAGAACTCTCTTGCTGTGACTATTTAACATGTTTGCTTTTTTCCCTTTTCATATTTTTAATGACTGTAGCAGTGATCAGCAAGTGTACCCACATCTTTGTCTACTCTTGCCAGCACTCAGCTGTCTTGCAGTCAGCCACTTAACCATGAACCCCCACATTTGAAATCTTTACATTTTTCATATGAATTAGCAGTGGTTGCAAGATAAATCCTTCAGAGAAACTACATATGTACCTTTCCTTCTACTCAGTTATGCTTTCAGTACAACTCATTATTTTCTCTTCAAGTGTCTCACTTTGACAATTCTTTTATAGTCTTCATTTTTGCTAGTGAGCTCCCTCACAAAGTCAAATGTTTTTCTGAAGCTCATTTACATTAAACTTACCACACATCCCTCCCTTAGAAACATGTCTTCAGGAGAAAAACAAACAAACCAAATCACAGCAGTCTGTCATGATCTAACTTTGTTTGCTGACTGTTTGTGTGGGTTTGGTTATTTCTCTCTGCCTGAGATAGGCTGATGGCTCTTCCCAGCACACAGCACTACCTGATGCACTATGGTTACCAGGCCTGGGTAGGATATGGTTTCTATCACTTGAGGGCATGCATTGCTGAGCTCTGTGTCTGCTCAGTGAATAGAAATTCTCCCTTGCAGTACCCTGATCTCCTTTACTGTTAATGTCATTCACCCCCACCTCTGCTCCTTTCCACTGTGAAGCCCCAGGCACATTATTCATCTGTTTTCAGGATCTCTCTTGACTCTTTTTACTTTATCTCCCTTTATTCCAGCACATTCCTCTCACCTCTTGTCAACAACTAAAGAGCTTCTTGCTATGGAGAGGATTAAGCACTAGCCCTATCACAGCTGTGTTCAAGAAACTTTACTACATACCTGCTTGGAGAGCAGCTCAGCAGCCACAATGAAGAAGGCATTGTCAGGATTTCCCCTCCTATCTGTGATATTTGAAGTGATATTCTCTTTCATAGGTCCAAGGAAGGATCTGGGCAACAACTGAGTGCTGAACACCTGCAACACGCTGCCTGCCTGATGCCTTCCTCCACCCCAGCCATGCTTCCTGCCCTAGCCCAGCTCTCCCAGCAAAGCCTCACCTGGCCTCCAAACACACCTTTATAGTTGCTGGTAATCTCCCAGTTCCTCCCAGTGTGACCCAACTGTGCAGCTAATAGACTGTGCAGGTCCAGACACAGACCTTTACTGTAGAAGTGGGGACCCCTCTGGGAGCCAGAAGACCAGGCAGTGACCTGTCCCTCTGCCAGGGCTTCTTGTGTAGCAGCAGTCTCATGGGAATCTTTCTGCTACTCAGTTTTTTTCAGAAAGGGTTATTTTGCAGCCCTTTCTGTGCCTGGTATTGTAAAAGAGGACCTGGGAGTCACTGGGACAGTGTTCAGGCTCTCTCAGTGCTTTTTTGATAACCATTAAATGTACTAAAAAATGGCATATGGATGGGTTGGGTAGATTTGTCTTACACTAGAGTGAAAATGGTTCTTCAAGTGAAGAATCCTAAGAGCTGATCACACTGCAGTCATGTTGCTGTGTCAGGATCCTGTCAAAATACATGGCAGCACAGAAAGAGATATTTGACATCTTGCTGATTTCTGCCAGATGTCTGGTGGAGTCTCAGAGAGGGCTGTTAGGGAGCTAAGTCCTTGGGAATATATATGGCTTGTGGCTGTCAGGTTTGCATCTATATCCCACCTTCTATCAGGGATGCCAGTAGTGGCCTGGGCAGACTGCCCACAGAGGAGTTAAATTAGATTTTCCTTTGATCAATAAGTGCAGCCCTAACAGTTTATCTCTATTCCTTTGGAAAGAAAAATTATCATCTTCAGGGCTTGCCTTTTCAGTTTGCCCTATAGATTACCACACTAAAGGGAACTGATAGTGAGAGTATAAAGATCCTGACATTTCTTTCTTCAAGGAACTGCTCTTAGTGCTCATCTCCTGTTTTTTGGGGTGTTGATTCTTAAATGACACATGGATGCACACCTGTGCAAACCTGTCTGCACAGGATACTCACTTTAAACATTATCAATTGCTGCCCATTCAGAAAGATCAATGTCTTCTCTCAAAGGACTTATGAGGTTGGATTTTTTCCAAAAATCTCCTGGCCAGCCCACTCTGCAGCAAGCAGCAGCTGGAGTCTGTGAAAGGGCTTCAGCCACACTGAAGGGATGGACCCTGAGAACAGCTGCACTGGTCTAACTGGGTTGCATGGCCATCCACCCACCACCAGGTGCACTCCTGTATCTACAGAATGCTCTGGTGGTGCCAGCTCTTTGCAAAAGAAATCTGTGTCCATGATGGTTTAAACCACTGCAGAGCCTCCCCAGAATTCATCTGCCAGGACAGAGAACATTCTTGCTCTATTTTTTTGTGTGCATTTGTTAAATGTGATGTGCAATGAGCTGTGTGAGAGCTCAGCAGTGTGCACAGGGGTGATGGGCAGGGAGGAGAGGGTGTGGGAGGGCAGTAGCCCCCAGAAAATGGTGCCAATCCTCCAAACTCTATGGATCACTTTGTAGTGACACTTATAGACAAAGAGCATTTTCTTTAACAAATATGAATCTAATGGATTAGGTCTGATCTAATTATGTATTCTACATTAAGCCAACACTCCAACTGTCTGTGGCTGCTACCATAATGAAACTTAATGTACTTTTAATGATGTCTTTTTAACTCATGCATTCATGTATGATTAGAATCAAACAGGACAAGTTGTCACAAGTCCAGGAGAGTTCTTTCAACAGCTCCTGATAAGACTTATGTTGAAATATTAATAATACAGATCTCAAGGTTAACAACACTGGTTCTGAAGTGGGGAAAGCTTGTCACACAGTTTGGGCTAATCTGAGGAACAAAATGTCTCCTCCTCTTTCAAGTTCAGCCTCTTCTGCTCCTGGAAAAATTTTTCCTTTGTAAAGATGTCATTAGTAAGTGAATTACACTCTGGGCAGAAGCTACCAAAGAAGCTGGGACAATAACTCTGGGCACTTTTCAGGGAGTTGCTGGATGCTCTGCCCTGCATGCTCAATTTTCTCTCCACCTTTCCTGCTGCTTTTCTGAAAACTGGGAGCAGTTTGTTCTCAGGTCTGGCAATCAGAATGCAAACTTTGTTTTTGTCCCTGCTGCTATTTGGTCAAATGAAATCAGACTGTGTTTCCCCTCCTGGCCTCTGCCATCTTTTACCATCACCTCCTTGGTGCAGGGAATGTGCTTCCCAGAGCTGTGTACCACGTTGCGCAATGGAGCCTGATGAAGCTTTGACATTGCTGCCCTGGCTCCATCTTTCTACCTGAAGCAGGTAACAACACTGCAGTGAAATGTTTGATGAAATGTTTGGGGTTCCCCCCCACCACATTTTTCTTTTTTTCTTCCTTTCTTTTCTTTTTTAAATTGTTTGTGTTTTTTAGGTTGGTGGGTTTTTTTGTTTTTGTTTTCCTAACCAGCTCATGGTCTGGCAGACAGGTTGTCTTTTGAGTACCTGAGATCAAGTTGTGAAATTTTCAGAAATCCTTCCAATGGGAAAGCATTGATTTATTACACTGTAATACTGATGTGAACAACACCATGTACCTTTCATCTAAAAAGTCAGGACTTATAGTACACGACACACCATTAATTTTGATGCCGGCTCGAACAGAGGAGGAATTACTGCTAAAGGGATCCAGAGAGCATGTTAAACCAACCCTGCACAGTAATGAACATACTTTGTGGCTGTTACATTATGCCATATTGATCCATAGGAATTAAAAATTACCTTGACACCTAATTCTGGCTGTCAAATGCATCTCTTAATATCTGTATGTGCATGTGTGTGTGCTATATAAGTGGTGCACGAGAAAGGGATGTGCAAACATTGGCTTATTACTCTTCTCTTCCCAGTCCTCAAATAGGAGGATTGCTGTGTCTCACTGCCCTAGAGACAGCTCTCCTCTTGCATGTGTTCAGCAGAGGAGTTCACTCAGATACCAGTTCTGTGGTGATGATGCCCAGCACCCTTCCTCTCTCCATCTCTGAGCCAGACAATGATGCCTCCTCAGGATAAGTGCTCACCAGCAAAAGGGAGATTAGTCTAATTGCTCTGGGAACAGCCAGATGATATGATACTTCACAAGATTGTGGCTCCATATAATATTTCTAGCTGCCTGACTACAGTGTGATGGGTTAGGGGGTCACTTCTGCCCACCGTGGAGCTGTATTCACATCTCTGCTACCATCCAAAGGAAGGTGAGTTCATTTGATTTCTAAAGCTAGATGGTGATACAGATTTATCTGCAATAAGACAACCACCATGTAACACCAAGAACCTACCCCACACCCTAGAAAGGAGTATCTGGCAGTACTGAGGGTGGGTTAGAGGTACAGATGAAGGAGAGATGGGGATTGACAGACAGGATGAGGCAGGTGATGATGCAGGTTGGGGCTGAGTGGAAAATCCCAGAGGTCAGGATTTTGATAGAGAAGTCAGTGTTAAGCTCCCCCTCTGTTGCAGACAATCCTTTCCTGGACCACAGTGTTTTGAGGTCCAGGAGGTGTTCTTGCCAAGGTGCAAGAACAGTACTCTGAAAGTTGCTCTTGGAATCAGTCAGTCTATCTCAGTGCTAACACTCTGGAATCGACTATCCTCTTCCTCAGGCTGATCAGGAGTGATCCTGCTTGCTTCTCCAAGCTCACCTTTTATTGGTCCCCCAGTTCTGCTCATGTGCAGTTGGGGCCAGCCCTAACTGGGCACAGGTGGGCTTAACAGGAGCTCCTGCCTTCCTCCCCCTAACTGGCAGCACCTGATGGTGTTTAACTGGTTGCCTCTACACCCCTCCATGTCTAGGAGAAAATTTCCAGGTCCTTACATACTAAATCCTTCCACCTTATACGCTCAAACCATCAGGACAAAATGCCTGGAAAAGAACAGAGCATCACTGTATAAGAAGGAAGTGGAGAGAGGTGTCATCCTGGTTATGAAGCTGGAGCTCAAGTAGTTTTGTCTGGCACTGGCTGGCATCTTTTGAGCAGGTGTTCACACGTGGATTTTTACCCCAGAGCTGCCTTCCTGCAGGCTGGTGGACAGCTGTGCATGGCACAGTGACATTCCTGGTTTTCTGTTAATTATTTAATTAACTGGGTAGCAGAGATGCAAGCATGGGGCTTCAACCAGCAGTGAACTATACCAGGACACAAAGTCAGCACTGTGGGCTGACAAATTGATTTATGACTACAGGTAACATGAAAGCAACTGGGGAATCTGTGTTTAAGAGAGGTCAGCAGCTACAAAAGCCATTAGAGAGTAGGCTACACAGGTCTCTAAAAGGTATTTGGGGTTAACCTGGTACCTTTTTCTGGTGGGAAAGGCCTGAACCCCACTCCAATCTCCAAGGTGGTGCTTCAGAGCAGAGCAACCTCCAGGTGCTAAGCCCCAACCTTTGCTCTTATTTCTCATGCCATGGCAGTGAAGAGTACCAGCAGTGTCTTAAGGTTATCACACACCACTGTGATGGGTCATCTAAGCTCCTATATGTACCTCAGTTTTGGACCAACATCTCAGTTAGAAATGTGCACAAAAATGTTCTTCTGTGGACCCAGAGTAACCTGTGAGACTTAGAAGATAGTCTGTGTAACTGAAAACTGTGCACTAGACTATGTTCACAGAGAAAATGTACCAGTGTCTCTCAAAACTTTTGGTGGAGATATGTGGCTGCACTGCTGGAGCTGAAAAGGTTACTGTTACCCACTGGGTTACAGGAGACATTAATCTGCTTCTGCCCTGTCCCTTCACTGAGTTTAGATAAGTAAGTTCTCCTTGCATCTGATGGCAGGTAAGCAAATGGACAAACAAATTAGACAAATTTTTTTTGAGCACTCCAGCACTGTGTCCTGGTGCCAGGGTTGACATCCCGTATCAAAAGGATGGATGGGTGATGCACCTGTTCCTCACCTGCTGCACTTTATTTTACAAGTTTTGCTGGTTTGTGGTTGGTTGGTTTGGTTTTGTGGGTTTTTTTGTGGGTTGTTTTTTTGTTGTTTTGTTTGTGGTTTGTATTTTGGGTGGGGTGGTTTTTTTTTGTTTTTTTGGTTTGTTTTTTGGCTTTAACAACTGCTGAAGACAGTTTTGGATTCCTGTTGAAGACTTTTTACAAGAAATATTTGTCTTCTTTATGTCAAGATATAGAGGAAATTTTCTTGTGCATTTCTGCAAACGCTCTGTGAACCAAAAATGAACCATTGAGCCAGAAGAGTGCTTTGAGACAGGATCCAAGCCCCCAGTACAGTACTGGATGCCTAAGCAATTGTGGAAGACCAAAATGAGCTGATCCAGCACAGCCTGCACACAAGAAACATCTTCAGGCCCAATTGATTTGGATCTTCTTGTGCTTTGAATCCTGAAAGTCCACATCCCCTTTCAAAACATAATAATTCTCCCCCTTGTTGATTCTGTTTTTAAAACTTACCAGATTTAGAAACCTCTTGTGAATGTTGGAGACCTTGAATCTATAGTAATGGCCCTGTGGGATGAGTTGGGCACCTGGCCTAAGGCACTTTTGTCTCTCATCTTCCCCATCTGAGATGTGGGAATGATGATATGGGGACAGAAAATCCTTTCAGATCTCTGACACCAGGTGCAATGTAAGAGTATGACAGTATTGATTATAGGAAATCTCAGAAGCTGTCAGCATCTGAAAATTGAGTGAGAAATATCCCAGCTGTCCATACGTTCAAAACAGCATGGGAGTTCCTGGGAAAGCTGATACTGGTGAAGATTTTTGGACCAGTGCTGGTTCTGCATTATCTCTGAGCTGATTGCATCTTCTTTCTCTGTAAAAAGAAGCTAAAATCCTCTAGTAGTCCTCCTCAAAAAATAAACCCATAAAACTCCTAATGAAGCAAAATCATTAACTTTGAACCCAATGAATGTTTAGTTTCCTGACTCTTGGATAAATATTAGATAGATTCCCAATTTCAACCTGAAGCAGTTTATTTGGCTGCTGTTCACAAGTCAGACACAGCAATAATCAAAGAAATCTCATTTGATTCAGGTTGGGTAATATTGCCTGAGGGGTAACATCATTTTTGTTTCCACACATCCAGCACTGGCACAAAACGGTATGGACAGGTATGAAAAATGGATTGTGGGTCCTTGGTGCTAAAATTCCAGCTGATACTTTCATTTTTGTGTAAATAATAATTACCAATAAAAATTTTGCTTGAAAAAAAGAGAATGTGAAAAGAAAAACATTTGAACTGGTTAAAGCAAAATCCCTTGCAGGATTGCCAAAAGGAAAAAAATAAAAGAAAAAACCCAAAAGACAGTTAACACAAATATAGCTGTTAAATAAAAGATCCAGGTACCAAAGAGCAAAATTTAATGAAAGCCGAAACTGTTAAATATGGATTCCTGTTGAGAAAAAATGTCAATGTCTTAAAGAGTTTTACCATTACTCTATTTTTAAGAAAAGTGTAATAAAAATACATATTACAAGTTAACATTTTCCACACTTTTTTTTTTTTTTTTTTTTTTTTTTTTTTAAACCTCATCACTGATCTAAATCCTTTGAAAACCTCATCTCCACATCACAGGTAACCAGTCCTGGCACAGGTGTGCTGCTTCTCATCAGACTGACTGCCCCCAGCTTGGGCTCCTGCTGCCACACGGTCCTGTCTTAGGAAGAGGACAGGGCATTGATGGGTCTCAGCAGCCTGCTCCCACCACAGTGCCTAGGCATGGCAAGGTCTGGGACTTGGCAAGAGCTGAGTCAGGAGATGCATCCGAGGGCTCTGGACATGGAAAAAGGCCAGTATGTGAGATACCTCCACAATGCTGGCAATTACACAGAACTGAAATTAAAATTAAGGAAAGTAAATTAACAATAATGACAACCAACATAAAGTGACTTGAAGAGATGCTTGGAGTGACTGATAACAGGGCTCATGTTTGGTGATGAGAGATGAAGATCACAAGGGTTTCCAGTGGCAGAGAGAGAAAAACCTATTGGCACAAGACATGCTGGGCCCGAGCGTAGGACCTTGACTCTTGACTTGTTGGTCTCCAAAGTGTTGCATGACAAGTGGGTAAATGGAGCAGATATTTCAGACCAGGTTGGTGTTAAAGTTGGCAAATGTATTGCTCTGCACATTTGTACACTAGTGGAAACTGACACTCAGGCAGCTTCCAGCTGTATTTATGGACAGCTGCATAGGCAGATAAATCCTCCTCATAGACCTGTGCCAGTCTTTGCATCACTTTGTCTTCACCTGCCTTCCTTCTTTTCTGTTCCTCTCCTGCTACACTGCAGAAAAAAAAACCTGACAACAAACCAAACCTGAAATAAAAATTAATTAAAACAGGAAAAAAAAAAAAAAAAAAGAGAGAAAAAGCAGCTCAGAACACTCCAATAACAGCTTAGTCCCCAGACAGATATTTGCCGGGTTCTGTGAGAAGCTTTGAACTTTATTTGCCACCAGTAATGGACCTGTGTGATGGGACAAGGATAAGTAGGTTCACTGTGGTGCCCACTCTGCAGATATTTTCTCTCTCCAGTTGCTCCCCTGAGAATCCTTCACTTCTGGGGAGGTATCTCAGGTCCACCACTGGCCATGCCAGTGATTCACAGAATGAACCTTTTGTGTGGTTCTGGAAAACCATCCTTGCCCCTTTGATCTCCATGCCTGTGGCTGAACTTCCATCTGCCTGTCTGGCAGTGTGGATTCCTGCAATACCAAGTCTGGGATCAGCAACCTGCTCTCCTGGGTTCTGGATGCTTCCCACTCAATAAGAATACATAAATGGGAGTCTGCTACTTTTGGCTTTGTACCCAGACAGGCCACAAATTGATGGGACAGTTGAGTTTGACAAGCCCTGATGCTGTTGAATGTCATGGACAAGTGAATGAAGTGCTTGTAGGGTCTCCTTGGTTTGCTTCAGGAGTTCCTTCCAGGAAGCCATTCTGGCCAACTATCTACAATATGTCCCTCTTAACTAGAAAATGACCATATAGGGATTTTAGAGTGAAAAGGCAGAGATATTCCCATTGCAGCCCCATGACTTCTAGCATGTTTTACTGGTTAATAGGCAGCCATTTAGATCTGGTTGTCTTGAGATGGTCTATTCCTGGCTCAGGGTGGTTCCCTTATGTGATCACCAAAAAGGGAGAACACACACAAGCTAAGCAATGAAGAAATGGTTCACAATTGCTTACTAGATCCCAATAACCTAGGCAGAAGAGTTGCATATGAGGGGAATACAGCATTTCCCTTCTTGCTTCCATAATCAGCAGCCAACCATGATCTTAGACCAACCATCTTCTCCGGTCTGCCATCCGTGTATACTCTCTGCTCCAGGCACACCATTTTTCTCTTGAACTGCCATTGATCTTCTCTGGAAGAATTACCACTTTGTCCTTAGGTCACCTGGGGTTTCTAAACTCACTTATAAGTTTGCCCCTGTACAACAGCCTCATGGTTTTGCTCAGGTTCTTTCTCACATTGAGTCCTTCCTGTAGCAGGGAGAGCAGTTTGCAGCTCTGTCTGCCTTGTTGCCATAATTCCACAGCCCGAGTTCACAGCAGAACAATGGAAGGCAGGATCATGACAGACAAAAGAGGTCAACGCTGATGCCCTGCAGGGAGTTCAACTTGCCATTTATCAGATTTTCTTTTTTTGCTGTTAGTAGCTCAGACATTATGGTTTGCATCCCAAACTAAACCAGATTGAAGGACTGAGCAGGGAAGGGGGAAAGGGCTGATGTTACCCTGACACCACAGGAATTAGTAAGAAAAAATATATATATTGCACACACTAAGACTTATTAACAACCAAGTTAAAACAAAATGGCATAGTCCTCATTAGTGTTCCAGTGGTTCTTTGATCAGGGATGGTTCACAAGTCTGTTAAATCCCATTACACTCTCCTTATTGCAATACAGACCTATTTCTGTTCTCTTTCCAGTGGATCTGTTTGCAAATAAAAAGGGAAATAGATTTGATTTCCTTGAGAAGATCCAGCCAATTGTCCCTTCTGTCATAGTCATTTGTCTTGGTGGTGACGGGTTTGGTTTTGGCTCTGGAGGGGGTGGAGTTGGGTTGCCCCTTCTCTCACCCAGGCAATGGGTCAAAAGGCCAATTATAATCCTGTGGCTCCCAGGGACATGCCAGTGCTGTGGCTCATGCACGGGATCGTCTGCATGGATTTGGGGAAATCGTGGCTGACCACACGTCCGTTTTCTCCACTGCCTCCCGCTGCAGCCGGCCTGGGAAGGGTTGATGTCCGTATGGCTTCGTTGATTGATTGCTGTGGGATTAAACAAAAACCCTTTTTAGGAAGGACGGGGGGGTCTCCCCCTGTCCTTAGCAATGTTGGAGAAATTACAATATAAACCAGTGTTGTCTTTCTGCCACTGTTCTCTCCCGCCTTGTCTCCATTCAGACTCTCACTTTCTGCATGTCCCTGCTACATCTACTCTGTTAATTCGCACCTCTTCTACATTCAAAATTCAACGTTTCAGCAGTATTTTGGGGTATAAAGCATATGTGCCATATGCAAAACCTGTTTGAACTCTACAACATAAGAACAGTCATCCTGGATCTGAGCAGAGGCATTACACACACTTCCCCCATAAATCTGCTATTACTACTCCAGTACAGCTATGTACTGTGGACTCTGACTCACGGCAAGCATATGTTTAACTTTCCTCATGTGAGAAGCTGAGCACGTGCCTGGTTTTGTCTGCAGCAATGGCTGAGGAAACCAGGAAATGCAAACCTAATTCAGGAAACTAAACCTCATCTTTCTGCTCCAGATACCATCCAAAACATTTGTTTTCAAATATCTAAGGAAACCACTGATTTAGAACAATTAAGCTAAAATATGAAGTCAGTTTGGTTTCTTTGTGTTCTCTAGGGGAACCATCATCATTTCTGGACTTGAATATCTTCACACAATTATCCAGAACAGATAAATTAGAAACAGCTGTTCAGAAACAGTCAACTTAGTGCCTTGCTAGGCACAGAGCAGCCTCCTGTGCCAAC
This sequence comes from Florisuga fusca, assembly GCA_038090715.1. Taxonomy (NCBI): domain Eukaryota; kingdom Metazoa; phylum Chordata; class Aves; order Apodiformes; family Trochilidae; genus Florisuga; species Florisuga fusca. Next base: position 6,073,955 of record JAAWXA010000026.1, on the reverse strand, counting down.
AGGACCTGCACCCAGGGGGTCTGTAGGACCTTGCTGAGCAGAGGTTGGGTTTAGAGGGGGGATCTGGCCCATCCGTCTGGGCACATGCCTGGACTTGGATGAATGGCTTTGTGGGACAGCCACTCATGGTGGGACACAGACAAATCAACAGCCTTAGACCAGATGTTAACACTGGGATCTGTTCCTGTAGTGGATGGTTTTAGCATGGCAAGAGCAGTGCCAGCTAACACTGATGTGAGTTATTGGGTTATTTCAAGTGACACAGGGAAGGGAACAGCAGGGCAGAAGATCCTTAAGACAAAAACTATGGAGTTGTTTCCTTCTGATACTCCCTTACAGCGTATTTGTGGCACAGCTCTCCTTACAGTGCAGACAGAATTAAAATTTAATTTTTGTGTATTCAGGGACATTAATTGCTCACATTATCTTACCCCTGTGCTCAATATATCTCTTATTGCCTATAGAGTTTTCTGCATCTCAATGGGAAAAGAGCTTTTGCATATTTTCATGGAATTAGAAATGTTATTATTGCTGACAAAACATTAAGCGTGTTGTGAAATGGTGACATAAAACCCATAGAACTGATTGCTTATTTTCCTTTTGATTCTGGGTGAGTCTCAGGGAAGGGAAAAAGTTTTATAAAACTCACTGAATACTTCAGATATTCATACCAATTTCCATGCTCATGGGAGAGGTCAAAATGAGGAGGAAAAGGGGTATGTTAATTTTACAGTACGGATCCCGCTGCATCCTTGCACACAATGGTGTCAGCGTAAGGGATCACCTCTGCTAGTCATCTGAGTACAGATATACTTCTTACACAGATGATGCATTAAATGCATATCCCCAAGGCTCTCAAATATAATTCACTCTTGGCACCACACTGAAATTTAGGTTCATGAGAATTTAGACCTAAAACAAATCTCCTGAGTCATAGGAAGTAAGCTTCTGCAAGACTGACAGGGTGGAGAACCCCAAAACCATAACCGGAAGCATCAGAGGCCAGTTTCTCTTTAACAGGACACATAATTCTTAATTAGAAGACCCACATCATCTGTCCCAGGGTAACAACACTCTGAGCATGTATCATTGTTGCCAACCTGCAAACGCTGCCAGCAGGGTGCCAGGAAAGGGACAACAGGATCTGATTCATTACCTCTCTACCCCAGTTTTATCTTCTGGTTAACTGCTTGGGTTAGGGGATCATTTTCACACTGCAGTAACAGCTGTACCCCACCAAGCCCTGCACACTTCATCCATGCTGCACACATAATGCCAGTCTTAAAATTTGTTGATTTTTTGGATTTAAATTTTTAACAAATTAACAAATTAAATTTGTTAATTAATTTGTTAATTTTAAGGAACTGCAATGTGTTCCTGTTTGTGCTATGATTTTGCTCTAGATCTGGGTTTTGAACTAGCATTATGCCATGTCTCTGATCTTGCATCAGCTCCCCACTATGGCCTGCCTGAACCTCTTTTAGTTTGCTCTGATGCTCATATTCCTTCCTAGCAAGTTGAGTAGCACGGTCATGTCATTATCCCTATGTCTTGGTTTTCAACCCATGGTCTTGGCTGCATCCGTCTCTGAAGGCAGCTTTGGAGGTGGGGTAGGATCAGAGAGAAGGTGTGAAAGGCTGGGAAATGGGTTGCCACCTTCATCCGCTTTGATTCACTTCTGGACTTGTAACAAAACTCGATTAAGGCAACCAGCATGGCTAGTCCGAGCCCACCGATGAGGATATAGAAAACCCCTGCCACATTGCTGAGGCTCAGTGCACTCGTCTTGTCCTAGAAGAGAAAGAAGGGAGGGGAGGGCATATGGGAGGGAGAACAACAAAATTAATATGAGATTGCTCTGGGAGGGACGCTGCACAATATAGCAATGTTGGCATTACATCATTTCCCTCTTTAAATGAACAGGTGATATTTCTAAGAGCATTTTCAATTTTTAATTCAGTGTCTAGTAAATCTTAATGATTCCCTCACACAAACAATAATTTCTTCAGCACCATGATTTTATAAAGGTTTGGGATCTCCATTTCTAAATCAGATAACTTAAGTGGTTTTTTTACCCAAAATGCCTAGTTTAAATTATTGATTAAAGGAGAAAGAAACCCTGTTCTCTGCCTCTGTGACATTTGCTTGTCCCTGATGTCTCGCCTGAAATAACCTGTTCTCTTGGAAATGCTCATTCCTTCATTCCTAGATTGTTTCCCCCGCAAATTCTGTTGCTGAGCAACACATCAAAAGGGTTGGGCTTTTTTCTTTATTTTTTTCCTTTTTTTTTTTTTTTTTTTTTTTTCCTCTTCAATACTGAGGTTGAGGTGACACCTAAACTGTCCTCAGAAACTCATTTTATTTCTGTGTAATATGACAGTTATTTCATATGCAATCTAGACCCATTGATGCATGTCTAAGCTAATTATTTGCTTGGCAATAAATAGGGCTATTAATGGACCACAGCTCACAGTCAGCAGCTACATTCTGATTTTACAATTGCCTAATGAATTGTCATGGCTCTCTGGGGAAGAGGCGAGTCTCAGAAAGACTCATTTCACTGCTAGGGAAACCAAGTTCTCACATCTAACCTTATCACTTAGTGCAGATAACAAAACCTTCTTCTCCATGCTGCTCAAGTGGAGTTAGGACATTGGGATAATCTGGGCAGCAGCAGGACCCAAAAGTTTGGCTCAGCTCTGTGTATGAGGCTCCTGTTCTAGAACACAACTTTATGCTGCAACTAGACAGGGGTTCACTGCTTCATGCTTGCAGCTGCTCTTAAATATCGACTTGATAACTATTTGCTGGTACAGATTCCTCAGGGCAAATCTGCTGCAGTGTCAAGGGGCTGACCAGCCTTGACAGTCCCACTCCCTGGATGTGGGAGGAAAAATTGCATGTGGATCATTTGAAATGCAGCCACACAGTTAAAGAATAATATTTATGCCTGTAGCAATGTCTTTAGTTAGGAATGAAGCTTCTGCACAGTTCTTGGTGTTCTCCATTTCTCCATGGACACGTGGACTGGTGGGTGGCACAGCTTGTTCCTTGCCCTTGTAGGACAGTTGATTCACTTGATTTGCTTGACAGATTTTACAAAAAGCAACCCACATTTTTGGGGAAAGGCAAGGATTAAAGAAGCAGTAAACTATAATGGAGAAATATTGAAAGGGTCCAAAACCAAACACCAATACAAGCACAGAAGGCTTTGATTGTCTTTCAGGTGAGTAAGTACTGCTCCTTCATCTGGCCCCACAGTCCACATGAGCCTCAAAGCTTCTGCCCAGCGGGAGCTCTTGCCAAAGGCTCCAATGCCACAGGGAGGAACTTTCCATCCTGAACCCTCTACTGAAATATGCTGTGGTCAAGTTAGGGGTGACCCCTGTGAAGTTTTGGTCGCTGGAAAAAACTCCACTCATTTTCCATGCTTCACTGAGTGACATTGCTGACAAGAGATTTGCAGCTGTCACTGTTTGTATCCCACTGCTGCAGAGGTGACGGTCACCACTGGTGGGTGAGTTTGGTTTCTCCCTTGTTTGACCTTCACACACGGCTTACTTTGTAATCTTGCAGATGCTTCCTGTGTGCTTTCTCTAGTAAGAGTTTTCTGCAAATATCCTCCTCATTTCTGCAGTTCCCATATTCGAAGGATTATTTATCTGCTCTTTTATAATCTGCCTTAATGCATTTTTTCCCTCAGGCTTGACTACACCTTTGTTCAGACATCTCTTCACTGCAGCTTACTGGTTATACTTTTAAGCACCAGCTGAAAGATGTAAGGGGTTTCTTAGTGAAGATTTTAAAAAGCAGTGCAATTACTCTGAAAATTGGGCTACAGCACATCAGGTACTTTGCCTCTTCAAATTCAGTCCAAAGGGGCTGCACCAGCTTCAGGGAGGGACAAAGAGACTAGAGGTGGGCTGCCCTCCTTGACACCCTAAACTTCCAGCCTGGCTCCTTAATGAAAAGTGGCTGATTAGCTCAGAGGGAAGCATGGGGACAGGCAAGGAGGTGAAACAGCCTATTTGTGTCTTATGCATGATTTTCAGCATGTATTTTCAGCTTGATTTGATGGAAGAGTGGAGTTCTCTGAGACACCAGGGACTTCCAAGCTTTGTGAAAATGAATGACACCGTGAAGAAGAGAAAACCTATTAATGCTCTAACTCAAATAGATGAGTGCAATCCACATAAGGCATCAGAGACTCCACATGGGTCTTTGACTTGCAGCTACAGATCCTTAGGAAACCCGTCTTCCTTGGCTCTGCTGGGCATAGGAATAGACAAATTTGTATTTCCACCTCCAGTTTGGGGATCATGGTCCAAAAGAGCATCTCCTCAGCCAGCTGCAATGTCAGAGCAGTCTGGCAGCCAGGAAAGGTTGCTTGTCCTTAGTTTCCACTTTCCCCCTGATATCAGCAGCATATTGACGAGTGAGAGAGAGATGACTGAAAGCAGTTCCCTGCACCACTATCGCATAAAAATAATTTCAAAGCTGTTGTGTTTTTCATGCTTTTACTTTGTAGCAAATTTATTATTATTGTTATTAGTATTATTGTTATTACTATTATTATTATTATTATTATTAGGACAATATGAGTGAAGTGAAAATTTTCTTATCAGAAGGTGAAGGAAAGCATAGTGAAGCCCAGTGGTGTGCAAACTTCCTGGGAGGGAGAACGGCCTGAATTTCATCTCTGCCACCATACCAAGGTCAAGCAACTAAAGACAGGGACAGCTTCAGGGGGGTACTGAGAAACACCAAACTGTGGGGGCATGGCTGATGACACGCCTGCTATCGTGAGCCAGAAAAAGTGAACCTGCTTCTGTAGTGTCACTGGAGTTTTTACACATACTGTCTTTTTTCTTCTCCCTTTTCTTTCACTCCCTCTCCCAGCAGGACACACAAAGACATTCTCTAGGTGGAAGCAGCATCTCTTTTCCCCCATGAGTTGCAGGACCAAACCAGCACGAAGAGCAGGAAACTGCATGCCCCACCAAGGCTTTGCCTGATTTTTCTGTGCCTGCTCCTGCCCTAATAACACTTATCATAGTAAAAAAGCACAAAATATGCTGATTGATTGAGAAGACCATCCCCTCTGCTCTACTCGGGCTCTGTGACACCAGATGCTCTCCCGTGGAGCTTCCCATCACCAAGCCAGCTTGTTAGTGGGAGTGTAAATGTCAGCACTCGTCTCCCGCAGCAGCAGAGTGCTGACGTGGGGGGTAGATTGGCAAGTGAAAAGAGGAAGAAAAACCCCGTATTTCTGAAATATGTCTTGTTGCTGCAGCAACCAGGCACCTTCCTGTCTGTTCCTCTCAAATGTGGCACCATGTCTATCATTCTCTTTTTTCATTATTTATCCTCCTTGGCTGAAAGGCATTGAGGCCAAATTTTCCTGGTTTCCAGTAGGGTTGGTCATTTCTTTTACTCTGCATGACTGTGTCTTGTTGGCAGGACAGGTGTTGGCACCTCAAGCTGTTGCAGTCTCCACAAAAAATGAACTGTTCTTGGAGTAGGTGGTGGCTCCAGAAGTTGAGCTTTTACACTGGGCTGCTTTTATTCAGGCAAGACCTGAAGCACAGCAAAGAAGTGCTGAGCCCATCAACTTAGAGCCCTGCAGGAGATGGGTAACAGTACATGGATGAGGCTACCCAGCATGAAAAGACACCCTTGGTTTGAAAACTAAGCAATCCCCTGCAAAGGCAGGGCAAGGTGGTAGCAGAATTTGTTCCTAGGTTTTGTTGTTTTTTGAGCAAAAGCACAATTATTGCAGCTGAAGGAGTGGGAGATTCCTGTGGCTCTGATGAAGGTACTTTAGATGTACGAAGCCCTCTGAGTGCCCCTGCAAGCCATTGGGGCAATTGCATTTTGACATCCTGGTCTGGAAAAGCCTTCCTTTCTCCCATTGTTTTGCATAAGCCCCAGGGATGAGCAAAGTCACATCCATCTGCCCTGACTTTTAGTGTCCACCTTGTCATGACTCTTCAACAACCCAAGACATCCCTTTCAAGCCACCTGCTGGGTACTGGATCAACATCCACTGAACCCAGCTTCATGACGCCTCCTGGAATGGCATCACAGATCCAAATACACAGCAAAACTGTAATCTTTGCACCTGGAGTTTTAGTTAAGATCCACTAATGTATCTCTTGATACTTTATAGGGACTTAGCTGGATAAAAATCTAGGTGGGCAATAGATACGTAAACATTCAGATGTAGGATGCACAGAAGTCAGCATGGAACATCATCTGGGGCCAATGAACATAAGCCTGGGAAACACCAGAGGTTTTACTTGGCTTTAGCTAGAAACCTTGGATACAAACCGTATGCCCAGGTGGCCCTCAGCCCTCTGCATTAGCATCCATTTATCCTTCTGAAAGTCCAAACTAACCTACACTCAATAATAGACAAAAATGGAAAAGTTTTTTCACACCTGTGGGAGGAAAGATATGAAATAGCCTCCAATCTCTCCAACTGAGCTCTGAACCTTGGCTATCAGAAAGGTGTGTGGTTCAGCTTGTGCCTACAAAGTGTGGTGAGTTCTGTGCCCACCATGGCAGAACAGGGGAAGCTGTGCCTGTTGCTCAGCAGTACCTCATACCCAGCCCCGAGGGAACCATGGGGAAAGGGGAAGAAATTGCTCACACAGCAGCCAGGTAGTTCTGCCTGTTTGTAGTAGGTGCAAAAGAGACCAAGAAGAAAAAAAAAAAAAAAAAGGGATAAAAAAACCAGGTGGGCAAAAGGTGGGTGTATTTGCCCAGCTGCATTCATTAGAACAAATGACCAATGGAATAGCTTAGTCTTTCTGCAAGTGGGAGAGGAGCTCTGATGATGTTACATTGGTTTCTCTTGCTGTTATTTCATGTTGCACGGCTGTTGCAGGCATGGTGCCAGTGCCAAGCAACTAAAAGAGATATGAGCCTTTTGTGTAACAGCCTGGACTCTTTACCGTGATCCTCCACACCCATTAAAAGCTCACGTGGTTTTAAAGATTGTGCCTATGGATTTCACACATGGAGTTTCAAGCAGCTCTCATGACTTGAGGATCCAATCTCATTTATTCACATGATTCACATGTATGTGACTGTGTTTTTCAAG